>CM035173.1:60197688-60619817 GCA_020205615.1 Panax quinquefolius
CCGTAAGTTCTAACACGTGTTCAATACCCACGCTGTGCTATGTGTGTGAAATTGCATGGCGCCTGTGGACGATGCTAGTTTTAAATGCATTTTTGGCTTTTTGCTTAAGAGTTGATGAGTTTTGTAAACTGGGCAATAACTCGGTCTCTGTATGTCAGAATCGAGTACCGAAAGTTCTAACGCTTGTCTTATACCTACGCGGTGCTATGTGTGTGTTTGCATGGCGATCGGACTAACGATGCGGGTTTTGGGCTCATTTTCGGCTTTTTGCCTAAGTGTCGACGAGTTTTGCAAACTAGGCGATAACTCGGTCTCCGTATGTCAGAATCGAGTCCCGTAAATTCTAACACGAGTCTAATACCTACGTGGTGCTATGTGTGTGTTTGCGTGGCGTCTGGACGGACGATGCGGGTTTTGGGCTCTTTTTTGGCTTTTTGCCTAAGTGTTGGCGAGTTTTGCAAACTAGGCGATAACTCGGTCTCCGTATGTCAGAATTGAGTCCCGTAAGTTTTAACGCGTGTCTAATACCTACGCGGTGCTATGTATGTGTTTGCGTGGCGTCTGGACAGACGATGCGTGTTTTGGGCTCTTTTTCGGCTTTTTGCCTAAGTGTTGGCGAGTTTTGCAAACTGGGCGATAACTCGGTCTCCGTATTTCGGAATCGAGTCCCGTAAGTTCTAACGCGTGTCTAATACCTACGCATTGCTATGTGTGTGTTTGTGTGGCGTCCGGACGGACGATGCGGGTTTTAGGCTCTTTTTCGGCTTTTTGCCTAAGTGTTGGCGAGTTTTGCAAACTGGGCGATAACTCGGTCTTCGTATGTCAGAATCGAGTCCCGTAAGTTCTAACGCATGTCTAATACCTATGCGGTGCTATGAGTGTGTTTGCGTGGCATCCGGACGGACGATGCGGGTTTTGGGCTCTTTTTCGGCTTTTTTCCTAAGTGTTGGCGAGTTTTGTAAACTGGGCGATAACTCAGTCTCCGTATTTCGGAATCGAGTCCCGTAAGTTCTAACGCGTGTCTAATACCTACGCAGTGCTATGTGTGTGTTTGTGTGGCGTCCGGACGGACGATGCGGGTTTTGGGCTCTTTTTCGTCTTTTTGCCTAAGTGTTGGCGAGTTTTGCAAACTGGGCGATAATTCGGTCTCCGTATGTCGGAATCGAGTCCCGTAAGTTCTAACGCATGTCTAATACCTACGCGGTGCTATGTGTGTGTTTGCATGTGGCGCCCAGCGACAATCTTTGGTTTTGGGCTCTTTTTTGGCTTTTTGCCTAAGTGTTGGCGAGTTTTGCAAACTGGGCAATAACTCGGTCTCCGTATGTCAGAATCGAGTCCCGTAAGTTCTAACACATGTCTAATACCTACGCGGTGCTATGTGTGTGTTTGTGTTGCGTCCGGACGGACGATGCGAGTTTTGGGCTCTTTTTCGGCTTTCTACCTAAGTGTTGGCGAGTTTTGCAAACTAGGCGATAACTCGGTCTCCGTATGTCAGAATCGAGTCCCGTAAGTTTTAACGCGTGTCTAATACCTACGCGGTGCTATGTATGTGTTTGCGTGGTGTCCGAACAGACGATGCGTGTTTTGGGCTCTTTTTCGGCTTTTTGCCTAAGTGTTGGCGAGTTTTGTAAACTGGGCGATAACTCAGTCTTCGTATGTCGGAATCGAGTCCCGAAAGTTCTAACGCGTGTTTAATACCTACGCGGTGCTATGTGTGTGTTTGCGTGGCGTCCAGACGAACGATGCGGGTTTTGGGCTCATTTTTGGCTTTTTGCCTAAGTGTCGACGAGTTTTGCAAACTAGGCGATAACTCGGTCTCCGTATGTCGGAATCGAGTCCCGTAAATTCTAACGCATGTCTAATACCTATGCGGTGCTATGTGTGTGTTTGCGTGGCGTCCGGACGGACGATGCGGGTTTTGGGCTCTTTTTGGCTTTTTGCCTAAGTGTTGGCGAGTTTTGCAAACTAGGCGATAACTCGGTCTCCGTATGTCGGAATCGAGTCCTGTAAGTTCTAACGCGTGTCTAATACCTACGCGGTGCTATGTGTGTGTTTACAATTACAAATTACGTCAGTTAGGGTTTTATCTTAAGTTTATCTAAGTAATACAATTATAAATCACATAAATTAAATAAGGAAATACATAATTTAATTATTTTTACCTGTCGAATATGTGGTGGGAAGATGTTGGCCAAGATAACTGCACACACGCGGATGGCCTCCTCCCGTACTACACCCATGAGGTCGTAAACGGCTGCTGTAGGATCGATAGAGCCGTGGACAACCTCCTGAGCCAGCTGATAGATCCGTTTGCGTGATGGTGCGCCTGATTGCACAACACCGCTCGCCATGCACCCCTCTCTGATCCGCCGGAAGAAGTCGTCGGATAATGAAGGGCCGGTGCCCGATCCACTCACACCACTACGTCCAGTGGGTGGGCGTCACTGAGATCTCGCAACAGGGACTAGGGTGTAAGCTGGGACATGGGGAATGCCCACAACTCTACCCTTCTTCGGTCCCCCTGTAGCCTGCAGCCAGTCCTTTATCTCCTCGTCCGCACGTGTAGACTCGTCTACTGGAGTGTCACCTCTCTGGCTGCTCCGGGCCACTGCAAGATTCTCGAATTGTCATTGAAAAAAAACACATTAGTAGATGATACGCAAAGTATAAAATGAAATAATACAAAAGAATATTCGAATTTGAAATACACAGTAAATAAGAGAATTAGATAACTTACAAAGAATGTGTTACGCCTCGTGTGAGATATAACCACCGTCACCTTTCTTTTGGTGGGCATGCCACAAAAACTCCAAGCGGGAGGGTGCATGCTTTAAACTCACCTCAAGTCTCTCCCAGACAAGTCGCACGATCGAGACCCCCAGTAGTGTGGGAGACGATCACTGCTCGGGCAAACCAACGTCAGGCCGACATCTTCTTGAAGGCCTCGTTGTCCCAAATGCTGCACATCTGGTCCCACACCGCAGCAGATATTAAATCTGGCCGGACATCCTTAAGTGTCTGTCCAACAGTCATCTTCGTCTGGGCCTTCTTCTTCTAGTCGTAGACCCACTTGTGCCAATTCATCTCTAGGTATCTGTGCAGAACAGTCATGCCATGGGCTTCCTGTCCGTCCTCAAAACGATAATATCTCTGCACATTACACATTAAGAAGCTTAGTAGACAACATAAATCAAAGAGGTAACAATATATTCAAATGGAATATAAAACTAGCATATGAATGATTGACATCCTACCTTAAACTCAGCAATAATCAACTAACGCGTGCGGTCATCCACATCCGCCGACCTCATCCACGGGCTTGAGAATCGGTTGCGGACGATCCCAAGCAACGTGTTCCTTGGCGTGGCGTCAAGGATACTACAATTGAAATTAATGCATTGCAAATTACAAATAATATATAAGAACTAAATACTTATATTATAGTAATACTATATAGGATATGAAATTACTTATGAGTCTCAACACGACATATAAGTGGCGCCTGGGGGGGATTCCCTAGCAAGCCACGAGCTAGTCCCGGCGGAGGCTTGCGTCGATCACCTATGTAGTGAAATACATCAATATTTATATAAACGAATATAATGTCAATACAATATAAAATAAAAAATAATAAGATGTATCCCAATAAAATATGTAATTATACCTGACGATCCGGCCTGATCATGCGTAGAATCGCCACGGCCCCCATTACCTTCACGCCCACCATGATAGCCGTGTGGTGTGCGCGCCATATGTATGTATACTGTCAACTAAAAGAATCCAACATACAGTAAAAGAGGGATAACATAGAGGATAACATACAGATACAGATAAAAGAGGATCACATATACTGCCCACCTCATATGTATGTATACATACGTAAATACTATATTTGTGAACAGTAACAAAGAGGATAACATACAGATACAATTAAAAGAATGCAACATAAATAGTAACCTAAAAGGATACAACATAAATTGTAACCTAAAATAACTAACACCTTATTTAGTAGATTAATATAAGTTGAAGATAATGATTGCACTACTACAAACTATTACATTTGAATACAAATAAAAGGACACAAAGAGTTCATACTCCTAATCATTTATATCGTCAAAGCCATCAATATCAGAATCATCATCTTCGAGCAGTAGATCTTCACTATCGTTGTCATCACCATCTTCGTCGTCCTCAATGATTTCTTCAATTATATCTACCTCTTCAACAACATCGTCTTCACTTTCGACAGCGACAACATCATCTTCTTCTTCACTAAACTCACTAATAATTGTCACATCAGCAGGTGTGACACTAGTAGACTCGACTTGTAAAGGTTCATCTTCTGGACGAGGAGTTATGCCTTGAAAACCACGAGCTTTGGTTGTTATAACAGCATGTCATGGGCTTGCAGGAGTCTTAACACTCCGCGCGTAGTACACCTGTGTCGCATGACTTGCTAAAATAAAAGGCTCATCCATACCACTCATAAGTCTTAGTTTTGACTTAACGTTAACAGTCACCCATCCTGATTTTTTATCTATTTTAACTCCATTCTCAACATCAAACCAATGACAATTGAAGCAAACTAATTCTTTATGACCCCAATATTTGAGAACGACAACTTCTAGCAATCGTCCATACCAGTCATCCCAAATGTTATTGTAGCAGCTACCTTTCACCACAACACCGTAATCGCCAGGTTAACTTCCCCAATATCTCAACACTTAAATCAGAATCATTGACAATGCAAAGATGTATAAGTATCTACAGATCTTTCAGGGCCATCGGCTATAAGCTTTAGCCGATTGTCAGCTAACTCATCTGTGAGGACCTAATGTACATTAACACAACATATTCTAAAGTTAATTACGCCATAAGAATAAATCTATGATGCTAGATTCATTGAACTTGTAAAGGTTAGACTTACATGATCTTTAAACCATTGCACAAATTCTCCATTTCTCAAATTTTGCAAATCCCCGTCCGATATACTCGAATTCGCTTCATGTACTTCAAAGATCATATCGATCGCAAAGATGTTTATATACTCAATGTGTCTGTAAAGAAACTTGACACAATTACACCAGACATATATAGTTATGACTACTTACTACTTACACCAGACATATACAGTTATATATCCATAAGTTTATAATTTTTTCAAATGGGATTCTTTTTATGGTATGGAAGGAATATATAACAGTAACACAATGCTCCGTTCAATAAATGCTTACCACGCAGATGAACAGTAAATTGACAGAAACAAACTTGATCTTGCAGTACCCAAAAGACCCTTACCCAAAATTGTGTAATGCCTGCATAAAATATACTCTACCTTTAACCATTTACTTGTAGTCATGTAGACCATTGCAAATATAAAATTATAATATCCAGGCATGTTTATAACAGTTGTGAACACTGAGATTGTTTGATAATGTATCCTCAACATAATACTAGGTTTTTAGTTTGAACTTCTTATCCCGAATAGCACATCTCGACACAATTGTATCTATTTAATCATAAATAAAATCATTGTATTTAAGCTAAATGGACATACATATAACCAGCATTATATGGTTGATAAACAACAACGCCAACATAAATTAATAAAATAAACCAATTAACACCACAAAATCCCACAACATGTATAGTAAGAACAAATGTGTACAAGCAAAATTAACTAACAAAACAATGTGTACAAGCAAATAAATCAGTCAGAAGAATGGACCCATTAATTAGTTTCTTTGAAATAGAACTGAAATTGGGAAGATTACCTTGCAGTCGAGAGAGACAGAGAGTGAGGGTTTCAGTCGAGAGAGACAGAGAGAGAGAGGGTCGTTGCAGTCGAGAGAGAGGGACGACGGGAAGAGACCGGCGACGGCAATAAAAGGTGAGTGGGCGACGGGAAGAGAAACCGACGACGACGGCGCGAGGAAGAAGAGGGAGAAAAATAATAAGCGAAATGAAAAAAAAATTCAGCCACTGAAAGTAAATATAAACTCATTCTCGACGACACTCAATACCAATGGCATAGGCCATCGCCTATGTCCTTTTACCACACGCGCCAAAAAATTCCCACCAAATTTGGGCCGGGAAGGGTCATTCACGACGGTACTTAGTGGCGACGGCTACAACGTTGAGAATGATGTTATTAGCGACGGGGATACTGCCGTCGCTAATGCTGCTGTCGCCAATGACCTGTTTTTTTGTAGTGGTTGTTTTAGGTTACTATTTATGTTGTATCCCTTTAGGTTACTATATTTATGTTGCATTCTTTTAGTTGTATATGTATGTTATCCTTAGTGTTCATAAATATAGTATTTACGAATGTTTAATAATATTTTTTTTTATGATTTGACAGTATACATACATATGGCGCGCACACCACACGATGATCGTGGTGGGCATGCAGGTCGTGGGGGCCGTGATGATTCTACGCGTGATGATCAGGCCGGATCGTCAGGTATAATTACATAATTTATTGGGATACATCTTATTATTTTTTATTTTATATTGTAATGACATTATATTCATTTATATAAATATTGATGTATTTCACTACATAGGTGATCGACGTAGGCCTCCGCGGGGACTAGCACGTGGCTTGCTAGGGAGTCCCCCCCAAGCGCCGCTTATATGTCGTGTTGGGACTCATAGGTAATTTCATAATCCTATATAGTATTACTATAACATAAGTATTTAGTTCTTATATATTCTTTGTAATTTGCAATGTTGTAATTTCAATTGTAGTATCCTTGACGCCACGCCAAGGAACACGTTGCTTGGGATCGTCCACAACCGATTCTCAAGCCCGTGGATGAGGTGGGCGGATGTGGATGACCGCACACAGCAGCTGATTATTGCTGAGTTTAGGGTAGGATGTTAATCATTCATATGCTAGTTTTATATTCCATTTGAATATACTGTTACCTCTTTGATTTATGTTGTCTACTAAGCTTCTTAATGTGTAATATGCAAAGATATTATCGTTTTGAGGACGGGAAGGAAGCTCATGGCATGACTGTTCTGCACAAATACCTAGAGATGAATTGGCACAAGTAGGTCTACGACTGGAAGAAGAAGGCCCTGATGAAGATGGCTGATGGATAGACACTTAAGGATGTTAGGCCAGATTTCATATCTGCTGTGGTGTGGGACCAGATGTGCCGCATTTGGGACGGCGAGGCCTTCAAGAAGATGTCAAGACAGTTGCTCACCGCCCGACAAGCAGAGTCGCCTCCCACACCGTGACTGGGTCTCGGACTGCACGACCTGCACTGGAGAGACTCGAGGTGAGTTTAAAGCATGCACCCTCCCGCTTGGAGTTTTGGTGGCACGCCCACCAAAAGAAAGGTGACGGTGGTTATATCTCACCTAAGGCAAAACGCATTGTTGTAAGTTATTTAATTCTCTTATTTAGTATGTATTTAAAATTCATATATTCTTTTATATTATTTCATTTTATTCTTTGTGTATCATCTACTAATGTGTTTTTTTCAACGACGGTTTGAGGATCTTGTAGTGGCCCGGAGCAGCCAGCGAGGTGACACTCCAAAGAGAAACAGTCTCACGCGCAGCAAGCAGACGAGGAGATAGATGGACCTGGCTGCAGCTGCTGTGGGGACCAAAGAAGGGTAGAGTTGCGGGCATTCCCCATGTCCCAGCTGACACCCTAGTCCCTGCTACGAGATCTCGGCGGCGCCCACCCACTAGAGGTAGTGGTGCGAGTGGATCGGGCGTCGGCCCTTTATTATCTGACGACTTCTTTCGGTGGATCATAGAGGGGTGCATGGCAAGCGGTGTTGTACAGTCAGGCGCACCATCAAGCGAACGGATCTACCAGCTGGCTCTGGGGGTTGTCCACGGCTCTATAGATCCTACAGCTGCCGTTGACGACCTCATGGGTGTAGTACGGGAAGAGGCCATCCTCGTATGTGCAGTTGTCTTGGCCAACATCTTCCCACCACATATTCGACAACTAAAAACAATTAAATTTTGTATTTCCTTATTTAATTTATGTAATTTATAATTGAAATTTGTAATTGTATTGCTATGCCACGCAAACACACATATAACACTGCGTGGGTATTAGACACGCGTTAGAACTTACAGGACTCGATTCCGATATACGGAAGTCGAGTTAGGCACACAAACACACAAAGAGCACCGCATAGGCATAGGCATTAGGCATGCGTTGCAACTTACAAGACTCGATTCCAATATACGGATGCCGAGTTATCAGCCCGTTTGCCCGATGAACCAACAGTTAGGCAAAAAGCCGAAAAAGAGACCAAAACTCACCTCGGTCATTCGAACGACACGCAAACACACACACATAGCACCGCATAGGCATTAAGAATACGTTACAACATATGGGACTCGATTCTGATATACGAATGCAGAGTTATCAGCCCATTTGCCCGATGAAGCAACAGTTAGGCAAAAAGCCGAAAAAGAGACCAAAATCGGCCTCGGTCGTCCGAATGACACGCAAACACACACATAGCACCGCATGGGCATTAGGCATGTGTTACAACTTATGGGACTCGATCCTGATATACGGATGACGAGTTATTAGCCCGTTTGCCCGATGAACCAACAATTAGGCAAAAAGTCAAAAAATAGACCAAAACCCATCTCGGTCGTCCGAACGACACGCAAACACTCACATAGCACCGCATAGGGATTAGGCACGTATTACAATTTATGGGACTCAAATCTGATATATGGATGCCGAGTTATCAGCCCGTTTGCCCGATGAACCAACAGTTAGGCAAAAAGCCAAAAAAGGGACCAAAACCCGCCTCGGTCGTCCGAATGACACGCAAACACACACATAGCACCGCATAAGCATTAGGCATGCGTTGCAACTTATAAGACTCGATTCTGATATACGGATGCCGAGTTATCAGCCTGTTTGCCCGATGAACCAACAGTTAGGCAAAATGCCAAAAAAGAGACCAAAACTCGCCTAGTTCGTCCGAATGACACGCAAACACACACATAGCACCATATAGGCGTTAGGCACACATTCCAACTTACGGGACTTGATTTCGATATACGGATGCCGAGTTATCAGCCCGTTTGCCCGATGAACCAATAGTTAGGCAAAAAGGCAAAAAAGAGACCAAAACCCGCCTCGGTCGTCCGAACGACACGCAAACACACACATAGCACTGCATAGGCATTAGGAATGCATTGCAACTTACGGAACTCGATTTTGATATACGGATGATGAGTTATCAGCTCGTTTGCCCGATGAACCAACATTAGGCAAAAAGGCAAAAAAGAGACCAAAACCCGCTTCGGTCATCCGAACAACACGTAAACACACACATAGCACCGCATAGACATTACGCACGCATTGCAACTTACGTGACTCGATTCTGATATACGGATGCCGAGTTATTGGTCTGTTTACCCGATGAACCAACAGTTAGGCAAAAAGCCGAAAAAGAGACCAAAACCAGCCTCTGTCGTCCGAACGACAGGCAAACACACACATAGCACCTCATAGACATTAGGCACGCGTTAAAGCTTACGGGACTCGATTCTGATATACAGATGATGAGTTATCAGTTCGTTTTTCCGATGAACCAATAATTAAGCAAAAAGGCAAAAAAGAGACCAAAACCCGCCCCAGTGGTCCAAACGATACGCAAACACACACATAGCACTGTATAGGCATTAGGCACGCATTGAAACTTACAAGACTCGATTCCAATATACGGATGATGAGTTATCAGTTCGTTTTTCCGATGAACCAATAATTAGGCAAAAAGGCAAAAAAGAGACCAAAACCCGCTTCGATCGTCCGAACGACACGTAAACACACACATAGCACCGCATAGACATTAGGCACGTATTGAAACTTACGTAACTCGATTTTGATATAAGGATGCCAAGTTATCAGCCCGTTTGCCCGATGAACCAACAGTTAGGCAAAAAGCCGAAAAAGAGACCAAAACCAGCCTCGGTCGTGCGAACGACACGCAAACACACACATAGCACCGCATAGACATTAGGCACGCGTTGCAACTTATGGGACTCGATTCTGATATACGGATGCTTAGTTATCAGCCCGTTTGCCCGATGAACCAACAGTTAGGCAAAAAGCCAAAAAAGAGACCAAAACCTGCCTCGGTCGTCCGAACGACACGTAAACACACACATAGCACCGCATAGACATTAGGCACGCGTTGCAACTTACGAGACTCGATTCCAATATATGGATGACGAATTATCAGCCCGTTTTCCCGATGAACCAACAGTTAGGCAAAAAGCTGAAAAAGAGACCAAAACCCGCCTCGATCGTCCGAATGACACGCAAACACACACATAGTACTGCATAGGCATTAGGCACGCGTTGCAACTTATGGGACTCGATTCCGATATACGGATGCCGAGTTATCAGCTTATTTGCCTAATGAACCAATAGTTAGGTAAAAAGCCGAAAAAGAGACCAAAACCCGGCTCGGTGGTCCGAACGACACGCAAACACACACATAGAAATGCATAGGCATTAGGCACGCGTTGAAACTTACGAGAATCGATTTCGATATACGGATGACGAATTATCAGCTGGTTTGCCACACTTATAAAACACAAACTAAAATAATTTAAATATGCTTTGTTTTCGACTTCGTTTTTAACATTTTACTTTTGTAGGGTCTTGTTGAGAACACTCATGGGGATGGAGGCTACTACAGACAGTGATGCCCGTAAGCGAGATGGTGATTGATGACCACGAAATGCAAATTGATGAGACTATGGAGGATGGGATTGGAGGTGGGATAGGCGATGGGACCGGCGATCGTATGATATATGTCGGTGATGGTGACACTGACATTCCTGATCTTGGTTGTAGTTAGTTTATATTTTGACTTTCATCTATGTATTTATATAGCTTTTGAGTTGTACAGACTAGAGTTTTGTATCTAACTATATTGATTGTTGATGGTAAAAGATATGATTGTTATTGATATGCGTGCATTGTCATATTTGTTTTTCTTTAATTTATAACAGGTACAATTATGTATATTTGAACAGAGGAATTTTGCAATTTTTAAATTTTTTTTAAGTAAGTCATTGGTGACGGGGGGCCATCGACAATGACCTATAGGGTCATTGGCGACGGGGATATTTACTCATTGGCGACGGCATGCCGTCGAGAATGACAGTAAAATTAAAATTCAAAAATGCTTATTGACGATAACATATTCGTCGCTAGAGCCGTCGGCAATGATACATTGGCGACGGCGTGCCGTCGGCAATGACCCCATCGGCAATAACCACCTTCTCGATGGCAGACGACGGGAGCCAGGGGCGACGGACTATGTCGTTGCCACTGACCTCATTGCCGACGGCTATAGGGTCATTGGCGACGGCATAGCCCGTCGGCAATGACCTTTTTTTGTAGTGTAGCATAATCCATACAGAAAGGATATTCCAACAGAATAATAAAGAATGGAATAACAAAGAATTCACCATGCATGCGATAGACCGCACAAACAGGTTATTCCAACAGAATAATAAATAATGGAACCAGGTCTAGCGTAATCCGCACAGACGGGATATTCCAACAGAATACTAAAGAATGAAATAACAAAAGAATTTCACCATGTATGTGGTACTTGGCATAGACAGGTTATTCCAATATAATAATAAAGAATGGAATAGCAGAAGAATTTCACCATGTATGTATGCGATGCATGACAGACAAAGTTATTCCAACATAATAATAAAGAATGGAATAACAGAAGCTCACTTCAAGTATACGAAAGAAATAATACCCCTTACCTTATAAAGAAACTAGATACTGGAGTAGAGAGGTAGCAGACTTCTCTTCTTCTTTCTCTTTATAATTTCTCTTTATAATAATTGCTCTATATCTTTAGTGAATTGATGAGAAATGAAGGAAGAATGAGCTTCTATTTATAGGAAAATATAGTTTCGATAATTGCACATTTTGGGGCTCAAAATATTACAGTACAATACCTTCAACTTTTCTTTCATTTTTAACTTAGTCCTGCAAGTATTATCAAACTTGAAACACCTCCCCTATTAGTAAATAATGTGAATCAATAGTTCAATCATTTGAACCAATAGTTATAATCATGTGAAAATACGAATTACAATATAGTACCTCCATCTATACCTCCATTTTTAACTTAGTCATGCAAGTATTATCAATCTTGCACCAACTTCCCTAATAGTACAAGAATGTGAATCAATAGTACACACATTTGAACAAATAGTTATAATCATGTGAATTAATAGCAATTAATTGCTCATTTATCCTAAGCAGTTAATTACGATCGGTCAAGATAACTTCCAGACATCAATTAATATCGAAATAAATATCAATTTCCACTAAAACTAACAATTCCAACACAATGGAACTATCAATTTCATCTTTAATCAACACGAACTTATTCATCATTAATATTATAACTCACAATATTTAACAACCAGGTCGTTCCCAGGAAAGAGGGGGCTTTCTGATAAGGATTTCTCCTTATTGATGCGCAATTAGATGACCAAACCTCTCCTTGACAGAACTTCTAGACATTGTAAATATTGCAATTTAATAATATGAATAACTTTGTCATCTTAATTATTGATTTAATAATATATCATATAATGCAGATGATACTGTGACAATAATCGAAACAATAATATGAGAGATATGATGCAAAGAATTATCGTAGAAATAATTGAGTATAACCGAGTTACTTCTCATGTAAGCATCAATAATCAATACTGGTATTAGCTACTATGCAACCACGCCGACATCGTACTTTTTCTACCAGGTAGTTCAACAGTTTAACGGTAAAACTTCCGTCGTTATTTTTATAAAAAGATAATTATGTCATTTTCTAACTAGGACAATACTTCCGTTGTGGGGTCCACCAATGATTGTGCCATCGTACGAATATTCCCTATTAAAACGAATATTCCATGACCAGTTGAATATTATATAACCACTTGCTTACTTTGCAAAATTTGTAAATATTACCCACAACTATAACATTATATCAAATCCACACCATAATATTCAACTGTGACGCCACCAAAATAGGTATACATCACCCATCTTGAGTCGCCAAATACATGGTACAAAATTCAAATACAACTTAATTATACAACAATCGTGTAAAATACGACAAAATATAATCTAAGAGTTTTAATAAGAATATTGTCATCTAGACAATATCCACACTTAATGGAGTCCTCATTATATTTATTGTCATACTATTTAACAGAATAGTGAGGACCACTAATGCTATCATCTCTGGACCGGTCACCGTTTCCCCGATTAAGTCCCGCCACGTTCTCATTTCCTAAAGAGAACAGTGAAAGAAAGGGTGAGCTCAACTAGCCAAGTAAGAAATATTATGACTAAGATAATGCAGAATCAATTATCATTAGTCCTCAACAATGTTAAACTGATAAAATATAATAGACATTGTGAATAGCAGTGGCAAGTTGATAGGTATCAATGTGAGGTGTTATCCAAGTCTTGGAAGAGAGTCACAGTTTTTAAATGATATTTCTATCGTTAATAAATTTCCTGACGTATTCTCGAAGAACTTCTTGGCTTACCCCAGAGTGTGAAATTAAATTTTGTACTGACCCCGGTACAAAACCCATTTCTTTAACCCTTAAATATTTATGCAACCAAAACGAAGGTGTAATGCGCCAAAGACGTTGGCTCGACCTGTTGAAGATTACAACCATACTATTCAATATTATCGTGGAAAAAGCGAACGTGGTAGCTGATGCATTGAGTAGAAGATCGTATGCGTTTATGAGTGCGACGTTGTTAACACAAAGACCCATTTTATATAACTTACAAATGATGAAGATAGAGTTAAATACTCTAGGGATCCACGTGAAGATAACGAATATACGAGTAGAATTGACTTATTCAATAAAGTTAAAGCCGCTCAAACTACACACTTGAAGCTGATGAATATGAAGAAGAAGGTTTAAGAAGGCGTTATTCTAAAAGCAAGAGTCGATGAATAGAGGAAATCTCAACCCTTGATTTTATTAGTCTATTTGAAATCCTCGATCGAGTAGGAACTGTGGCCTATAGACTCGTTTTACCGCCAAGTATGTCACATGTTCATAACATTTTTTTTTACATATCGATGTTACGTAAATATGTGGATGACCCGAACCACGTTATTAAATTAGAACTAGACGAGATAGCAGATGATTTAACGTATGAGGAGATACGTGTTAAAATCTTGGATAAGAAGGATCATATTTAACACTCAAAGGTTATACCTCAAGAGCTAGAATCTGAAATGAAGTCAAGGTATCCTCGTCATACCAGGTACGTACGTAAATTTTGAGGGCAAAATTTTCTAAGGAGGGGAGATTGTAAGACCCCGAATTTTATGAAATGAAAGTATTCAATTTTCTTGTAAGATCCCAACTTTTATGAATAAAGAATAATTTTTTCGAAATATATTTTTGAATATTATGGTGTGGATTTGATATAATGTTATAGTTGTGGGTAATATTTACAAATTTTGCAAAGTAAGCAAGTGGTTATATAATATTCGATTGGTCGAGGAATATTCGTTTTAACAGGGAATATTCGTACGATGGCACAATCATTGGTGGACCCCACAACGGAAGTAATGTCGTAGTTAGAAAATGACATAATTATCTTTTTATAAAAATAACGGCGGAAGTTTTACTGTTAAACTGTTGAACTACCTGGTAGTAAAAGTACGATGAATACGCTGTGGTTGCATAAGAGTAACACCAGTATTGATTATTGATGCTTACGTGAGAAGTCACTTAGTTATACTCAATTATTGCTACAGTAATTACTGCATCATATCTCTCATATTATTGATTCGATTATTGTCATAGTATCATCTACATTATATGATATATTATTAAATCAATAATTGAGACGACAAAGTTATTCATCTTATTAAATTGCAATATTTACAATGTCTAGAAGTTCTGTCAAGGAAAGGTTTGGTCATCTAATTGCGCGCCAATAAGGAGAAATCATTATCGAAAAGCTTCTGTTATTCCATTCTTTATTATTTTGTTGGAATAACCTGTCTATGCGAAGTATCGCATACATGGTGAAATTCTTCTGCTATTCCATTCTTTATTATTCTGTTGGAATATCCTATCTGTGCGAATTACGCTAGACCTGGTTCCATTCTTTATTATTCTGTTGGAATAACCTGTCTGTGCGGTCTATCGCATGCATAGTGAATTCTTTGTTATTCCATTCTTAATTATTCTGTTGGAATAACCTGTCTGTGCGATCTATCGCATGTATGGTGAATTCTTCTGTTATTCCATTCTTTATTATTCTGTTGGAATATCCTGTCTGTGCGGATTACACATGACTTGGTTCCATTATTTATTATTCTGTTTGAATAAACTGTCTATGTGGATTATCACATGCATGGTGAATGATCCTTCATATTCATTCCTTATTAAATTGTGGAAATGATCTGTTTACGTGGATTACCACATGGCGTGTAAAAATCCATTTGCAGTTTCATATATTCTATGATACTCATTTGGTTAAAGTTTTGGCTTCTATACTCCATGATATTAGTAGAATATCCTGGATATTTGCGCTTCATCCTAAGTATCTTCTCATGGAAATATTCTTTAAGCATTCTTGAATTTTACTCTCAAAGCAAAGATCATGTTGACAATTTGGACATAATTGATTTCAAGATAAATTAAATTATAAATCTTTAAAATTTATTCTTGAACTTGTTTTATTGAATTATTATGTCATTGTCATCATCCTCATGCTTATATTGTGATGAAAGTTATCTTTGGCTTACATGCATAGATGGACTTGGTATGATTATGACTAGGATTATTCGCAGATAATCATGACTGTAATGTTATAAATGATGTGGTAAAAGTCCTCGGTAGAGTCTGTAGTGCATTGATGGACGAGTTTTGGTACGATTATGACTAGGGATTATTCGGTATAGTCATGACCATTGATGATTTAATGAATATCCTTGGCCCGTAGTGTGGGGATGACTCGATGATGTGGTTTATTTATTGTTCGAGTCTCAAATGATAAAAATTTATGAAAACATTTTAAATCATAGAAGATAGTAGATATCATGCTCTACTTGACTCTTCTAATGGATTGCTTATTCACCGCAGCTTAAACTTGATATCTATTGTATTTTATCGGTTTAACATTGTTGAAGACTAATGATAATCTATTCGCATTATCTTAGTCATAATATTTCTTACTAGGCTAGTTGAGCTCACCCCTTTCTTTCCTTTGTTCTCTTGAGAAATGAAATGAAAAGCTGGACTAGTCGGGGAACGGAGTGACGGTGTGAGGACTACTAATGTTATCATCTGGACATTGTAAATATTGAAATATAATAATATGAATAACTTTGTCGTCTCAATTATTGATTTAATAATATATCATATAATGCAGATGATACTATGACAATAATCGAATCAATAATATGAGAGATATGATGCAGCAATTACTGTAGCAATAATTGAGTATAACTAAGTGACTTCTCACGTAAGCATCAATAATCAATACCGTGTGCTACTATGCAACCACGCGTATTACTGTACTTTTACTACCGGGTAGTTCAACGGTAAAACTTCCGCCGTTATTTTTATAAAAAGATAATTATGTCATTTTCTAACTACGACAATACTTCAGTTGTGGGGTCCACCAATAATTGTGCCGTCGTACAAATATTCCCTGTTAAAACGAATATTCCCCGACCAATCGAATATTATATAACCACTTGCTTACTTTGCAAAATTTGTAAATATTACCCACAACTATAACATTATATCAAATCCACACCATAATATTCAAAAATATATTTCGAGAAAATTATTCTTTATTCATAAAAGTTGGGGTCTTATTTCTAGGATTTATCAGAATATAGTCCCATATTGAACATATATTTTTCTCGAAATTTTTAAAATTCATTTACTATTTTTCATAAGGCCAAAACTGCCGAATATTTAGACATTTATCATAAATTGTACTTTTGTCCAAAAATTTCGAAATTTACAGGGTATACTCCTGTTATATACATGTACTCCCAATAAAAATTTCACCAATTTTGGAGTTAACCACAAGGAGTTATAAGGGTTTACTTTTAAAATAGTCTTTTCCCATAAAATCCATAACTCTTAATCTATACATCCAAAAATCGTCATCTTTGGACACAATATAGAAAACTCATCAAATTATAATTTCAAAATTTTCCAGAATTTTTGAGGGTCAGAAAAATTATGAAACTGCAAATGGATTTTTCACCCGCCATGAGGTAATCCACGTAGACAGATCATTTCTACAATTTAATAAGGAATGAATACAAAGGATCATTCACCATGCATGCGGTAATCCACATAGACAGGTTATTCCAACAGAATAATAAATAATGGAATAACAGAAGAATTCATCATGCATGTGATAATCGCATGCATGTGTTATTCCCAACAAAATAATAAAGAATGGAACTAGGTACGCAGAATCCGCATGCATAAGATATTCCAATAAATAATAAAAAATGGAATAACAACAGAATTCACCAGGCATGCGATAGACCGCACAGACAGGTTATTCTAATAGAATAATAAAGAATGGAACTAGGACATGCGTAATCCACAAAGACAGGATATTCCAACAGAATAATAAAGAACGGAACCAGTCACGCAGAATCCAGATGCATGTGGGATATTCCAATGTAATAATAAAGAATGGAATAATAGAAGAATTTCACCATGTATGTAGTATTAGCATAGATAAAAGTTATTCCAACATAATAATAAGGAATGGAATAACAATAGCTCTCTTCATGAATACGAAAGAAATAATACCCCTTACCTTAGAAAGAAATTGGATACTAGAGTAGAGAGGTAGTAGACTTCTCTTCTTCTTTCTCTCTATAATAATTGTTCTATAGCTTTAGTGAATTGATGAGAAATGAAGGAAGAATGAGCTTTTATTTATAGGAAAATATAGTTTCGATAATTGCATGTTTTGGGGCTCAAAATATTACAGTACAATATATTCAACTTTTGTTTTATTTTTAATTTAGTCCTGTAAGTATTATCAAACTTGCACCACCTCCCCTAATAGTAAATAATATGAATCAATAGTTCAATAATGTGAATCAATAGTTATAATCATGTGAAAATACGAATTACAGTATAGTACCTCCATCTATACCTCCATTTTTAACTTAGTCATGCAAGTATTATCAATCTTGCACCAACTCCCCTAATAGTAAATGAATGTGAATCAGTAATACACACATGTGAACAAATAGTTATAACTATGTGAATTAATAGCAATTAATTGCTCATTTATTCGAATAATTATCCGATTGGTCAATATAACCTTCAGACATCAATTATTATTGAAATAAATGTTGATTTCCACTAACACTAACAATCCCAACACAATGGAAATATTTTTCTCAAAAATTATATTTTTGAAATTTCAAAGTTTGACTTTTTTTGAAAAAGTCAACTGTTTACTTTTTTGACCAAAAAGTCAACCCCAACAAATTTTGTGTTTATAATCTATTTCTACTAATTTCATCGTTCCGGACTCAAATATCACGTCTGCGTCTCCAAATTCAACTCCGAACTCAACTTCGATTTTTAATAACATTTATCATTAATATTATAACTCATAATATTTAACAAATAGGTCATTCCCAGAAAGAGGGGGGCTTTCCAATAAGGATTTCTCCCTATTGGCGGGCAATTAGGTGACCAAACCTCTCATTGACAGAACTTTTAGACATTGTAAATATTGCAATTTAATAATATGAATAACTTTGTCATCTCAATTATCGAGCTAATAATATATCATATTATGCAGATGATACTGTGACAATAATTAAATCAATAACATGAGAAATATGATGCAGCAATTACTGTAGCAATAATTGAGTATAACTGACTGACTTCTCACGTAAGCATCAATAATCAATACCGTGTGCTACTATGCAACCACGCGTATTATTGTACTTTTACTACCGAGTAGTTCAACAGTTTAACAGTAAAACTTCCGCCGTTATTTTTATAAAAAGATAATTCTGTCGTTTTCTTACTACGACAATACTTCCGTTATGGGGTCCACCAATGATTGTGTCGTTGTACGGATATTCCCCGACAAAAAGAATATTCCCTGACCAAACGAATATTTTATAACAACTTGCATACTTTGCAAAAAAATTCTCATATCACCCTTAACTTTAACCCTTTAGTAATTTAATCATATACAAAATAAAATAATAATTATAAGAAAATTGAATACTTTCATTTCATAAAATTCAGGGTCTTACAATCTCCCCTCCTTATGAAATTTTGCCCTCAAAATTTACGTACGTACCTGGTATGATGAGGATACCTTGACTTCATTTCAGATTCTAGCTCTTGAGGTTTAACCTTTGAGTGTTGAATATGATCCTTCTTATCCAAGATTTTAACACGTATCTCCTCATACGTTAAATGTTCTGCTATCTCGTCTAGTTCTAATTTAATAACGTGGTTCGGGTCATCCACATATTTACGTAACATCGATATGTAAAAAAAATGTTATGAACATGTGACATACTTGGCGGTAAAACGAGTCTATAGGCCACAGTTCCTACTCGACCAAGGATTTCAAATAGACTAATAAAATCAAGGGTTGAGATTTCCTCTATTCATCGACTCTTGCTTTTAGAATAACGCCTTCTTGAACCTTCTTCTTCATATTCATCAGCTTCAAGTGTGTAGTTTGAGAGGCTTTAACTTTATCGATTAAAGTCAATTCTACTCGTATATTCGTTATCTTCATGTGGATCCCTAGAGTCTTTAACTCTATCTTCATCATTTGTAAGTTATATAAAATGGGTCTTTGTTTTAACAACGTCGCACTCATAAACGCATACGATCTTTTACTCAATGCATCAGCTACCACGTTCGCTTTTTCCACGATAATATTGAATAGTATGGTTGTAATCTTCAACAGGTCGAGCCAACGTCTTTGGCGCATTACACGTTCGTTTTGGTTGCATAAATATTTAAGGGTTAAAGAAATGGGTTTTGTACCGGGGTCAGTACAAAATTTAATTTCACACTCTGGGGTAAGCCAAGAAGTTCTTCGAGAATACGTCAGGAAATTTATTAACGATAGAAATATCATTTAAAAACTGTGACTCTCATCCAAGACTTGGATAACACGTCACATTGATACCTATCAACTTGCCACTGCTATTCACAATGTCCCCTACGGATATTCTGGCTTCGGTGTATTCCAAGACTTGGAAGTCACCAACGAAAGGCTCAGGGCTCTTTACTTATGCCTTGATATGACAGTGACTGACTTTAGTGGTTTGGTTGCTTGAATTCTCATAACAGGTTGGTTAGGAATATGAAAGCTAACAACCTTAAAAGTCAAAGTGATAAGATCGACAGGTAACGTGATTGTGCCCACTTGGATCAAACAAGATTTATAAACAGTGGATATGATAAAAGTTTCTCCTAATGGAGTCTCCACAGATAAGTCAAAGTCTAATTTCTCCGAGTCAAGTATAAACGTTGAGCACAAGCAACAAAAATAAAAGAATGGATAGAACCGATAATTAACAGGTTATAAACTTTGCAAAAATTTATGATTAACTAACCCGTGATAACTTCATTTTGGTTCCTCACTTGTTGGGAAGTCATTACAACCGCTCTCCCTTGAACTACCCGGCTTTGACTTGTCTGGGGCAACATTTGGTGTCATCACTACCGTTGAAATTGATTTTCCATAGGGCATATTCTACCCTCAACTGCTTCATCATACTCCTGTTTCATAATCTGAATCATTAATCTTCGATCCATATCGAATTGGGGTTGACCGCAATGTATAGGGTAATTCAAGACTCGATGTTGGGTTCTCTCAATTGCTGTCCAAAAAGAGAAATACATATAATCTATTTTAGCCTTCTTAGATCGGACATCTCTTTTCACAATATCAACACGTCATGCAGCTTTTACCCATGCATCACTCATTCTCACTCGTTCAGTTGTTTCTTCTTTCAGCTCAGATTCCAGCTTTATAATCTTATACTCTGCCAAAGAGTGCTTCTGTTCAAGCATCACATATCGGGTAACACAAGCTTGAATTGTTGCATCCTTTTGCTCCACGACCGCCTGCCATTCTTCAGCCTGTTCTTCTAACTCATGAATACGATTTTGCAATTCTAAATTTTGATAATAAAATTCTTCTAATAAATTCTCCTCAGGTTCCTCTTCTTCCCCTTCTTCCTCACTCTTAGCTGTTACCTCTGCGACTATCTCGGGTGCAACTATCAATTCTTCACTCACCACATGGATATCTCTAATTCCTTCTTCGCTTGATATCACATTATCCTGGTTGGTGATTAGAGGTGTCTCCACGATCTCATTCACTCCATTGTTAACGTTCTCAGCTACCATTCTTAAAAACTGCCATAAAATAAGGGTTAATTAAACCAATTAACATATTATCCCTATACTCTGACCGACCAATTAAATACCAAATAAACTTAGGTAGGTCATACTAGCGAAGGAATTCCCCGTCTCTCCCTTCCTAGTTCTTGTCTCACATCTCAGCCAAGGATCATATCCCTAAGCTTTGATACCAACTGTGATGCCCCCAAAATAGGTATACATCACCCATCTTAAGTCGCCAACTACATGGTACAAAATACAAATAAAAACTTAATTATACAACTGTCATATAAAATACGACAAAACATATGCTATGAGTTTTAATACAAATATTGTCAACTATACAATATCCACACTCAATGGAGTCCTCGTTACATTTATTATCACACTATTTAACAAAATAGTGAGGACTACTAATGCTATAATATTGTGAGACCCCGAATTTTATGAAATGGAAGTATTCAATTTTCTTATAATTATTCTATTTAGTAAATGGTTAAATTGATAAAAGGTTAAACTTAAGGGTGATATGTGAAAATTTTTCAAAGTATGCAAGTTGTTATAAAATATTTGTTTGGTCGGGGAATATTCTTTTTATCGGGGAATATTCGTAGGATGGCACAATCATTGGTGGACCCCACAACGGAAGTACTATCGTAGTAAGGAAACGACAGAATTATCTTTTTATAAAAATAACAGCGAAAGTGTTGCCATTAAAACTGTTGAACTACTTTCATTAGTAAAAAATACGAATATGCTGGCGTGGTTGTATAGTAGCACACGGTATTGATTATTGATGCTAACGTGAGAAGTCACTCGCTTATACTCAATTATTATTACTGAAGAATGTCTTGCATTATATCTCTCATATTATTGATTCAGTTATTGTCACAGTATCATCTGCATAATATTTTATATATTATTGAATCAATAATTGAGACCACAAAGTTATTCATATTATTATTTGCAATATTGACAATGTCTAGAAGTTCTGTCAAGGAGAGGTTTGGTCACTTAATTGCGCGCCAATAAGGAGAAATCCCTATCGAAAAGCCCCCTCTTTCCTGGGAACGACCTGGTTGTTAAATATTGTGAGTTATAATATTAATGATGAATGTTATTAAAAATTGAATTTGAGTTCGAAGTTGAATTTGGAGACGCGAACGTGATATTTGAGTCCGGAATGATGAAATTAGTAGAAATAAACTATAAACACAAAATTTGTCGGGGTTGACTTTTTGGTCAAAAAAGTCAACAGTTGACTTATTTGAAAAAAGTCAAACTTTGAGATTTCAAAAATGAAATTGTTGAGAAAAATATTTCCATTATGTTGGGATTATTAATGTTAGTGGAAATCGACATTTAGTTTGATAGTAATTGATGTCTGGAAGTTATATTGACCAACCGGATAATTAATCGGGTAAATGAGCAATTAATTGCTATTAATTCTCATGATTATAACTATTTATTCACATGTGTGTACTATTGATTCACATTCTTGTACTATTAGGAGAGTTGGTGCAAGATTGATAATACTTGCATGACTAAGTTAAAAATGGAGGTATAGATGGAGGTATTATACTGTAATTCGTATTTTCACACGATTATAACTATTGATTCACATTATTGAACTATTGATTCACATTATTTACTATTAGGGGAGGTGGTGCAAGTTTGATAATATTTGCAGGACTAAATTAAAAATGAAGAAAAAGAGGAAGGTATTATACTGTAATATTTTGAGCCCAAAGCGCAATTATCGAAACTATATTTTCTATAAATAAGCTCATTCTTCCTTCATTTCTCACTAATTCACTAAAGCTATAGAGCAATTATTATAGAGAGAAATTATAAAGAGAAAGAAGAAGAGAAGTCTGCTACCTCACTATTCCAGTATCCAGTTTTCTTCTAAGGTAAGGGATATTGTTATTATAGTAAGGGGTATTATTCTTTCGTATTCATGAAGAGAGTTATTTTCTTTTAATACTCGTAAGGATTGTTATTCCATTATTTATTATTATGTTGGAATAACCTGTCTATGATAAATATCGCATACGTGGTGAAATTCTTCTGTTATTCCATTCTTTATTATTCTGTTGGAATAACTCGCATGTCTTGATCTATCGCATGCCCGGTGAATTCATTGTTATTCCATTCTTTATTATTCGTTGGAATATCCATGCCTACGCGGATTACGCATGACCGGTTCCATTCTTTATTATTCGTTGGAATATCCATACATGCGGATTACGCATAACACAGTTCCATTCTTTATTATTACATTGGAAATAACATATGCATGCGATTACATCGCATGCATGGTGAATTCTTCGTTATTCCATTCTTTATTATTCATTGGAATAACTCGTTATATGAGATTACCACATGCATGGTGAATGATCATTCGTATTCATTTCTTATTAAATTGTGAAAATGATGCATCTACGTGGATTACGCATGGCGATTTAAAAATTCATTTAGGTTTCATATTTTTTTGACCCTCAAAAATTCTGGAAAAATTTTAAATGATAATTTGATGAGTTTTCTAGATTGTTCAAAAATGACGATTTTTGGATGTATAGATTAGGAATTATGAATTTTATGGGAAAAGACTATTTTAAAAGTAAACCCTTATAACTCCTTGTGGTTACCTCCAAAATTGATGAAATTTTTATTAGGAGTACATATATATAATAGGAGTATACCCTGTAAATTTCGAAATTTTTGGACAAAAGTATAATTTATGATAAATGTCTAAATATTCGACAGTTTTGGCCATATGAAAAATAGTAAATGAATTTTAAAAATTTCGAGAAAAATATATGTTCAATATAGGACTATATTATGCTAAATCCTAGAAAAGAAATTTTTTTGGGACTGATTTGGAAATTTTCATGAAAATAAACTTGTTATGATTAAATGAATTAAATATGTTATGTGAAGTAACAAAATTGGAAAATAGAATTTTATGACTTGGGAATATGCATATTTCAATGATTAAATGCATTATTTGGTAAAGTATAAATAATTAAAATAAAGGTATATGCAGATTTTTGATGAGGGATTTGATCATCGGTGATGAAATCTTATTAGTATGGCATTTTTGAATGATTAAATGCATTATTTGGTAAAGTGTAAATAATTAAAATAAATTATTTATAAGTTTAAGAAGTGATTAAAATATTGTTATAATATTAATAATATTAGATTATGAGTTTATTAAGTGATTGATAATATTTGGATAAATTTAAAGTCTTTAATATTTATCCTTTTTTTCGTTGATTAATGTTTATATCATTGTCATCATCCTCATGTTTATATTGTGATGAAAGTCATCTTTGGCTTACGTGTAACGATCGAGAAATTTATAATTTAATTTAAATATTTATGGAATTAAATAAATATTTAAAATAATTTGTTTATTGAGAAAATAAATATTTGATGAATTGTCGCATGAATTAATGTAGTGGCTAAATTAATTAATGTGAATCGAGTAATGATAATTTTATTTGAAGGATTTAATTTAAGGAAATAATTAAATTAAATCAATTGTTTAATAAGTAAGAAAATAATTAAATTAAATAAATTGTTTAATTTAATGGGAATAAATAAATTAAATAGAGTGACGTTTCTAAGTTATTAATTAATTTAGATATATAATTATTTATCAATAATAATAAGATTCTTATTATTATAGGTTATTGAGATTAACTAAACTAAGGTTATATAAATTGACTAAATTAATGTGTGACAGGGGAAAAACTATATAATATAAATAATATTAAAATAAATTAGTTTAGGGAATAAGGGTTAGCCAAACAGGGCCTTGTGGCCTTTGGCTTATTCAACTGACGCAAACTCTTTATTTTTTTTAACGGAAGGGAACGTGGGGGAGGCCAGTATATTTTTCCTTCGCGTCTTATTTCTTTGCCTAAGCTAAGAACAGAGAGTTTGTGAGAAAAGGGGGAAAAACACAGAGAGAGATGCTAAGGGATTGGGAGCTTTACTGTGGAAAGGGAAGGAATTGAAGCCATTCTATATCATTTGCTTCAATAATCAAGGATTAAGGTATAATTCATTCTTAAATTTCCAAGTTGTAGTTTTTATTTAGGTTCTCTATAAATTGATTTCTGGCTTTTTGTTCAAATGTTGTGTATATGATATGGGTTATATTGTAGAATTTGTTGATTGCCATACCACGTGAAATTGTATTGTAAGAAGAAAAGAAAATAGCAGTGTTTGTGTTCTTATGTTATGGCCATAGAAAGTACCAAAATTTTTGTCCAATGGGTGTAATAATCTATAAATTAACGCTTGTATGTGGTAGTTCATTGAGATACGAACAAAACATAATTTGAATGGACTGATTTGGCCAACTAGTGAATTCACAGTGTTGATTTCTAGAAGAAATATCAAAAAAATAGAGTTTTTGGTTTTAAAATATGCTATTCTAGTATTTAATTTTTCTAGAATTATGGTTTAAGTTGTGTTAATTTAGTGTATTTGTATGCTTGGTGAAGTTTATGTGTAATTTACATAAGTTATACATGTTAATTGGTGTTAGAAATTAAGATATAGAAGCTTGGTTTTGTTTCTGGTTATGAGTGTTCTGTAATTTGGAGCCCCAGCGCCAAATTTTGAGCCCCAATGCCAAAAACGGGCGAAGAGTTCACGCCCCAGTATATGGAACTCTCATTTTGGCGCCTCGACTCAGCCTAATTAGCTAGAAAAGTGCTTTGGGTTGGGACGATTTTGACCTCCTGTAGTAAAATGGCCATAACATTTTCATATGAACTCCGATTGAGGTGATTCAAGATGATTCGGAAAGAGGACGAATAGATCAATAACTTTTATTCTTTAAGGTTTTTAATTTGAATTCGTTATGAAGGGTTAAAATGGCCATCGTTAGGACTATTGTGTATTTGGAGCCAATCGGAGGGTGTCGGGATGCGCGAATGCAAGTGCAATCCTTTGTGTGTTAGTATAACTTAATGATATCATGTTGTACATGTAATAGGATGTTGTATCAAGTTGTTAATGTGTATGTGATGCAATGACATGATCACTTAAGTAGTTGTAATAAAGCTAAAAGTAATGTTCATGAAAAGATGCGATGTTGTTTAAACTTAAACTTAGTTAGTAGCTATACTAAAAGTAAGAAAGCAACTCATGAAGGTAATGTTAGTGTAACTAATGTGTATTTTCAATACATATGGTATGTGTAGGACTTGGGGTGAACGTGAGTAGTGATTGTTTAACCTATGCACGAGGCAAGTTCTCTAACCCTACTTTTATAATTGTGCAAGTTCTAAACCTTATCTCTTTACAATTGAGCAAGCTTTCAAACTTTGTTCTTTTCATAGCGAACGCAAGTTTCCATTCCTATATTATTATTCTGCAAGTTTATAACATTCTTTATGAATTTGAGCAAGCTTAACCTATCTTGCGTATGTTTGTACAAGCTTATGTAACCTAATTCGTTTACGGTGAAAGAGATTTAGTTTCTAATTATTATTCAAAGCATATAATGTTCTAATACATTGATTCAAGGGAGATTGTTTTAACTCTTCTATAGCGCTTTGCATGTATATCATGATTACTCAATTATATATTATTGTTATTCAATCTTTGACTTTGATAACCTTGTTCAAAGCTTTATCGTTGTATTAAACCTTCAAGTAGTAAACAAACCTTTATTGATTGAATTAATCTATATTCGAATAGTGTTCTAAAATTCTAGAAACACTGATAAGCTAGTTTCAAACTAAACTTTCTTTAGTGAGGAAATTTTAAATCCAAACTGGGACGAACAACCCTAACATAGGGGATTTTGTACGTGTAACGTTTAGATGTTTGTGCATAATATATGGTACAAAGGGCTGATCCCCCTAAGTACGTTAAGAAGGGTCCGTATAGTCTAAATGACTGTTAAGGTTGGGTAATAATACCTAAGTACCGGGGACATAGTTCGTGGTCTTAAGACCCTCAGATAATTAAAGTTCAAACTTGTTTTCTAGTTTGATTTGTAAAACAAGTTCCTTATTGTTCAGCTTTTGTTGTTCACTCTCATGTTACCATCACTGCTACTTTCTATACTAGTGAGCATTTGTTTGCTCACTCTTGCAATTGACACTGCAGCTAAAGTGGAGAAAGTTGATGAGCCGTCGACTAGCAAAGGCAAAGGCAAGATGTCCAAATGACGAAGACTTATGATAATTTTATGTTTTATGTTTCAAGACTTGTTTTAAATATGTGATGTATTCCGCAAACTTATGTAATAATTTTAAGGTTAGATAACCTGGGATTTAATTTGAGATGATGATGTAACCCTTTAATGGGAGAGATTATTGTTTAAATTAGTTTAATTATGTCTTTATCCTTTATTATGGGTAGTTAGATGTAATAGTTTTTGATAAGTGAGCGCCAAATCTTGTGGGAATGAAGTATCCGGATTTGGGGGTATCACATTACGTGCAAAGATGGATTGTTGATTATTGATTTTACAATTGTAATCCACGTAGAGAGATCATTTCCACAATTTAATAAGGAACGAATATGAAGGATTATTCACCATGCATGTGATAATCCACATATACAGGTTATTCCAACAGAATAATAAAGAATGGAACTAGGTCATGCGTAATCCGCACAGACAGGATATTCCAATAGAATAGTAAAGAATGGAATAACAGAAGAATTCACCATGCATGCGATAGGCGCATGCAGATGTGTTATTCAATAGAATAATAAAGAATGGAACCATGTCAGCATAATCCGCATGCAGATGTGATATTCCAACGAATAATAAAGAATGGAATAACAAAGAATTTACCATGCATGCGATAGACACATGCATGAGGTTATTCCAATGAATAATAAAGAATGGAACCAGGTCTAAGCGTAATCCAAATGCAGAACGAGGATATTCTAATGAATAATAAAGAATGAAATAATGAAGAATTTCACCGTGTATGCAGACATCGTACATCGCATAGGCAGTTATTCAACATAATAATAAAGAATGGAATAATGGAAGAATTTCACCATGAATGCGGTACTTAGCATAGGCGGAGTTATTCAACATAATAATAAAGAATGGAATAATGAAGCTCTCTTCATGAATATGAAAGAAATAATACCCTTACCTTAGAAAAAAGCTGGATACTAGAGTAGAGAGGTAGCAGACTTTTCTTCTTTCTCTCTATAATTTCTCTCTATAATAATATTCTATAGCTTTTAGTGAATTGATGAGAAATGAAGGAAGAATAATCCTATAAACGTGAAATTATTGAAACTATATTTTCCTATAAATAAGCTCATTATTCCTTCATTTTTCACCAATTCACTAAAGCTATAGAGCAATTATTATAGAGAGAAATTATAGAGAGAAAGAAGAGAAGTCTGCTACCTCTACTACACAAAGATCCAGCTTTTCTAAGGTAAGGGTATTATTTCTTTCAGATTCATGAAAGAGAGCTTCGTTATTCCATTCTTTATTATTATGTTGAATAACTTATCTATGCCAAGTACCGCATACATGGTAAAATTCTTCGTTATTCCATTCGTTATTATTATGTTGAATAACTCGCCTATGCCAAGCACCGCATACATGGTGAAATTCTTCGTTATTCCATTCTTTATTATTCGTTGAATATCCCGTCTCGCAAGCGGATTACACTTGACCTAGTTCCATTCTTTATTATTCTGTTGGAATAACCTGTCTGTGTGGTCTATCACGTGCATGGTGAATTCTTTGTTATTCCATTCTTTATTATTCTATTAGAATGTCCTATCTGTGCGGATTACGCTAGACCGGTTCCATTCTTTATTATTCGTTGAATAACTCCGTCTGCAAGGCCTATCGCATGCACGGTGAATTCTTCGTTATTTCATTCTTTACTATTCTCGCTGGAATATCCCGTCTGCAGGTATTACGCATTGACTGGATCCATTCTTTATTATTCTCGTTGAATAACCTCGCTTCCATGTGGATTGTCACATGCATGGTGAATGATCCTTTATATTCATTCCTTATTAAATTGTGGAAATGATCTCTCTACGTGGATTACCGAATGGCGGGTGAAAATCCATTTGCAGTTTCATATATTCTATGATACTCATTTGGTTAAAGTTTTGGCTTCTATACTCCATGATATTAGTAGAATATCCTGGATATTTGCGCTTCATCCGATATCTTTTCATGGAAATATTCTTTTGAGCATTCTTAAATTTTACTCCACAAAGCAGTATCATGTTGACAATTTGGACGTAATTGATTTCATGATAAATTAACTTATAAATCTTTAAAATTTATTCTTGACCTTATTTTATTGAATTATTATGTCATTGTCATCATCCTCATGCTTATATTGTGATGAAAGTCATCTTTGGCTTACGTGCATAGATGGACTTGGTATGATTATGACCAGGGATTATTCGGTATAATCATGACCTGTAATGTTATAAATGATGTGGTAAAAGTCCTCAGTAGCCTGTAGTGCATTGATGGACAGTTTTTGGTATGATTATGACCAGGGATTATTCGGTATAGTCATAACCATTGATGATTAAATGAATATCCTTGGCCTGTAGTGCAGGGATGACTCAATGATGTGGTTTATTTATTAAGCTGAGTCTCAGCAATAAAAATTGATGAAAACATTTTAAATCATAGAAGATTGTAGATATCATGCTCTACTTGACTCTTCTAATGGATTGCTTATTTCGCTGCAGTTAAACTTGATGTCTATTGTATTTTATCAGTTTAACATTTTTGAAGACTAATGATAATTTATTCTGCATTATCTTAGTCATAATATAATGCACTTTACACTTTACCAAATAATGCATTTTAATCATTCAAAAATGTCATACTCATAAGATTTCATCACCAATGATCAAATCCCTCATCAAATATCTGCATATACCCTATATAGGATTCCCAAGCCATTAAATCCTCTTTTCCAATTTTGTTACTTCACATAACATATTTAATTTATTTACTCATAACTAGTTCATTTTCATGAAAAATACTAAATCAGTCCCAAATATATTTCTTTTCTGGGATTTATCAGAATATAGTCCCATATTGAACATATATTTTTCTCAGAATTTTTAAAATTTATTTACTATTTTCATACGGCCAAAATCGCGAATATTTAGACATTTATCATAAATTGTACTTTTGTCCAAAAATTCCAAAATTTCTGAGGTATACTCTGTTATATACATGTACTCCCAATAAAAATTTCACCAATTTTGGAATTAACCACAAGGAGTTATAAGGGTTTACTTTTAAAATAGTCTTTTCCCATTAAATCCATAACTCTTAATCTATACATCCAAAAATCGTCATCTTTGGGCATAATATAGAAAACTCATCAAATTATCATTTCTAATTTTACCAGAATTTTTGAGGGTCAGAAAAATTATGAAACTGGAAATGGATTTTTCACCCGCCATGCGGTAATCCACGTAGACAGATCATTTCTACAATTTAATAAGGAATGAATACAAAGGATCATTCACCATGCATGCGGTAATCCACATAGACAGAGTTATTCCAATGAATAATAAAGAATGGAATAATGAAGAATTCACCATGCATGTTACTGATCGCATGCATAAAAGTTATTTCCAATGTAATAATAAAAATGGAACCAAAGTTATGCGTAATCCGCATGCATGACGGATATTCCAACAAATAATAAAGAATAGAATAACAATAGAATTCACCGGGCATGCGATAGATCGCATGCATAAAAGTTATTCCAATAGAATAATAAAGAATGGAACCAGTTAAATGCGTAATCCGCATGCATGAGGATATTCCAAATGTAATAATAAAGAACGGAACCAGTCATGCATAATCCGCATGCATGGATATTCCAATGTAATAATAAAGACTGGAATAATAGAAGTATTTCACCATGTATGCAGTACTTCGCATAGACAGGTTATTCCAACATAATAATAAGGAATGGAATAAAATAGCTCTCTTCATGAATACTGAAAGAAATAATACCCTTACCTTAGAAAAAGCTGGATCTTTGGAGTAGAGAGGTAGCAGACTTCTCTTCTTCTTTCTCTCTATAATTTCTCTCTATAATAATTGCTCTATAGCTTTAGTGAATTGGTGAGAAATGAAGGAAGAATTAGCTTCTATTTATAGGAAAATATAGTTTCGATAATTGCACATTTTGGGGTTCAAAATATTATAGTACAATACCTTTAACTTTTCTTTCATTTTTAATTTAGTCCTGCAAGTATTATCAAACTTGCACCACCTCCCCTAATAGTAAATAATGTGAATCAATAGTTCAATCATGTGAATCAATAGTTATAATAATGTGAATCAATAGTTATAATCATGTGAAAATATGAATTACAGTATAGTACCTCCATTTTTAACTTAGTCATGCAAGTATTATCAATCATGCACCAACTCCCCTAACAGTAAATGAATGTGAATCAATAGTACATACATGTGAACAAATAGTTATAATCATGTGAATTAATAGCAATTAATTGCTCATTTATTCGATTAATTACCCGATTGGTCAATATAACCTCCCGACATCAATTATAATTGAAATAAATGTCGATTTCCACTAACACTAACAATCCCAACACAATGGAAATATTTTTCTCAAAAATTTCATTTTTAAAATTTTGAAGTTTGACTTTTTCCAAAAAAGTAAACTATTGACTTTTTTGACCAAAAAATCAACCCCAACAAATTTTGTGTTTATAGTCTATTTCTATTAATTTCATCGTTCCGGGCTCAAATATCACGTCCGCGTCTTCAAATTCAACTCCGAACCCAACTTTGATTTTTAATAACATTTATCATTAATATTATAACTCACAATATTTAACAACTGTGTCGCTCCTGTGAAAGAGGGGCTTTCAATAAGGATTTCTCCTATCGCGCACAATTAGGTGACCAAATCTCTCCTTGACAGAACTTCTAGACATTGTAAATATTGCAATTTAATAATATGAATAACTTTGTCGTCTCAATTATTGATTTAATAATATATCATATTATGCAGATGATACTGTGACAATAATCGAATCAATAACATGAGAAATATGATGCAACAATTACTGTAGCAATAATTGAGTATAACTGAGTGAATTCTCACGTAAGCATCAATAATCAATACCGTGTGCTACTATGCAACCACGCATATTACTGTACTTTTACTACCAAGTATTTCAACAGTTTTAACGGTAACACTTTCGCCGTTATTTTTATAAAAAGATAATTCTTTCATTTTCTTACTACGACAATACTTTCGTTGTGGGGTCCACCAATGATTGTGCCATCGTACGGATATTCCCCGACAAAAAGAATATTCCCCGTCCAAACGAATATTTTATATCAACTTGCATACTTTGCAAAAAATTTCACATATCACCCTTAACTTTAACCCTTTATCAATTTAACCATTTACGAAATAAAATAATAATTATAAGAAAAATGAATACTTTCATTTCATAAAATTTGGGGTCTTACAGTTTGCCTCGCCTCTCATCATGTAGGTGGCAAACACCGTCTTTTAGTCTTCACCCACACGAGTGATGGTGAAGGCCTTCTCCATTTCTTTGACCCACGTCTATGCCACGATAGAATCGGTAGTACCCATGAATTTCAGAGGTCCTACACTCCTAAAGTTGAAATGACCCCAAAATTCATACAATTTAATTCTCAACTTCGGTCGTTATTAACACGTCTACCTTCTAATTTTACATCATTATTCAATGTTAAACTATATAAAATGCGGAATAATTTAAACTTTTATGTCTTCTTAATATAATTCCCTGAATCAAAACCTTTATCATTTACATGTCTTTAAATCAATCTTATTTTATGATTCACTTTATCACTGTTATTATAAAATTTTACATTTCAATCCGATAACCTTTACATATAAGATAACTCTAACATTAGCCTTACAACTAAACATAAAAGTATACATCATAAAACATTTAGTACATCTCATGTGTCTTAATCATGGTATAAATAATTAACAACTTTAGCTAAAATATTAATCTTCGTGTATTATTTCTGATCCACGTCATTCAAGAAGCACATAGTGTTACCTTCAATCCTTAACCTGCAAAAATGGTTATTTGCAACGTTGAGCTCGACAGCCCAGTAAAATCTAACAGTTTTCATGCATCACGTAGCACATAGTAACATGCTCAACATATATCTCATAAATATTGGACAAACATAACATACATATTACAGTTCATATAACAAGTATAAAGATTGAGTTCCTTACTCAATCAGCATGCTTTACTCAATCAACGTAGTCATAAGTTGACTTTAACATTTTATACATTCAACATATATATAACACAACATGCTCTTTGCAATAAAGATTTAAAATAGTTAATCACTAAGTTCACATAGCAAATAGGAACTGAAAGACTTGCCTTAATCGTTGTTTACCAATAGTAGTTTAACAGCTTACAGTTATCTGCACTTCACATGCCCTACACAATAATATAATCATTCACATCAACTATTAGTCACATAGCAATGCATAGTAGTTGTAATGTAAACTTTAATTTATGTCTCATAACCCTTCCTATCATAAATACACAATGTTCAATTTGATTGTGTTAACTTTCGACTTATATCTTACTGTATTTAATATTTGAAGTTCATTCAAGTGTTTAAGTCTTGCTAGGAATCATTATTGGTCTTATATTAACACTATTCAATATCTTATTATATTCATTTAATTTGATTTAAAACACTTTTTACATTCATTATCACGGCGTTTCGACGTTTATTTGTCACGCGCCCAATTTATCTCTCTTATGTGTGCTTAGTATGCGTATTCAACTTATCTAATATATCATTTATTAATGTTAAGCATCATTATACTTCATAATATTCATGTTCTATAACTTAGAACAACATCTATTATCGTCGACATCACTATACTTGTGTATGTGCATGTCTGACGCCCTCTGATTGCTTCTGAATACGCATCAGTCACAAAGATGACCATTTTGACTACTGTTCCCGTCCTCAAATTGAACAACTTAAAGAATAAAAGTTGTAGGTCTATTCGTCCTCGTTCCGGATCATCTTGAATCACCTCAATCGGAGTTCTTAAGAAAACGTTATGACCATTTTACCAAAACAGGTCAAAGTAGTCACAGTCAGCACACATGGGGCATGGCCGCGGCCTTTTCCGCATACCACGCCATCTAGATTCACCAGCAAGACCACATGACTTAGCTAGCGCTACCACGCTGTGCCAGCGCTGTCAGCGCCTCGAACGCTGGGCAGCGTGGCGCTAGCTACTCAGATTATAGTGTTTTGTGATTTTTTACCATTTCCTCCTTCTAATCTTCATAACTTGAGTTATACACTTCCAAATTTATCCGTTTTTTGATTCAATGGATTCTTAATTCATAGAACTACAACATACTAGAATTCTAACAATTTATAAAAATATTAACCAACCTAAAATTTGACCCCAAACACATGTTCATACTCTATTTTCATGTTTTAATACATTTAGCAAATTCATTCACTACGAATTTGTTTTACATCCGTTTTAGTTCATTCCAATTGGGTTGTTTTCGTTTCTCATAGTAGAACAATATTCATCCATCAATTAAGAGCCTTAAACATGTGAGCATGATCAATTTACCCTCTAAAACAGACCATAACTTATACAACAATACCCAAAAGACCAATTTTACAAAAATTCAAATTTGTTGGCTCTAATGTCTCTTATAGAAAATACTAACATATTATCCAACAACAAATAATCACGATTTTCATCATTTCATTCTACAAAAAATAATTCTAATAGTGAAGAACTTTAAGAAAAGCTACTACAAGTTTTAGAATTCTTCTTTTACCTCTTAAATCTTCTCTAGATTGATTATATGGTGAAGATTACTTGATTGATCTCCTTCTTCATCCTTGACCCTCCAAAGCTCTCTTCTATTTTCACAGAGAACTCCTATTTCTCTCTCTCACTCTATGAACCCTAACATGTTAAATAAAAATAACGTGTGAAGGTTTAAGCCTTCAGTTACTAGCGTTACCAAGAGACCCAAAGTCTCAGCAGTTAGAAAATACCAAGAGTTTAAGCCATGTTTGGCAAATATACTCCATGGCTTATTTCCATTTTATTTTCTTTTACTACTATATAATATATTCTCCTTTCTCTAAGTGTCACACTTTAACTATATTGCTAAATCACTTAGCCCCATTAAGTAATTATACAACTATAATATGTATAATTACTACATTATAAATTATGAAATTACATTCATAAATAAAATAACACTTCCATTAAAATAAATATTTTCATTAAAATAATTAATATTTATTCCATAATTATTTTAATTAACTCAAATGAATTATAAAATTATTACATATAATCATTTCATTCATTTTTTCACATAAATTGTCTCAATACAATTTATTTAATCCATACATCTAATCACCACTTAAATATTAATTCAATTTATTAATCTCTAACCAATAATTATTTATAGGTATATTGGTTTTTCTTCCTCACCATCAATTTATATTTTATTAACTTCATTCAAGATATTAAACCTTTTCATATATTACCATGACATGTAATATATATTAAGAATACCAAATTTAATTAGCAAAACTCATATATTAACTCACTATTTAATTAATGAATTAACTCTTTTATCCACTTTACTACAACACCACAACCAAGTAAGGTTTTAATATTCAAACAATATTATTCCATAATATTGTTTCAACTTAATTTAAATTACCCAATATTTATAGGGTTAATTTCCCTTGCCACCAAATTCCTTGTCGTCGTGACTAATTTCTTTTATTTCCTTTAATAGTTTAATCAACTATTAAATCTCATAAAAATTTAATTTTTTTCACTCCAAGACCTATAATTCAAAATATATACATCTTATAATAATAATTTTTTTAATTATTAAATTCTTACTTTAATAACTTTCAAAAAATTCGGGTTGTCACAACCTTCCCTCCTTATAAGGATTCCGTCCTCGGAATCACTGAAACCCTACCTTACTCAGGTTTTCATCAAATCTCTTCGTTGAATAACTTCAACACATTACCTTAATATAGGTTTTATATATATATATATATATATATATATATATATATATATATATATATATTTCCTACTCCCACCATTCTTGATAAAATAATTCTTGTAAGGTTTATTTCATAACCTTTACTTTGACTCAATTATATTTGAGTATTATATATTCTTTAACCCATCATTTCCTTTTCTAAGGATCGTTATCATAAACACTCGGGATATTACATTCACCCTTTCTTCTAAGAATTTCGTCCTCGAAATTTTATTTATTAATTTTCATTCATTCAATCTATCAAAATAGATTTTATGTTAATACTTTGTTCATTCATTGGGTTCTAAAACCACTTCTTTCCACAAAGATCTTTCTACAATTATTAAACTTTTCTATTAAAAGTTTTATATTATTCTTTGATAACTCATCTCCTTCTCATTTAAAAATTTCTTTTCTCACTTATTCAATATATTCATCATTCAGTGTCGCATTCTACGACTTACTTTTTTTTTCTAAGGAATATCATCCTTACCACATTCACCTTTTAGAATAACAAGAATCTTCCACAATTGCTCAATAATTGGGAAGCGATATGAATAACAGGAATTTAAAAGATCCCAAATCATGCTGAGGGTCATAAGACCTTGAACTACGTTCACGGTTATAAGTACTCTTTCAACTTAAACCTTAACAATCATTAGACTATAGGGACTCCCGTACTTAAGGTGTTAAGCCCTTCGTACGATGTATTGTGCACAAATATTTAAACGTTATGCGTATGTCCATAGTTATAAGTAATCTTTCAATTTAAACTTTAATAGTCATAAGACTATAGGGACTCCTCGTACTTAGGGTGATCAGCCTTTCGTATAATGTATTGTGCACAAACATCTTAACGCCTCTGCGTAATCCCCTATAAAAGGGTTGTTCATCTCAGCTTTTCAACATCTGAATCCGCACCAAAACAATTTGGTTTGGCATAGTTTGACAAAGAACGTTTGAATTCCATGAACATCTTTCAATATTCGTCTAGCTGAATCAAATAGCATAGACTTCTACAACAATTCAGACATCAACCAAAATATACATATATATATATATATATATATATATATATTCTCATATCTTAAAGAAATCTCAAAATCTTTTTATGACGTCATGATACCGCACTGTATTTACAGTCCGTTTGAGGATTCCGTCATTTGGTGATTTTATCATACTACATCATACCATAGTGGGCTGACGATCCTTAGATCACATCCAACACTAAGTAATATTGCATTGATGACTCCATCATTTTTATCATCTCTGCACCAGGTTCCATGATGCATTGATGATATAAAAAAATACATTTTGATATATTTCAAATCATTTTTGTCTAGCCGAAGTAATTAGCCTAGACATACGAATAACGATATTGTTTTTAAAACCCATTGGTTTCATCATTTGATCCAATGTTTTTCAAGAAAATAAAAGTGCAAATAGCAGCACGAAGTCAATAAATTTTGAAAGTCTAGCATAGCTAGTAGATTTAGAATATCCAGGTATCCATAAAATTCAATCATTACTCCATTACTTCATTACTTAGCCATTCTATCAATCTTAAACTTCATCAATGCTCTCTATACTATAACTATTTTCTACCCAATATTGTTCATCAAACTTACCGCACATTAGAAGTTCAGGAACTTGCCACAATAATACGAGTTTAAGAACTTATCCTAGTTAGACCATAGGCATCCATTCTCTGAGGGGTTCAAAACATACCATATTATTATGAGTCACGAACTTACCATATGCATTAGTTTTAAGAACCACACCTATATCCTAATAATATCTGACTAATCTTAATAGTTTCTAACTATCAAGTATACACATGAGAAAAGAATCACCTTTTCGCCACATATACATTGATAGCGCGACACCAACATTCCAATGATTATCAATGTGATAAACTGAGTGCAAGCACAAAACCCTCGCCCATACAAAGATTTGTACAACTCATCCATCACATGAGTCCTCAATTGAAATCCCACCTAACTCTATCTTACTCATAACTTACTCTTTGCTCGATACGAATTCCTCGTATCACATTATCTATAACTCCTCGTGAGTTATCTCGTACTATTTCATAGTACATCATCTTCATAGCATCAAGCTATAATTATTCAAACATTACAGACCATCTTTCCTTTATAACTTAAACAGATCACGTCGTGATCTTATTCTATAATTATCTCCCTTAAAGTTCTTTTCTTAGCTCGTGATCGTTTTGTTTTATGATCATCTTTCTTTCCTTTTTCATCATTTACGACATTATTCGTTATCTTGGCTATTTCCATTTCTTATCTTTATATCTCTTCAAGATTCTTCTTTGAATTTTCTTGTTTATATAACAATTCTTCCTAACTTCATTTACATTGCCGAACATTTCATTCGAGTTTCACATTTTCATCATACGTATCCATATCCATACTTGGTACACATCGAGTCTTTAATAGTTTCAATATGGCACACTGAGTGGTTTCCCACAAACAACCAACAAACTAGGTTCCGAGTTGCTAGTTCGTATATACCTCCGCTTTATGAAGGAATCGTTTAGCCCAGATACCATACATCAACTATTAAAGAGTACAACTGTACCATACTTAACTATAACTTTTTATTCTTAACTTCTTTATCACTCTCTTCTTATAGACATTGTCTATTTATTATCACCTTACATTCTTATTATTGGAGTTGGGTAACCCCACATTCATACTCTTTATAACTCAGCGAGATTCTTATTTGAATCCTCTCACACATGTTTTAATCCTTTCTTTATAAATTTCTTAAACTATTTCTTATTATTCAAATTCTACTTGAGCTTATTCTTTCATTATCATCACATATCTTCTCTAAGGTTATAGCCTAAGGTACTCTTACCTAAAGTTTCTAACCTATCGGCTTTGATACCAACTGAAACGACCCCAAAATTCATACAATTTAATTCTCAACTTCGGTCATTATTAACACGTCTACCTTCTGATTTTACATCATTATTCGATGTTAAACTATATAAAATGCGGAATAATTTAAACTTTTATGTCTTCTTACTTTAATTCCCTGAATCAAAACCTTTATCATTTACATGTCTTTAAATCAATCTTATTTTATGATTCACTTTATCACTGTTATTATAAAATTTTATATTTCAATCCGATAACCTTTACATATCAGATAACTCTAACATTAGCTTTAAAACTCAACATAAAAGTATACATTATAAAACATTTAGTACATCTCATGAGTCTTAATCATGGTATAAATAATTAACAACTTTAGCTAAAATATTAATCTTCGTGTATTATTTTAGATCCACGTCATTCAAATAGCACATAGTGTTACCTTCATTCCATAACCTGCAAAAATAGTTATTTGCAAGGTTGAGCTCGACAGCGCAGCAAAATCTAACAGTTTTCATGCATCACGTAGCACATAGTAACATGCTCAACATATATCTCATAAACATTGAACTAACATAACATACATATTACAGTTCATATAACAAGTATAAAGATTGAGTTTCTTACTCAATCAGCATGCTTTACTCAATCAACGTAGTCATAAGTTGACTTTAACATTTCATACATTCAACATATATATAACACAACATGCTCTTTGCAATAAAGATTTAAAACAGTTAATCACTAAGTTCACATAGCAAATAGGAACTAAAAGACTTTCCTTGATCGTTGTTTACCGATAACAGTTTAACAGCTTACAGTTATCTGCACTTCACATGCCCTACACAATTATATAATCATACACATCAACTATTAGTCACATAACAATGCATATTAGTTGTAATGTAAACTTTAATTTACGTCTCATAACCCTTCCTATCATAAATACACAATGTTCAATTTGATTGTGTTAACTTTCAACTTATATCTTACTGTATTTCATATTTGAAGTTCATTCAAGTGTTTAAGTCTTGCTAGGAATCATTATTGGTCTTATATTAACACTATTCAATATCTTATTATATTCATTTCATTTGATTTAAAACACTTTTTACGTTTATTATCACTTATCACGGCGTTTCGACGTTTATTCGTCACACGCCCAATTTGTCTCTCTTGTGTGTGCTTAGTATGCTTATTCAACTTATCTAATATATCATTTATTAAAGTTAAGCATCATTATACTTCATAATATTCATGTTCTATAACTTAGAACAACATCTATTATCGTCAACATCACTATACTTGTGTATGTGCATGTCTGACGCCCTCCGATTGCTTTCGAATACGCATCAGTCACAAAGATGACCATTTTGACTACTGTTCTCGACCTCAAATTGAAAAACGTAAAGAATAAAAGTTGTAGGTCTATTCGTCCTCGTTTCGGATCATCTTGAATCACCTCAATCGGAGTTCGTATGAAAATGTTATGATCATTTTACCAAAGCAGTCAAAAGCGATCTCGATCATGCACACATGGGGCGTGGCGCCCCTTTTATAGATACTTGCATATCTATCAGCAGTGCCAGCTACGCATGGCAACACTCACAGGATGTGGTGCGCGCTTGGCTACGCCCAGATTATAGTGTTTTGCGATTTTTGACCATTTCCTCTTACTAATCTTCATAACTTGAGTTATACACATCCAAATTAGTCCGTTTTTGATTCTATGGATTCGTAATTCATAGAACTACAACATAATAGAATTCTAACAATTTATAAAAACATTAACCAACCTAAAATTTGAACCAAAACACATGTTCATACTCTATTTTCATGTTTTAACACATTTAGCGAATTCATTCACTACGAATTCGTTTTACATCCGTTTTAGTTCATTCCAATTGGGTTGTTTTCATTTCTCATAGTAGAACAATATTCACGCATTAATTAAGAGCCTTAAATATGTGAGCATGATCAATTTAGCCTCTAAAACAGACCACAACTTATACAACAAAACCCAAAAGACCAATTTTACAAAAATTCAAATTTGTTGGGTCTAATGTCTCTTATAGACAATACTAACATATTATCCAACAACAAATAATCACGATTTTCATCACTTCCTTCTACAAAAAAATAATTCTAACAGTGAAGAACTTTAAGAAAAGCTACTAGAAGTTTTAGAATTCTTCTCTTACCTCTTAAATCTTCTCTTGATTGATTATATGGTGAAGATTACTTGATTGATCTCCTTCTTCTTCCTTGATCCTCCAAAGCTCTCTTCTATTTTCACAGAGAACTCCTATTTCTCTCTCTCACTCTATGAACCCTAATATGTCAAATAAATATAACGTGTGAAGGTTTAAGCCTTCAGTTACTAGCGTTACCAAGAGACCCAAAGTCTTAGTAGTTAGAAAATACCAAGAGTTTAAGCCATGTTTGGCAAATATACTCCATGGCTTATTTCCATTTTATTTTCTTTTTCTACTATATAATATATTCTCCTTTCTCTAAGTGTCACACTTTAACTATATTGCTAAATCACTTAGCCCCATTAAGTAATTATACAACTATAATATGTATAATTACTACATTATAAATTAAGAAATTAAATTCATAAATAAAATAACACCTCCATTAAAATAAATATTTTCATTAAAATAATTATATTTATTCCATAATTATTTTAATTAACTCAAATGAATTATAAAATTATTATATATAATAATTTCATTCATTTTTTTCACATAAATTGTCTCAATACAATTTATTTAATCCATACATCTAATCACCACTTAAATATTAATTCAATCTATTAATCTCTAACCAATAATTATTTATAGGTATATTGATTTTTCTTCTCACCATCAATTTATATTTTATTAACTTCATTCAAGATACTTAAACCTTTTCATATATTACCATGACATGTAATATATATTAAGAATACCAAATTTAATTAGCAAAACTCATATATTAACTCACTATTTAATTAATGAATTAACTCTTTTATCCACTTTACTACAACACCACAACCAAGTAAGGTTTTCATATTCAAAATATTGTTTCAACTTAATTTAAATTACCCAATATATATAGGGTTAATTTCCCTTGCCACCAAATTCGTTGTCGTCGTGACTAATTTCTTTTATTTCCTTTAATAGTTTAATCAACTATTAAATCTTATAAAAATTTAATTTTTTTCACTCCAAGACACATAATTCAAAATATATACATCTTATAATAAAAAAAATTTTAATTATTAAATTCTTACTTTAATAACTTTTAAAAAATTCGGGTTGTCACAAAAGTCCTTAAAGTTTGTGACTGAAACTGCTTGGGGATTGGGGTGATCGGGTTCATTGTTCCTTCCCCTAAGAGCCTCCCTTAACAAATCTACTAGCCTTTGGATAGGGTCTACTTGCTCTCTCTCGTTATTGACCGACTCTTCCGGTGTTACTGGTCTATATCTTGGCGGTATTTTCTGCATCACAAAATTTTCATTTTTATTATCTTGTTTTATTACTTAAACATTTCTCGAATGAAAAAGGAATAAAATTTCATAACACGTTTCGGAAATAAGATCATTTATATTCATATGCCAAATCATTACATCAATATGATCATTCCTAGCATACTTATATAAATGTCAACACATATCTCCTAATATCACAAAAGATGGGGACAAATACTAACATACTACCCCTCAAACATTTTACAAAAGTTTGGGTTTTACATAGCTATCCCATAATTCGCAAAAAAAATTGGGATTACAACAACAAATCATAAATGACTAATAACTACTTCTACTAAACTATTGACACCTATACCTCAATCTATCATCCCGCGCTCCACAACGCTCTTCTATTCCTTTTGTGTTATGTGCGCCACCAAATCTCGGCTTATGGTATGTCGGGTCTATCCCTGCTCCGCAAAGCATAGCCCATCTTGTTTATCTTCCTCCTCTTGCATCTCACCTTATCTTCTAAATCATTAGCCCTATCATTGGCTTCTTCCCACTTCTCCTCGAAGTGGATCCTATCCATTACCTCCATCTCTAACTGAGTACGGAGAGCCTCCTTTTCCATCCTCTCGCTCAACTCTCTCTGCTCCATCTCTTTCAGTTTTCCTGCCAACTCTATATTTCGAGACACCGACCTGTGAAACAGAGTCCCCATCTGGATCCCTGCCTCCTTGCGGTGGACAATCTCCACCTCCAACTCTTGCATCACTAACTTCCTCTGGTGGTCCTCATCCCTCAATTTTTGGAACTCAGACTCCCTCTCTTGGGCCTCAACCTCCAGCTCCTGGTCTCTGCAGTCTAACTCTAGGATCCTCTCCTCATACTCTCCCAACATCCGGTCTTCGAATGTAGCCTCATCAGAGTCCTCCATGGGCTCATCCTCCATAGGCTCCTCCTCCTGATCAGACTGTACAGGATCGGGATCCATCTCCTCCTCATCATCATCATCATCGATATGAGCCACCGCCGAAATGGGCTCAGCTATCAATGGTGCCTCATACACTACGTGTATATCTCGGGGCTCCTCCTCTATCACTCTAATGGGTCCTCCCAAGTTTGTCATCCTACAACCACCAACATAAGACAAAACAAATAATAACTTCATTAGAATGTTAAATAAACATAAGTTCATTGTATAGAATGAAATTATATTCCATAACACACTAAGTCTCTCTCTAGGAAAACTCTACATGAGTTTCATCCCTTCTTATCTTCTAAGTTATAATCTAAGGACTCTCGCTCCTAATGTTTATAACTATAGCTCTGATACCAACCTGTGATACCCCCAAATTCAAACCACTAACGTCTCGAATTTGGTTCGCCACGTGCTACAAATCTAACGACTAAATAACATCTTATGCAACGGAAATAACATAATAGATTACATTTATTTAATATAACCATTCACGTCCCAAGGTTTTGTAGCTTAACATCTCTCACATACCTTAAACAAACTTAAACAAAGTTTAGACATAACTAATACATAACATAATTTCGGTTTTTACATAATCATAACATTTCTAAATAAATATGAAGCTACTCTATAGCTTTTCCCTTGCCCATATCAGTGCTCGAAGGTCTGCCTTGCTCTGCCTTAACTAAAATATTTTTAGGGAAAGCAAGAATGAGCAAAAAGTTTACTCAACAAGTAATATAGCAATAAGGGTGTTCAATATAGCTTTATATTTCTTAAGAGTATATCAATCTATGATAGTTGAAGGACAAATATCGATGGTTCTCAATAATAGTCACTAAGGACAAAAAGATATCAATAAGAATCAACACTTAATCAATTCAAGATTTCAAAGTAATAAATACTGAGCAGTCACTAAGGACTTTGAACTTCTACTAGAATTAACAGTAATATACTGATAATCCAACAAAAACGAGTACAACAGGTGATCAACCAAAAGTTCCCTACGTTATGCATATCATTTAATCGTACTCAAGTGCGTACGTCGGTCTCCCAACAAATATAGTTTCCCCTTCAAAGAAGGTTGTTCATCTCATTCAATACAAGATTCTGCACTAATCAATTGATTTGGATCGCTTTCAACTTATGCTTTAGGTCTAGCCGAATCAAATGGCATCGACCGCTCTTTAAATGTATATAAAAACATAAGTTCAATACTCGAAATCAAAGTTCAAAGAATATAAACAACTCTATTCTAGCTATGAAGCATTATGTCATAAGATAAGAATCATACTTTCAATTGTTTACTTGTACAACCAATAATAGTACAAGCTCAAGTAATGTTCAATAAAGAGTAGGGTTCGAGTATTTGCACAAATTCAAAGTTGTGTAAGATAGGAAATCCGCGTAATAATAGATTCCTTGCATAAAGTAAATGCATAGGTTAGGATACTTGCATCAAAGAGATAAGGTTTAGATACTTGCACAATATTCAAGGTTGTGTAAGTTATAAACTTGTGTAATCATAGATTCCTTGGATAAGGTAAATTCATAGGTTAGGATACTTGCATCAAAGAGATAAGGTTTAGATACTTGCATAATATTCAAGGTTGTGTAAGTTAGAAACTTACGTAATCATATAACATAATTACGATACTTGCCTTAAGTGTAGTTTATCAACTTTTTGCTTATCGATACTTTTCAAACCCTATTATAACATAATTACGTATATATGATATTTATTAGTTATGTATATCCGATACACAAACTCAATATATAAGTTTATCATACACATATGATTCTAACTTAATCGTATAATCCTATACGTAAGTCATTACGTACTTTACATACACAAAACACAAAATTAGTTTGTAAGACACTATGAATCAAATAACATGGTTCCTAATCATTACTTGATAATCATAGTTTGTAATCATAGGTGACTCAACATTTAAAAGTTTGTAAATACTTATCAAACCTATGATTCTATTGCTAGTATGCTCATTGACATCTGGACATACCACTAAGCATGTAATGCAGATTAAGATAATAATACAAGCATGTATCAAGTTCAGGTTATAATTAAACAGGCTTTGTCTATTCTGCATATTGTCGTGGCCGCGCTTAGTTTGCACTAAGGAGTGGCGCAGTCGCACTGCTCCTGGTTTAGACCAAGACATGGTTATTTCTGCAGAATCCTAGTGTATCCCGACTTGCACATATACGAAGAATCATACAAAACATACATGTCAAGATGTTGATAACTAAGTTTGCCCCTACATCTTATCTTTAACATAGGTCGTTATACATTCTCATTTAATCAAGGCTTTAAGTGTTCAATTAACAAAGTCTCTTACGTTTAGCCGTTATACATATGTTATGCGGTCAATAAGTCTTAACAATACATGCTTACGTTAGTTTAGTCATGTATTTTAAGTTATGAAGTTCTACATTTAGACTTGTCCTAATCCATGCTCAACTATTTTACAATGCGTACGACTAGCTAGGCATTCATGTCAATCATGTCTATAGGCATAACACACCCTAACATGAAGGTTAAATTTCAGAATAGTTGTAATGTAGTTATTGACAAAACTAGTTTTCACACTCTTAAGGTTTCTTTTGAAAATCTTATGTTAACCAACCAAGCATGCAAAGCTACTTCACTTACTATACATCATACTTTCATACATAAGTAGACCATATAAGCATGCTCACAAGTTACTAACTCAAAGTGTATATGGTTTATCAAGTTTATATTTGAAACTTTAAGTTTCCATTAGTAGGTCATCAAAACTTATTCAAGCATGCAAGATAAGTCCACATATTCTATATCATGCTTTCATGCTTATGTATATATGTAATCAAATCATGATAGCATGTTTTCAAATTCAGAATTTAAAGTATACATAGTTCATTTACACATAGCTAGTATAGTCCTTTACTTGCAATTTCCTTTTAAATCATGCTTGGATAGTCTATACTACCTCTAACAATATAAACTAACATATTAGTCACATGTTAAGGCATAACAAAGCTTAATATGTTGGTACCTAAGGTCAGAATATACATTACACAATGTCCACCAAATTTAGTTTTCCAAATCTTGAAGTTTTCTTTGAATACATACTAAACCAAGCTAAAACAACTTATTATGTCCAAAACAACATATATCCATATGTTAGGGTCATTTACATGTATATTCAAACCAAATAGCATGCTCGTGACAACACAAGGAACCAACATCAGTTTCAAGGCAAGTAAACTTGCGTGGTCACGCGGTGTAGTAGTATTATAGAAGTGGCGGTGGTAGCCACTCGAAAGCGATAAGAAAAAAAATGGCTTTGCTTCTGCAGAGCCTCAACACAAGCAACACAAACATTGCTAAATCCTGCAACTCAGACAAACTATAATACTTTTAAACATGCATACAAACTTAGACAACATAATGACATGCCATTTCATACCGATCAACAGAGGATTTCAAGCAATTATAAGAATTTGACAAAACTCAAAATTAAGAACACAAAACAGAATTGATACCTCTTGAAGCTTAAATGGCTACTCCTTACAATCTCAGACTCCTTCTTACTCAACTCAGCAACTCACACTCTCAATATATATACTTATCAAACAATCTCAGCAACAACAAAAATGAATAACAGAGCTGCTACTTATAGAGAAATGGTTGTCCAGTTTATGGTTTTGCATCATGGTTTAAATCAATGGGAGATAGAAGAAAACAATGGATATCAAAAGGTTGTTCAACCACCCTTCCTCGGTCATCTCCAGAGCAATGATAACCTCTATTGTAGCTCACTGTTCACAGCTTCCGTTTCACATAAATGGCAAATAGGCTACTGTTTGAGCACTGTTTGGTCACTTATTATGGGACACGGGTTTTAAATCTCAGCAACTTGATTATATAATGCTTAGTTTGTTTTTTTGGATTTCTAAAATGTGATTTTAATGTGTTAATGTTATTATATAATGAAAAGTGAAGGACTATATATGTACCCATACCATATAATCCATGTACATTAGTCTAGTCTAATTAATATTTATAACATGCATGGACACAATTTAGTTGGTCACTAATAATTCCATATCTCCTTAAAACTTCATTATATTAATTATTCAAATAGTCTAAGTTGATATTCCATAAAATATATATTAAAGCACTATACATATTACATGGTCATATAGACATCATTTGTATAACTTAAACATTTCATTAATCTTACTATATAGTCTCCATATTATATAGTCTCTTGCAGTGTCACCCTACACTTTATATAATATAGTTTGATTTAATATTGCACAATGTACACATAACATGTATTCACATGGGTCCATGTAATTCATGTGATTTACTTCCTTTTACCATATAGTTCCTATATTACATAGTCATATCACAATGTCACACTATACTTTATATTATATAGATGTAGTTCTTATATAATATGTGATTACCTATCATTACACTTAGCAATTTATTGATCAAACATTAATCTTATAATATCAATCAATTATTTATTCATTAATATGTTCTTACTAATAATAACAATTAATTAACAATGTATTATTAATTAATCATTCACTTATTAATTCCTTCTTTAATTAATTAAATCATCATAATTCTCATTATCGTGCCACACAAGGCATTTCACAAGTCTCATCATATTTCTCCACATTTCGTAATTAACATAAATTCAATTTAATCTAATCGAGCTACTCATCTCATGACACATAAATATTTATATAAAATAAATATTCACATTCTCATTAATATCATTATTAATTTTTATTCATAAAATTCACGGTTCCTACATTCATCTTCTTGCTCAGCTTCATATTCTGATTCGTCATCGCTCCATGACATCAAGGCTTATCTTTTTTAAGTATTGCCTTTGTTCTTCTTTTTAAGTTAAAAACAATCCCTTTTAAAATGGCCAGACTTTCCACACTTAAAACAGATTTCTTCTAGAGATTTACGCTTAAACTCTTTCTTCTTGTTGAATTTTTTTCCTTGAAGCTTTGTTTGGTTCTTCTTTTTAATTGTTTCTCTCAACTTCCTGGTCATTAGTGTTATTTCCTCATCAGAGTCATCGTAGTCCCCATCATTATTTCTTTCTGCTTGAAGAGCTAAGGTTTTCTTCTTTGGTGTCTCATCTTCTTCATCGTATCTTTTTAGTTGGTTCTCAAATTCATCAAGTTCTCCAAACAGCGTATGAGTAGTGACTTTTGGAGCGAATCATTTGGGCATGACTCGTAGTAGTTTTCTATTGATTTTTCTTTGATCAATCTTCCTCCCAAGCATGCTAAAAGAATTCATTAGAGTGACGAACCTTGCTTGAGCTTCCTTGATCGTCTCAATCTTTTCTAGTTTGAACAATTCATACTCTTGCATCAACATCACCTCATTCACCTTGGACGTCCCTTCATGACTTATGATGATAGTATCCCATATTTCTAAAGTTATACTGCAACCAGAGTGTGACGAACGAGACTTTTGTAATTAATTTCAAAATATTTATTGAATTAAATAAATATTTTATTAATTTATTTATTGAGTTAAATAAATATTTAATGGAATTGTGGTAGATTAATTTAATTAAATGTGTTACATTGATTAAATTAATGTGAAATAAGTTTATAGTTCAAAGTGTGAATTTAATTGGGATAATTAAATTTAATGAGTTGTTAAATACTCCATCCGTCCTATAGTTATAGGCTGATTTCTTTTGACACATAGTTTAAGAAAATCAGTTTAAGTTAATTTTTAACAGAAATTTTCCACATATACCCCTTAATATAGAATTAATGAATAAATTAATTACTTCTTACTTATCACATTGAAACTCTTAACTTCATTGATTCCCTTTATACACAAAATATGTTAAACTAGTAAAGCATAAAAAGTTGAATTTTTTTATTGAGAATACAACAACATTAAACGTGGTGATAACAATAATGACATTGAAGGTTATTTCTTCAAAAAAAAAAGTAATGGTTGAATATTTATTATAAGGGCATAAAAGTAAAATAATGAACCAACTAAATTTTATAAATAGTAAGTAGCCTATATATTGGGACATCTCAAAATGGAAAATCAGCCTATAACTATGAGACGGATGGAGTATTTAAGAAAGGTTTAAGCACAAGTTCTCAAATAACTACGAGTGGTGTTTCGGTATATCTCTATTCTAAGCACGAATTATGGAATCTAACACCATGTAGAATCATAAACTCATGCTAATATGATCAGTTCTAAACTCATAATTCATTTCCCAATTTCATATGAGTTATCCCGGTAATTTGTGATCAAGCAATTAAGCAATTAACATAAACCATATTAGACAATCCATACATAATCAATTAAATCTCAACAAAGAAGCATATCAATCTGAATTAGGCACTAAGATTCATTATAATCCCAAAATAGAAATTAGTTCATAGTAGAATCAAGATCCATCATCCACAATTGTTTATACATTGAAAGCTAAAGATGAAAATAAAGAGAAACTAGAGAATGAGAAATGCAAATCTGGTATCTCTTCTTCAAATCTGAAATGTCAATGTTGTGTCATTGCTTCAATACACCACAATCAAAACCTAATCTAAGCTAATCTATAAATTTAAATATTAATCAAAGATAGATTCAAAAGTAGAGTCTAGAATATGCACAAGGCTCTCTCTATGTTTCTATATCCCAAAATAGCAATACAAACGTCATAATATCTTGGCCCTAACTTGCAATGACCCCTCCTTCAAGTAAGAATCTGATTGGTCATTTTAGTGAAAAGTCAGATTTTGCATCGATTGACTAGTAGTAAATTTGGCCAGTATTTGTTCTTGTTCTAGGTGTAGGCTGTACTGCTGCGAGGAATCTGGCGGAGCTCTGCCTTGTTTGTCTTTGTGCCTTAATTATAATAGAGCGCAACTGTGGTGTCTGTTAGTTTTGGATTATGTAGTCTACTGATGTCCCTTTCCATTCCTTGCATGCATTGCTCACTTTTGCTTCCATTTCTATCATGTTTTGGCTCTTTTGCTCCCACAAACCAAGTTTCATTCATATCATGCTAACTTGCCATCCTTTTGAAGAAAGATGCCACCGAACAAGTTCCCGAACATAAATCCTACAAAATGAAAAGAAATGCATGAAAAGCAACTTAAACAAATGGGATTAAGCAACAATTATAGCCAGTTAGTATCCAATAAGTAGGTATAAAACCTACTTATCAAATACCCCAAAACTTAAACCGTTGCTTTCCCTCAAGCAACAAAATAAAAAGAAATGCAAAAGCTAAGTAATATGCAGTCTACTCTACATGCCTACGAATCCATGTCAGTAAGTATGATATCCAAATGAATTGCCTCAGAGGAATCACATTTATCATTAAACATAGCATCCAAGCAAGAAATAGTCAATAAGCCATATCATTTTGCAAATCAAAACCTGTTATTACTGATATAGTGTGTTGTGTTCTTAGCAACCATTAAACTTTTTATGATACAAATATTCACATAATACGCTTCTTAGATGGAAGATTATAGTTCTAACTCAAGAAAGGCATCAAATAGGATAAGTTACAGCTGTGACTTCACATTAACTAAGCTAAGGGTCAACTTAGAGTTTATTAAGCTTTTTATTCAATCACGAGGGAACTATTTGCACATTCCCGTGTTCATACCTGACTACACAGTAGCTAGCCCTTTTAGGCTTTTCAATGATACCCATGTAGCTAGATTTCGACCAATGACTCCCAAACCAAGCGGCTTTAGGGCGCTAGGTGTAGAGACATCCCCTAGGGCGTACTTACTCAAGCATCAAAGGCCACGGAACTAGACTAGCCAAGCATTTATGCATTATTAGCCTTATTACTCCAAGGTTTTCCCTCAAACTCAAGTCTTTGCGTTATCTTTGATTACATTTCCCATTCTTTGAATTTCTGTTATTTAAACTTTAATCTCCCACCAGAAGACAATTATCTGAATATTTAGATTAAGCAAATCAAAACAGCTACTTAAAAGTTCTATCCGGTTAAATCAATTTCAAACAGATTAGGATTCACATTACAATATAACATCATAACCAAGTCTAAGTTATCCAAATTATTAAACAATCAAGCAATTCCAATTTCATCATAGGCCAATATGGATTTCAAACAAACAAGATGATAGGATTCATGCAATGCTATAATGAAATTGAATGCAATAAAATAACAAATATGAAATAACAAAAACATTACTAAATTAAACTAAACTGTAACTATATGAACTAAATGAATTTACACTAAAAATGTAACTAAACTTACTATGAAATGCAAACTACACTACTATGAACCCAATACCCCCAAACTTATAATAAACAATGTCCTCATTGGAGATAAGGGTTAAGGGAACTCCCCCAGGTGGAATTGTCGTTATCTCCTGCCTCGTCATGCTTGGGAGGTGTGTCAGGCAGAGGATAGGTGTTGCTGGAGCCAAAAGTTGGAAACTCAGCATGTGTGCCACCCATCTCAAAAGCACGAGATAAGGCTTGAGAAAATTCATGTGTGTAAGTCCTGAAGTCCATGTACATAGAAGTATTTCAATAGGAGCACTATTAAGAATGATTTTTCAATTCGTTGGATGTAAGCTTTTTGCCAAGAATGATATATATAGAGATAGATTGCAACGACAGGAAACAACCTCCATAAATTCAAAATCCCAAGGAAAGATATGACAAAACTTAGAAGGAAAGGATTTGAATTTTAACAACTAAACTGCTGAATACAAGGGAAAATAATTTAGAAAAAAATCAGCAGTATTAAATCAACTTAAGAAAAGATCTTTTCACTTTGTAAAACAAGGCTGAGATTTTCAAATTGATTTTGTTTCCAAAATGACTTCCCATCTTAAGAATTTGAAAATTCAACTCTAAGGAATAAGAACATAATTGATTCGGTTTCCAAAAGAGGCTTCTAAGATTTGAATTTGAAATAACAGTTCTTTGAAATAAAAAATTAACTAGGCTTCCAAAAATAATAAGATAGGAAACTTTTAATAATATGAAATATTCTTTTTAAAATAATTTCTAGCACAATGAAATTGTCTTGAAATTAATTAAATAAGCAAGAAATTCTTACGTTTGATTTCCTAAGTGAAATCCTATAGAGATAACCATGTGATGACACTTAACACATTTTCTTCCCCCATACTTAATATCTTGCATGAACATTCCATAACATGTCAATCACAAAACAACTTCATACAAAACATATGTTGTCATCATTAAAAAAACTCATAAATCAACAACTACTATTGTTAGTGTTGTAAAAATCGGGCTGGGCGGCCGCCAGCCCAACCTTCCTAATTTTAGCCTAGGCGCTAAAAAAGAGTTCTAGGCGAGGCCGGGCGGGCGATTAAATGGCTAGGCAGACTGGGCAATCCTACACGACACTAAATTTTTTTGTTGTTATTTTTAATTACAAATCTAACTAATTTAATTTAATTTACTAACCTTAATTTAAGTCGAATCCCCAGCAGAAGAGCACAAATCGACACTTCAAAAGCAAAAAAGGGAAAATATTAACCCTAGTTGGCGATCGACTTCTTAGACTGAAGCTCCAACGGAAAGCGACGAAACTACAAACTACAGTAGTCTCCTTCTCTCCTCCACTCCTCCTCTCCTCTTTCTGTCCCAGTGTGTGATGCTGCTTCGCCGCTACTTCGTCGTTCCTCTTCCTTTCTCGTTCTCTGTCCTTTCTCTTTATTTCGGTTTGACCACTTTATAAGTTTGGTATTGCTTCTCTTTTTCACTAAATTAATAGCTTACTTAATTTTTTTTGAGTTGGTGTTATCTGTACGGACTATGACTCATGGAGTCAGCACCTTTACTGTGCCACTAGTGGCATTTTCCAATAGTTATAAAGTATAGTATAAAATGGAGTATAAAATAAGAAAGTAATATTTCCACGTCTTAAAATGATATTTTCACATAAGTTCATAAAAATAAGATTTATTCACGATTTATATAAGAAAAATTATGTAAAAATATCAAATTTTTATATGAAAATATCAATTATCATAAAATAATCATTAATAAATTTACATGTAGTGTATACAAAACAGTACATATTGTTAAATTAATTAATTATATTGTTTATGTTGAATATTATCATTATTATTTTTTGTGTGAAATTTATCTATGTTATAGTTGTAACTTAACTTTGAATTTAATTGTTTGGATTTCAATTGTTAATGTGTTAGCAATCAAGTGTTTAGTGCAAGATCATAATTTCATGAATAAAATTAAAAGTACATCATATCAAGGCTTGGATCAACAATAATAATAGAATTCAAAATTTGTGTTTGTACTATAATTTACAAATATATAAAACTATATCATATTATTTTGTTTGTTTCCATGCATTTGTCTTGTAGGAACGAAATCGTGTGTATCCTTTCAAACATGTTATCCAAAAACTCAGGAAAAGCCGTCTACATAGTTTCAATAGATTCTATATGGGTAATGGCAGACATTTTGCTCGTCGCTATTACGGAAATCGCATTTTGCTTCTTCTTTTCTTTGCCTAATAAGATGTTTCAATTATGGCAAAGGCACAAAATATATTACTCTTATTCTGGATATCCAAGTTGGTATGTGACTGTTAACTCTTTATCATGACTATTAGAGCATCTCCATTGTATATGTTAATAAAGTATTTTGCGTCAGATTCTTATCTTAAAGTAAAAAAAATGTTGCATTGTATATGTTAGGGAGGAGGTTAGTGGTGGGTCCCATGTATCAAAATTTTATTTCTTTGTTAACTGCAATATGAAGTTTAACATTGCCAAATCGTGGGGCCCAATAATGTAAAAATCTTTATAGCCGTTGAACTTGTTAAGAGTTGTTGGAAATGGGCGGTTGAAATTGAAAATGAGCCTTGAAATTGTAAAAGAGTCGTTGAGATGAACAAAAGCCCACCATTAATATATTTTGTGTCAAGAAAATAGTCGTTGGAGCATCAATTTTTATACCCTTTGAACAACAAATTTTTCCTATAAATTCTAGTTTTCTCATATCAATCCCCACCTTAAAAAAAACATCTCACTCTTCTCATTCTTAGTTTCTTTTTCGACCCCATATTATGGATCCTGTTGGGAATTGCATATTTAAATTTGATGTTGGAAAATATACATAAGAATGCCTTTCCAAAATCTGTAAAGTCCTTATTAGATCATATGCTCAAAGACTTAGATTAAAGATCAAAGTTGTTAAGTTGATCTGAGCTTAATGGTTATCTTTCTGTAAAATCTCTTTAATAGATAGATCAATCATGTTAGGATAATCTTATGAGTTGTAATAGAAAGGCAGTACAAAATCGTGGAGATTGCAGAAGCCAGAATCGTAGTGTGCTGAGCAAGCCAATCAGATACGTGAAGCAGTTTAGCGACTGCGTGTCAAGCAAAGACAAAATCGTAGGCACTGACCTAAATCATAGAGTTCTCAAAGCATTAAAATCGTAGTCTGCCAAGCGTTGTCAAAGATAAAGCAGAATCATAGAGTGCAAGCTCTTATCATCTGACTACGATCGTAGTACTCATCAGTAAGCATCAAAATCGATGAAAATGTTTGACATCATCAACTGACACTTGAATGCTGATATGATTGAGAAACCCAATGCTCTCACCAAACAACCTTGGTTGAATCGAAGAATCAAAAAGGAAAGAGAAAAGTATCTACCAACTAGTTTTCTGATAGTGATGTCTCAGAGGTGTTAGGTGAGAAAGCAGACTGCTGTGTCAGGCAATTCAAAAAAGAAGCTCTCACATCATCAAAATGTCAATATCAAAGTACTTAGTATGCCTGAAGCATTAAATGATCAAACGGAAGCCTCTCAACGAGATGATTTCAAAGGCTTCTATATAAGGCCATCAGATTAAAGATGTCAAATAAGCAAGAAAAAGAACTAAAAAGATCACAAATCATCTGACAAATCTTTACTCCACGATTCAGCCATATCTTGCTTCTACTAAGTTTATCAGAACTTGGGTATAAGGCAACTTAATAGAACAACAATAATAACCTCAACTACACTAATTGTAGAGCTGCAAAACATGCTTAAGGTTTGAAGAGTACTTAGTGTACTAACGTTCCAAGTCTGTTGGGCTTGAAGATTTCTTTATAAACTAGCTTTCCAAGACTGCTGGTCTTGAAGGAATCTCAATGATTCGAAGATTATACCAACATCTTAAGTGGATTTTCTACTCATGAAGTAGAAGAATGGACTAGGAGTCTTGAGTGCTCTGATCCACTTAAAATTACTGTGTCATTTACTTTCAGTCTCTTTAACTGTTATATATGCTATAATTGTTGTTTGATTTATAATCTTGATTTTATCTTAAGGGGGATAACTAAATCATATATTCTGTTGTGCTAAGTAAATGTAATAACCTGGGATTTCGAATAATTAAAATTTTATGAATAATTTTTTTTTATTTAATATTGACATTGACTGTTAATATTATAATGTGTATTTGTGATACGAGTCTCGAGAATTAGCCAATTTGTGTATTGACTGAGAAATTAGAGTAGAGTTGTGCTTAACATCTTTAGAAAACCTAACCCTAAATTCTGGATAGGGATTTGATAGAAAATATAATCAAAATAATTATATTGATAAGTATATGTTTATACTATATAAAATTTTTGATCAATGATTGATCGGATAAGGTTTAAAATTAATAAACCCTAATAGGAGATTAGAAATCTAATCTTAGGATTAAAAACCCTAATGCGCAGTTAGAAACCTTAATTATACGACGGGAAACCCTAATTTCAAATTTGAGAATCCTAAAACCCTAATTAGGAAACCATAATCTTAATTGACAAGCCTAATGTGTTTTTTAAACTTAAATATGATTAGGAAACCTTAACTTAATTAGAAAACCCTAATTATGATTTAGAAATTTTAAAATTTCTAATTAAAACCCTAATTTGGAAATTTTAGAAACTAAAGTTTTAAAACCTAAGGGTTAGAACCTTGGGGTTAAACCCTAAGGGTTTGGAAAATGTCAAGTATGCCATTAAAATCATTTTGCAAATGACAAAAATGCCCTTTTTATATTCTTTATTATGTAACTTGCAATATTTGCCAAGACCTTTAGTTGGTGAACCACTATCTTGACTTTTTGACATAAATCTCCAGCAATATCAGTTTCTTATATCAGATCTAAGCAACCTATTATCATATATATAGATTTGGGAGAGAGAAAATCACATAACTTGCCCATTTTTCATACAAGCTCTGACCAACTCATTCTCTCAACCAAACCTCCGAATATAGCAAGAATATCAGTCACTAAAGCACCTCTTTAGATCATCAATATCGGATAAGGAGATCTAAGATCAAAGATTTGCATTAGAAAGGTATAAACCCTAGCTAGCCCTTTGATCTTGTATGCTTGTAAAACTTTTGTGTTTAAGTGTTTAATCAGGTGTTATATGATGTTTTTAGTTGATCTATGTTGATCCATCATGGATCCATAACATCAAAGTGCCTTAAAATGATTATTTTTTAAAACTGTTCTTGAACTTAAAATGTGGTCTGACAACCGAATGTCAGTGGCCACAGATCCTTGCTCGTTAATGATTTTTGTTGTTTTAAAGTTGGAATCTGTAGCTTGTTATGTTGTCTTTGATCTTCAAGTGAAATCAAGGTCATTGGATATCAAGATTATAAGATATAAACGGTCAAAACTCGTTGACCGGCATGACTGGGCCAAATCTGGGCAACCCAGAAAGTATAAAACCGTGTCTGACAACCTTTTGAACAACCCAAATCTGACAAATTGGATGTCGTTTGATGGTGTATTTGTAACCACTTTGTAGCTTGTTGACTGGACTATAGATTAGTGCTTTTAGAACATTCAAACAGTAAACAAATAGAATGTAGCAAGTGATCAAAGTAGCCTACTCGACCATGATAGCTGTTTTCTGGAATTTCCAGAAAACCGGATGAACAACCCTCTGACAGGGTTTGACCGAGTCATAGTTTGTGGATCTATTGTTGTTAAAATGATATGTTGCTTTGTGAATATTCTATGACATAAGGACTTCATATAGGAACCATTATATTATATGAATCATGACTGGAACTTATAGAAAATTAATCTTGAAAGTGTCCACTCGGACTGCTAGGTTTCTGGGAAAACCCAGAAACGTTCTGACAAGAACTTGTTGAGCTCAGATCTTTATATTGTGTTGTTGTATGAACAAATTGATGATTGATTTGTGTAGTGTTACATAAACACTACATAATCAATGTTTAAACAAGCCTAAAACAGATTTGAGCAGAGAATTATAGCCAGTCAAATGTGGACCCTTGAGACTGGTCTGACAGTGTTCTTGAGGCTCAAGAACACCTAAGACGACAGAAAGTGTCGCTAAAGGCCTATAGCGACGGTTTTTAATATATTTATTTTCTGAATTTCCAGAAAATACTTAAAAATAGGAAATAAATTATCAAAATTATCAAAAATGGTTTTAAAAATTATTTTAAGTTCTGAAAAATAATTTTTGAGAATTTGGAATATTTTTCATTAATAATTATAATTATTTGAATAAAAATGATATTTAATTTATTGAATTAGTATATTAAATAAATTAGAGAAAAATGATTTTAATATTATAAAAATCATTTTAAATAAGAATAAAAGTGTTTAAAAATATTTTGAATTATAAAAGGTAATTTTTAATATTTTTAGAGAATTTTCATTAATAATTTAATATTAATGATATTAGATTTATTTAATTATTAAATTAAATAAATAAGTTAAAAATGATTTTATTGATTTAAAAATCATTTTAAATGAGAATAAAGTGTTAGAAAATATTTTGAATTATAAAATATAATTTTCAATATTTTTGGAGAATTCTCATTAATAAATTAATATTAATGATATTAGATTTATTTAACTATTATATTAAATAAATGATAGAAAAATTATTTTATTGATTTAAAAAAATTTGAGAAAAATGATTTAAAAATATTTTAAGTTATAATTAATGACTTTTAATATTTGAATGATAATTTCATTAATATTTAAATATTAATGGTGATGATTTTAAAATGATTTTAATTATTTTAAAAATCATTTAAGTAGAATATTGATGATTTAAAAATATTTTAAGTTATTGATAATAACTTTAATATTTTGATAAATATGTTATTAATATTTTTATATTATTAAATATTAATGATGATAAGATTATTTGATAATTAAATCATTTAAAAATGATTTGGTGTTTAAAAAATTAATATAAATTATAATAATTGTTTGATAAATTATTAAAAGTTTCCGAAAAATATTATAAAGGATATATGACTAATCTAATGTAATAGTGAAGCTTTGAAATCGAATTTAATTGACAATGGCTATATTAATTATCGAATAGGGTGACCAGAACACCGAGAATAGACCGAAGTCCAACCAGACCAAACTTGTTAGACTTGATAAGTGTTTATATAGGTTATAAACACTGATGTGGCTATGTGGTAATGTGCTTATGAGAAGTTTGATTGTAGAATACAGTGACGCGTGTTGTGAATTATTGTGCTAATTGTGAGATCGATATTGTGATTATAGGTCTTTCAAACACAGATAAGTATTTTGTGTAGCTGTAATCAGCGAAGAAAGCAAGTTTCCTAACTCAACCTTGAGTTAATACTTTTTAAATAATATAGTGGTTAATTATTGTTAATTATACCACGTCCAAGAATTTATTGTCGATTATTCGCAGTTAGTGCATGTTTAATAATTCAAATTGAGTTGCTGATTCTAAAATATACTCGGAGAATAACTAGTGTTGGATATATAAATTCGTAGAAGTTAATATTGACAGTATAGATAATTCTTGTTTATTGTCAAATTATGTTGAGAAATATCTTAGCTAATTATTCTGTCTAGATGAACATTTGTTAGAACTTGATAGATTCGAGAAGAGAATTCAATTGTTATTGACAGATCGATGCCAATTATTTCGGCTAGATCGAGAAGTAAATAGAAATTGAAATCATAGTATTTCATTGTTAAATCAAATCTTGATTTTGAGACTGAGAAGAACAACCTTTTATATAAAGGGGGCATTTTATTAGTCGTATATTCGGCCTTTGTGCGCGATTAAGTATTATGCATAATATAGGGTATAATAAAGCTGATCACTTTATATACTTACAGAGGGGTATGATTTAATCTTTATGGTTATCTGATACACCTAGGTATATCAAAGTCAAATCTTTGATAGTTACTCGAGAAGAGAAGTTCAAGATCCAATGGATCGCTCAGCATAAATCTGAAAAACATTCCACTTTACTATTTCGTAGAATTAATTCTTGATTATTCATTTGAATATCGTAGAAAACCTTGAAAGTGTTGTACTCTTTCATTATCATATTATTGTTGCGTAGAATGCGAGAAGACCTGTTATTTATTCCTATACATTTATCTTATGTCTTAACTTGCGGGGCAAACTTGTTGCTCACCCTTGCTTAATAAAACTTTTCAGCTAGGGACGAAGTGCCAGAAGGTGCTGTGAAGAAGAATAAAGGAAAAGGCATCGTGATAAATTAGTTATGATTAGCATATTTATTATGTTGTTTGTAAACCCTTTTTATATATCTAAGGGGTATGTTTGTAATGTTAAGGTTAGCGGACCTGGGACTAATGTATTAACAACATATGTTAATGTGATATGTATTACTATTTTAATATGAATGGGTAGTTAGATGGTATTATATTGTGGATCGTGAGCACCAAACTCGGGTGTCAGGTAACCTGAATTTGGGGGCGTCACAGGTTGGTATCAAAGCTGTATGTTATAAACCTTAAGTGGGATGGGGAAAACTTTAGGATTATAACCATAAGCAAAATCTAGAAAACTCATTTAGAGTACTAAGTGAGGGATTGCTGAAGTATATCGATAGTGAGATATGTGGACTCATAATGTGTGAAGTTTGTACTGGTGAAGTACTAATCAAGTTGTTTAAACTTATTGTAGGATGTCGGGAGAAGATAAGAAGAATACGGAGATGCCGGTGATTTATCGCTTTTGATGCCGATGAGCCAGAGGTGCCGGTATGAAAGCGAGTCAGTAGAGGAGGTGGGAAAAGATGAACTTATGATCAATCTCGGGAGTGATCGTGATGATTATCCCGAGATGTATTTAAGTGGTGATGAAGAGGTGACGTCTGAAGAAGCTAAGGTAGAGTTAAAGAATAAGATCAAAGTTGGAGAACAAGATCGACTATCTATAAAAGTCCAGGAACTCTAGAGTAAAGTATTTCTCTTGGAGGAGTTGTGGAAAGCAGAAGCGGCGTTACATGAAATAGCGAAGAAGCGAAAGCGATTTGAAGGGGCGGTGGAAAGAATGAAGGCTAAAGGTGGTGGATAAATGAAGAAGGAACTAGAAAGAAGAGCAAGAATAAAAGAAAAAGGGACAAAGACAGCGATAATTCTGAAAATTCAAACCCGAAGAAGAGACAAGCTTGCAGTAAGTGTGGAAAGACCCACGTGGGAGAATGCATGATGTGGAAAAATGTGTGCATTGTCCTAAGCCGAATTTGAGGAAGTGTTTCTCATGTGGTAGAATGGGTCACGGATTCAATAAGTGTCCCAGCAAGAAGAAGACTCGTGAAGGGAGTGATCGGTAGTCAACTTAGATATAAGTGATAATATCTTTTGGTAGAAGGTTATGATATTAATTGTTGTAATATCGAGAACGATGTATAAGCATATGTAAATATATATGTTGGTATGAATGAAATCTTTATTTTTTATATGAATATAAGATTAAAATTAATTTGTGAGTTCTTAAAACTCATACTTATGGTAAGTTCATGACTTATAATTATATGAAATGTTTTGAACCCCTCAGCGAATGGACGCCAAAGGTCTGACTAGGATAAGTTCATACACTCACATAATTGTGGCAAGTTTCTGAACTCATAAGTATGGTAAGTTTGATGAACTGGGAATAGATACGTGAAATTGGTAAATGGCAACTTTTGTGTAAAGTTGGAGAATTGCAACTTGTTTTGTAAAGTTGTGTATGTTAATCCTAAAATTATTTTAAAAAGGGATAGTAATATGTGTTAAGTACTAAATGTACTATGTGCTATTTGAATAAATATGAGGTTATATGAGAACTATATGTTGAATTCTTATTGTGTTAAGAATTTGTATAGAGAAAGAAAATTAATATAAGATTTTTATTTAAATCAGATCATGCCACCTAGACGACAGAATCGAAACCAACGAGAAGAATAGTCAATGAATAACGAAGGAGGTCAAGCGGACCCAATGCAGAATTTCGTAGATATGCTAGCCCAAGCTATGGAAAATAGAGCTCCAGCTACAAGAGGAAGAGCGAGGAATCAGCCAGCCGACAGATTGGCAAATTTTAAAGACTTTAAAGAGGTAGGACCACCTGAATTTAAGGGGACCACGGATCCGATTGAAGCCCAAACTTGGGTGAAGGAGATGGAGAAAGCATTCGTTATCGCCAGAGTAGCGGAGGAGCAAAAGATAGCTTTTGCAACATAATTGATGAAGGGAGAAGCCAATTACTGGTGGGAGACTAATCATGTGAGAGCTGGTACAACGGTGGTGACATGGGCAAGATTCAGGGAACTGTTCTTTGAGAACTACTTTTCACCGAGTTTGCAAGCTTGGGTGGAAGTTAAGTTCTTAGAACTTAAGCAGGAGAACATGTCGGTATCTGAATATGCGGCTAAATTCAATGAATTAGCGAGATTTGCACCTCATCAGGTGGACACAGAAGAAAGAAAAGCGAGAAGATTTAAGAATGGACTGAAGCCAGGGATATTCAACAAGGTAGCAATATTGCAGATCAATACGTTCGCAACTTTATTAGAGAAAGCTTTAATTGCTGAAGGAGGGAGCGAAGCTGCATCTCGATTTCATTAGGAGAAGAAGAAGAAGACAAATGACAGAGGAAGCAGTGGTGGTAGTAATCCGAATAAGAGAAAGTGGAGTGAGAATACTCAATCGGGTAGCAAGACTAAAGAGAATAGAAAAGGGAAGGAACCATGTGCAATTTGTGGGAAGAACCATTCGAGAGTTTGTTTGAAGAAGAAAGGAGTTTGCTATAACTGCGGCCAAGAAGGGCACATGTCACCTAATTGTCCCAATCCAAAGAAGATACAAGGTTGCTTTGCCTGCGGATCGACTGATCATATGGTTCAAAACTGTCCAAAGAGGAATGCGGAGAAGGAAAGTGTCAACAAGGGACCCGGTGGTGGAACCTTGGCAATTCGAGGACCTGCACAGCCAGGAAGATCAACCACCCGTACATTTAACATGATGGTGCAGGACACAGTGGCTACTTAAGAGGTGGCAACAGGTAACGATTTCGTTTAATACTTAAATTACGCAAGTAATATGAGTCAGATATTTATGTGAACTGTTTTATTTTATAGATCCAAGTCACAGGTTAGAATTTGAGACACAATTTAGTATTGCGTTGATAAAAAAAATGAATTGATGATACAACTTTAAAAGATTGTAGAGAATAAGAAAGCGGTGATTCCGAGGATGGAATCCTTTTAAGGAGGGGTGAATGTAATAACCCGAGATTTTGAATAATTCAAATTTTATGAATAATTTTTTTTATTTAATATTGACTGTTAATATTGTACAGTGTATTTGTGATACGAGTCTCGAGAATTAGTCAATTTGTCTATTGACTGAGAAATTAGAGTAGAGTTGTGCTTAACAACTTTAGAAACCCTAACCCTAAATTCTGGATAGGGATTTGATAGAAAATATAATCAAAATAATTATATTGATAAGTATGTGTTTGTACTATATAAAATTTTTGATCAATGATTGTTCGGATAAGGTTTAAAATTAATAAACCCTAATAGGAGATTAGAAACCCTAATGCACAGTTAGAAACCCTAATTATACGACGGGAAACCCTAATTTCAAATTCGGGAATCCTAAAACCCTAATTAGGAAACCCTAATCTTAATTGGCAAGCCTAATGTGTTTATTAAACTTAAATATGATTAGGAAACCCTAACTTAATTAGGAATCCCTAATTGTGATTTAGAAATTTTAAATTTTCTAATTAAAACCCTAATTTGGAAATTTTAGAAACTAAAGTTTTAAAACCTAAGGGTTAGAACCTTACGGTTAAACCCTAAGGGTTTGGAAAATGTCAAGTATGCCATTAAAATCATTTTGCAAATGACAAAAATGCCCTTTTTGTATTCTTTATTATGTAACTTGCAATATTTGCCAAGACCTTTAGCTGGTGAACAACTATCTTGACTTTGTGACATAAATCTCCAGCAATATCAGTTTCTTATATCAGATCTAAGTAATCTATTAGCATATATATAGATTTGGGAGAGAGAAAATCACATAACTTGCCCATTTTTTATACAAGCTCTCACCAACTCATTCTCTCAACCAAACCTCCGAATATAGCAAGAATATCAATCACTAAAACACCTTCTAGATCATCAATATCAGTTCATTAGATCTAAGATCGAAGCTTTGCATTAGAAAGGTATAAACCCTAACTAGCCCTTTGATCTTGTATGCTTGTAAAACTTTTGTGTTTAAGTGTTTAATCAGGTGTTATATGATGTTTTTAGTTGATCTATGTTGATCCATCATGGATCCATAGCATCAAAGTGCCTTAAAATGATTATTTTTCAAAACTGTTCTTGAGCTTAAAATGTGGTCTGACAACCGAATGTCAGTAGCCACAGATCCTTGCTCGTTAATGATTTTTGTTGTTTTAAAGTTGGAATTTGTAGCTTATTATGTTGTCTTTGATCTTCAAGTGAAATCAGGGTCATTGGATATCAAGATTATAAGATATAAACGGTCAAAACTTCTTGTTGACCAAAGGCGTGGCCGGCCGACAAATCTGGGTAACGAGAAAGTATAAAAGCCGTGTGTCGACAACCATTTGAACGGCGCAGATCTGACAGATTGGATGTCGTTTGATGGTGTATTTGTAACCACTTTGTAGCTTGTTGACTGGACTATAGATTAGTGCTTTTAGAACATTCAAACAGTAAACAGATAGAATGTAGCAAGTGGTTAAAGTAGCCTACTCGACCGTGATAAATTATTTTTACGGAATTTCGTAAAACCCGGATGAAATGACCCTCGATGAGGTTTGATCGAGTCATAGTTTGTGGATCTGTTGTTGTTAAACTGATATGTTGCTTTGTGAATGTTCTATAACATAAGGACTTCATATAGGAACCATTATATTACATGAATCATGACTGGAACTTATAGAAAATTAATCTTGAAAGTGTCCACTCGGACTGCTGGGTTTCTGGGAAAACCCAGAAACGTTCTGACAAGAACTTGATGAGCTCAGATCTTCATGTTGTGTTGTTGTATGAACAAATTGATAATTGATTTTTGTAGTGTTACATAAACACTACATAATCAATGTTTAAACAAGCCTAAAACAGATTTGAGCAGAGAATTATAGCCAGTCAAACGTGCACCCTTGAGATTGGTCTGACAGTGTTCTTAAGGCTCAAGAACACCTAAGACGACAGAAAGTGTCGCTAAAGGCCTATAGCAACGGTTTTTAATATATTTATTTTCTGAATTTCTTGAAAATACTTAAAAATAGGAAATAAATTATAAGATTTACCAAAAATAGTTTTAAAAATTATTTTAAGTTATGACAAATAATTTTTGAGAATTTGGAATATTTTTCATTAATAATTATAATTATTTAAATAAAAATGATATTTAATTTATTTAATTAGTATATTAAATAAATTAGAGAAAAATGATTTTAATATTATAAAAATCATTTTAAATAAGAATAAAAGTGTTTAAAAATATTTTGAATTATAAAAGGTAATTTTAATATTTTTAGAGAATTTTCATTAATAATTTAATATTAATGATATTAGATTTATTTAATTATTAAATTAAATAAATAAGTTAAAAATGATTTTATTGATTTAAAAATCATATTAAGCGAGAATAAAGTGTTAGAAAATATTTTGAACTATAAAATATAATTTTAATATTTTGGAGAATTCTCATTATTAAATTAATATTAATGATATTAGATTTATATAACTATTATATTAAATAAATGATAGAAAAATGATTTTATTGATTTAAAAATCATTTAAAATGAGAAAAATAATTTAAAAATATTTTAAGTTATAATTAATGACTTTTAATATTTGAATGATAATTTCATTAATATTTAAATATTAATGGTGTTGATTTAAAAATGATTTTAATTATTTTAAAAATCATTTAAGTAGAATATTGATGATTTAAAAATATTTTAAGTTATTGATAATAACTTTAATATTTTAACAAATATGTTATTAAAATTTTTATATTATTAAATATTAATGATGGTAAGATTATTTGATGATTAAATCATTTAAAAATGATTTCATTATTTAAAAAATTATTATAAATTATAATAATTGTTTGATAAATTATTAAAAGGTTCCGAAAAAATATTAGAAAGGATATATGACTTATCTAATGTAATAGTGGAGCTTTGAAATCGAATTTAATTGACAATAGCTGTATTAATTATTAGATAGGGTGACCAAAACACCGAGAATAGACCGAAGTCCAACCAGACCGAACTAGTTAGACTTGATAAGTGATGTGGCTATGTGGTAATGTACTTAGGAGAAGTTTGACTGTAGAATACAGTGATGCGTGTTATAAATTATTGTGCTAATTGTGAGACCGATATTGTGATTATAGGTCTTTCAAACGCAGATAAGTATTTTGTGTAGCTGTTGTGACGCCCCCAAAACAGGTATACATCACCCACCTTGAGTCGCCAAATACATGGTACATAAATCAAATACAAACTTCTTTAATACAACTATCGTGTAAAAATACGACAAAATATAGCCGAGAGTTTAAACAAGAATATTGCCTTCTAGACAATATCCACTCTCAATGGAGTCCTCATTACATTTATTATCACGCTATTTCAAAGAATAGCGAGGACTACTAAAACAACCATCTAGACCGTCAATCCGTTTCCCAACCAGTCCCAGCTATATTCTCATTTCCTGAAGAGAACAGTGAAAGAAAAGGGTGAGCTCAACTAGCCCAGTAAGAAATATTATGACTAAGATAATGCAGAATAAATTATCATTAGCCTTCAATAATGTTAAACTGATAAAATATAATAGACATCAAGTTTAACTGCAGCGGAATAAGAAATCCATTAGAAGAGTCAAGTAGAACATGATATCTACTATCTTCTATGATTTAAAATGTTTTCATCAATTTTTATCGCTGAGACTCAGTTTAATAAATAAACCATATCATCGAATCTTCCCTGCTCTACGGGCCAAGGATATTTATGTAATCATCAATGGTCATGATTATACCGAATAATCCCTGGTCATAATAATACTAACAACTGTCCATCAATGAACTACAGGTCAATGAGGACTTTTACCACATCATTCGTCACATTATGGTCATGATTGTACCGAATAATCCCTGGTCATAATTATACCAAGTCCATCTATGCACGTAAGCCAAAGATGACTTTAATCACAATATAAGCATGAGGATGATGACAATGACATAATAATTCAATAAAACATGTTCAAGGATAAATTTTAAAGATTTATAATTTAAACATGTTCGGGAATAGTACCCCGTGAATAGTACCCCAGCACAAAAAGTGTCCCGAATACCCGAGTGAATTATACTAGAGTGAATAGTAATCAGGTGAATCGTAACCTGTGCATAGTAACTCGTGAATATTACTCCGGCACGAAAAGTGCCCCGAATACACGAGTGTATAATACAAGAGTAAATAGTAACTGGGTGAATAGTAGCCTGTGAATAGTAACTCATAAAAAAATGCCAAAGAAAATGATATTCAAACAGAATAATAAAAAACGAAACCAGGTCATGCGTAATCCACACAGACAGGATATTCCAACAGAATAATAAAGAACGGAACCAGGTCATGTGTATTATGCACAGACAGGATATTCCAACAGAATAATAAAGAATGGAATAACAACAGAATTCACCAGGCATACGATGGACCGCACAGACAGGTTATTCCAACAGAAGAATTTTACCATGTATGCGGTACTTCGCATAGACAGGTTATTCCAATATAATAATAAAGAATGGAATAACAACCCTTATGAGTATTGAAAGAAAATAACTCTCTTCATGAATACTAAAGAATAATGCCCCTTACTATAATAATAATATCCCTTACCTCAATAGAAGACTGGATACTTGGAATAGTGAGGTAACAGACTTCTCTTCTTCTTTCTCTCTATAATTTCTCTCTATAGTAATTGATATTGTTAGACTTAGTGAATTGGTGAGAAATGAAGGAAGAATGAGCTTCTATTTATAGGAAAATATAGTTTCGATGATTACACGTTTTGGGGCTCAAAATATTACAGTATAATACCTTCTTCTTTTTCTTCATTTTTAATTTAGTCCCGCAGGTATTATCAAACTTGCACCACCTTCCCTAATAGTAAATCATGTGAATCAATAGTAAATCATGTGACTCAATAATTCTAATCATGTGAAAAAAAACAATTACAGTATAGTACCTTCATCTATACCTCCATTTTTAATTTAGTCATGCAAGTATTATCAATCTTGCACCAACTCCCCTAATAGTAACAGAATGTGAATCAATAGTACACACATGTGAACAAATAGTTATAATCATGTGAATTAATATCAATTAATTGCTCATTTATACGGTTAATTACCCGATTGGTCAATATAACCTCCAGACATCAATTATTATCGAAATAAATGTCGATTTTCACTAACACTAATAATTCCAACATAATGGAACTATTCAATTCATCTTTAATCAACATGAAATTATTCATCATTAATATTATAACTCATAATATTTAACAACCAGGTCGTTCTCAGGAAAGAGGGGGCTTTCCGATAAGGATTTCTCCTTATTGGCGCGCAACTAGGTGACCAAACCTAACCTTGACAGAACTTCTAGACATTGTCAATATTGCAAATAATAATATGAATAACTTTGTCGTCTCAATTATTGATTTAATAATATATATTATGCAGATGATACTGTGACAATAATTGAATCAATAATATGAGAGATATGATGAAGACAATTATTTGTAGCAATAATTGAGTATAAGCGAAAGTTACTTCTCACGTAAGCATCAATAATCAATACGATTGTGCTACTTATGCAACCACGCCGTATTCTTTGTACTTTTACTACTAGGGTAGTTCAGCGGTTTTTAACGGTAACACTTTTCGTAGTTATTTTTATAAAAAGATAATTACATGCGTTTTTCTTACTACGATAATACTTCCATTGTGGGGTCCACCAATGATTGTGCCGTTGTACGGATATTCCCCGACAAAAAGAATATTCCCCAACCAAACGAATATTTTATAACAACTTGCGTACTTTGCAAAATTTGTAAATATTACCCACAACTATAATATTATATCAAATCCACACCATAATATTCAAAAAAATATTTCGAGAAATTTAAATCTTTATTCATAAAATTTGGGGTCTCACAATCTCCCCTCCTTATGAAATTTCGCCCTTGAAATTTACGTACGTACCTGGTATGCCGAAGAGGTGAGAATACCTTGACTTCATTTTAGATTCTAACTCTTAAGGTATAACTTTTGAGTGTCGAATAGGATCTTTTTTATCCAAGATTTTAACATGTATCTCCTCATACATTAAATCTTCTGCTTATCTCGTCTAGTTCTAATTCAATAATATGGTTCGGGTCGTCCACATAATTACGTAACATCGATACTTGAAAACGTTATGAACATGCAACATACTTGGAGGTAAAACGAGTCTACAGGCCACAGTTCCTACTCGATCAAGGATTTCAAATGGGCCAATTAAATCGAGGGTGGGGATTTCCTCTATTCGTGGATTCTTGCTTCTAAAATAACACCCTCTTGAACCTTTTTCTTCACATTCATCAGCTCTAGGTGTGTAGCTTGAGAGATTTTAACTTTATCGATTAAAGTCGATTCTAATCGTATATTCGTTATCTTCAAGTGGGTCCCTAGAGTCTTTAACTCTATCTTCATCATTTGTAAGTTATACGAAATGGGTTTTTGTGTTAACAACATCGCACTCGTAAACTCATACGATCTTCTACTCAACGCGTCAGCTACCATGTTTGCTCTTCCACAATAATATTGAATGATATGGTCGTAATCTTCAACAGCTCGAGCCAATGTGTTTGGTGTATTATACGTTCATTTTGGTTGAAGAAATATTTAAGGGTTGAAGAAATGGGTTTTGAACTGGGGTCAATACAAAATTCGATTTCACGCTACGTGGGTAGGCCAGGAAGTCTTCAGGAAAACGTATGGAAATTTATTAATAATAGAAATGTCATTCAAAACTGTGACTCTTATCCAAGACTTGGATAGCACGTCACATTGATACCTATCAACTTTCCACCGTTATTCACGACGTCCCCTACAGATATTCTGGCTTCGGTGTATTCCAAGACTTGGAAGTCACCAGATAAAGGTTCGGGCCTCTTTACTTATGGCTTGATATGACAATGATTGACTTTAGGGTTTGGTTGCTTGAATTTGCATGATAGGTTGGTTAAGAATATGAAAGCTGACAACCTTACGAAAAGCATGATGAGTAGTTAACCAATCGATTCCTAAAAAGCATCAAATGCAAGTATTTTCAAAGAGATAAGATCGACAGGTAACGTGAAAGTGTCGATTTGAATCAAACAAGACTTATTAATAGTGGATGTAACGAAGGTTTCTCCTAACGGAGTTTCAACCGATAAATCAAAGTCTAATTTCTCTGGAGTCAAATTTAAACGTTGAGTAAAGCAAGAGAGATAAAAGAATGGGTAGAACCAGTATTTAATAAGGTATAGACTTCACAAGAATTTATAATTAACTAACCCGTGCTAACTTTATTCGGGTTACTCGCTTTTTGAGAAGTCACGAAAAATGCTTTTCCTGAAACCACCAACTTTATTTTGTCCGTATCCGCCTTTGGTGCCACTGTCCCAGCTAAACTTGATTTTGGTGCATGACAAAATCGGGCTAGGTGACCTTCTCTTCCACAATTAATACACGCTTTGGACTGCTACGTACAGTTTGGGCTGATGTGTCCCTCCCTTCCGCATTTGTAACATACGACCGGCGGTCGTTCTCTTTCCTTAACAATAGGTGCTGGTGCTAACGTCTTTCTATTATTATTGAATCTCCTCTTCTTGAAACTTTCACTTCTATTATCTTGGCCATGATTACCACCGAATTGGTTACCATTTCTGGCATGATAATTTCCTCCACGATGGTTTTCGTTATTCCGATGGCCGTTGCCACCAGTACGATTATTATCGTGTTGTTGGTCGTTGCCTTTTGGTTGTGCTGACTCATTATCGCGCTCCAATAACCGAGCCCTATTCACAACATCTGAATATAAACAAAGTTTGTGAGAAATAAGGTATTGACGTATATCGGGTTTCAAACCTCTTAAAAACATTTGCGTCATTCGCTCCTCATTATCGACCAAATGGGATGCAAATCGGGATAACTTCGCAAATTTAGCCTTGTATTACGATACGGTCATATTGTTTTGCTACAACTTGATAAAATCCACCTCCTTCATGTGATGAATACTTTCGAGAAAGTACTTGTCGTTGAACAGCTCTTGGAACTTCTCCCAAGACATCTTGAGTGCGTCAGGCTGGGTACGTTTTATAAATTCCCACCAGTAATCTGCCTCTTCGCGTAACATAAAGGTGGCACAGGGAACCTTTTGCTCCTCGGAGCATCCCAAGACATCAAATATCTTGGTTAACACGTCTCTGCTTTAAGTGGTTCTGGCTTCCCCAAAAACTCCGGCGGTCCCAGCTACTTGATCTTCTTAGCAGTGACCATCCGTGGGTTGCCAGTGTTTCCACCTAAATTTTGAACAGGAGTCTCTCTCGCCTGATGTTGCATGAATTACATAAAGCCTCTGAACATCTCATCGTTCATCATCTGATTGGTGTTGTTATTTACCTAAGGATTATTGTCTTCTTGTTGCACATTATCCTGGGTATTGATCATTGGTGACTCAACGGTCTCATGTGCTTCATTGCTGATCTCAACATTTTCAGATGCCATTTTCAAACACTGCCTCAAAACAAGGGTTAATTGACATGCCACATATTATCCCTATATTCTGACTGACCAATTAAATACCAAATAAACTTAGGTAGGTCATACTAGCAAAGGAATTCCCGTCTCTCCTCCTAGTTCTTGTCTAACATCTCGGCCGGGGATCATATCCTAAGCTTTGATACCTGTTGTGGCGGCCCCAAAATAGGTATACATCACCCTTTTGAGTCGCCAAATACATGGTACATAAATCAAATACAAACTTCTTTAATACAACTGTCGTATAAAAATATGACAAAATATAGCCGAGAGTTTAAACAAGAATATTGCCTTCTAGAAAATATCCACTCTCAATGGAGTCCTCATTACATTTATTATCACGCTATTTCACAGAATAGTGAGGACTACTAAAACAACCATCTGGATCGTCAATCCGTTTCGAAGCCAATCCCTATATATTCTCATTTCAAGAGAGAAAAATTGAAAGAAAGGGTGAGCTCAACTAGCCCAAGAAGAAATATTATGACTAAGATAATGCAGAATAAATTATCATTAGCCTTCAACAATGTTAAACTGATAAAATACAATAGACATCAAGTTTAACTACAGCGGATAAGAAATCTATTAGAAGAGTCAAGTAGAACATGATATCTAGTATCTTCTATGATTTAAAATGTTTTCATCAATTTTATCATTTGAGACTCGACAATAAATAAACCATATCATCGAATCTTCCACGCACTACTGGCCAAGGATATTCATGTAATCATCGATGGTCATGATTATTAGAATAATCCCTGGTCATAATCATACCAACAAATTTGTCCATCGATGAACTACGAGGCCGATGAGGACTTTTACCACATCATTCGTCACATTACGGTCATGATTATACCGAATAATCCCTGGTCATAATTATACCAAGTCCATCTATGCACGTAAGCCAAAGATGACTTTAATCATAATATAAGCATGATGATGATGACAATGACATAATAATTCAATAAAACATGTTCAAGGATAAATTTTAAAGATTTATAATTTAATTTATCCAAAAATCAATAATGTCCAAATTTTCAAGATGATACTGCTTTGTAGAGTAAAATTCAAGAATAATATTCATGTACCAAAAATAATTTGGACAAAAAAGAAATATATTTTTCTGGTGAATAGTACCCCGTGAATAGTAATTCGGGAATAGTACCCCGTGAATAGTACCCCAGCACGAAAAGTGTCCCGAATACCCGAGTGAATTATACTAGAGTGAATAGTAATCACGTGAATCGTAACCTGTGCATAGTAACTCGTGAATAGTACTCTAGCACAAAAAGTGCCCCGAATACTCAAGTGAATAATACTAGAGTAAATAGTAACTGGGTGAATAGTAACTCATAAAAAAATGCCAAAGAAAATGATATTCCAACAAAATAATAAAAAACGGAACCAGGTCATGCGTACCACACAGACAGGATATTCTAATAGAATAATAAAGAACGGAACCAGGTCATGCGTATTCTGTGTAGACAGGATATTCCAACAAAATAATAAAGAATGGAATAACAACAGAATTCACCAGGCATACGATAGACCGCACAGACAGGTTATTCCAACAGAATAATAAATAATGGAATAACAGAAGAAGTTTACCATGTATGCGGTACTTCGCATAGACAGGTTATTCCAACATAATAATAAAGAAGGGAATAACAACCCTTATGAGTTTTGAAAGAAAATAACTCTCTTCATGAATACTAAAGAATAATGCCCCTTACTATAATAATAATATCCCTTACCTCAAAAGAAGACTGGATACTTGGAATAGTGAGGTAACAGACTTCTCTTCTTCTTTCTCTCTATAATTTCTCTCTATAATAATTGATCTTATTAGACTTAGTGAATTGGTGAGAAATGAAGGAAGAATGAGCTTCTATTTATAAGAAAATATAGTTTCGATGATTACACGTTTTGGGGCTCAAAATATTACAGTATAATACCTTCTTCTTTTTCTTCATTTTTAATTTAGTCCTGCAAGTATTATCAAACTTGCACCACCTCCCCTAATAGTAAATCATGTGAATCAATAGTAAATCATGTGACTCAATAGTTCTAATCATGTGAAAAAAACAATTACAGTATAGTACCTTCATCTATACCTCAATTTTTAATTTAGTCATGCAAGTATTATCAATTTTGCACCAACTCCCCTAATAATAAAAGAATGTGAATCAATAGTACACACATGTGAACAAATAGTTATAATCTTGTGAATTAATATCAATTAATTGCTCATTTATTCGGTTAATTACCCGATTGGTCAATATAACCTCCAGACATCAATTATAATCGAAATAAATATCGATTTTCACTAACACTAATAATTCCAACATAATGGAACTATTCAATTCATCTTTAATCAACATGAACTTATTCATCATTAATATTATAACTCACAATATTTAACAACCAGGTCATTCTCGGGAAAGAGGGGGCTTTCCGATAAGGATTTCTCCTTATTGGCGTGCAATTAGGTGACCAAACCTCTCCTTGACAGAACTTCTAGACATTGTCAATATTGCAAATAATAATATGAATAACTTTGTCGTCTCAATTATTGATTTAATAATATATATTATGCGAGATGATCTTTGTGACAATAATTGAATCAATAATATGAGAGATATGATCACGACAATTCTTGTAGCAATAATTAATTGAGTATAAGCGAGTGACTTCTCACGTAAGCATCAATAATCAATCTGGTGTGCTACTATGCAACCACGCGTATTATTGTACTTTTACTACCGGGTAGTTCAGCGGTTTTAACGGTAACACTTTTTAGTTATTTTTATAAAAGATAATTACATCATTTTCTTACTACGACAATACTTACGTTGTGGGGTCCACCAATGATTGTGTCGCATACGGATATTTCTCGACGAAAAAGAATATTCCCCGACCAAACGAATATTTTATAACAACTTGCATACTTTGCAAAATTTGTAAATATTACCCATAACTATAACATTATATCAAATCCACACCATAATATTCAAAAAAATATTTCGAGAAATTAAAATCTTTATTCATAAAATTTGGGGTCTCATAATCTCCCCTCTTTATGAAATTTCGCCCTCAAAATTTACGTACGTACCTGGTATGCCGAAGAGGTGAGAATACCTTGACTTCATTTCAGATTCTAACTCTTGAGGTATAACTTTTGAGTGTCGAATAGGATCCTTTTTATCCAAGATTTTAACATGTATCTCCTCATACATTAAATCTTCTGCTTATCTCGTCTAGTTCTAATTCAATAATATGGTTCGGGTCGTCCACATATTTACGTAACATCGATACGTGAAAACGTTCTGAACATGCAACATACTTGGCGGTAAAATGAGTCTATAGGCCACAGTTCCTACTCGATCGAGGATTTCAAATGGGCCAATTAAATCGAGGGTTGAGATTTCCTCTATTCGTCGATTCTTGCTTCTAGAATAACACCCTCTAGAACCTTCTTCTTCACATTCATCAGCTCTAGGTGTGTTGCTTGAGCGATTTTAACTTTATCGATTGAAGTTGATTCTAAACATATATTCGTTATCTTCACGTGGCTCGCTAGAGTTTTTAACTCTATCTTCATCATTTGTAAGTTATACGAAATGGGTTTTTGTGTTAACAACATCGCACTCGTAAACTCATATGATCTTCTACTCAACGCGTCAGCTACCATGTTTGCTCTTCCACAATAATATTGAATGGTATGGTCGTAATCTTCAACAGCTCGAGTCAACGCCTTTGGCGCATTATACGTTCGTTTTGGTTGAAGAAATATTTAAGGGTTGAAGAAATGGGTTTTGTACTGGGGTCAATACAAAATTTGATTTCACGCTACGGGGGTAGTCCAGGAAGTCTTCAGGAATACGTGTGGAAATTTATTAATAATATAAATGTCATTCAAAACTGTGACTCTTATCCAAGACTTGGATAGCACGTCACATTGATACCTATCAACTTTCCACCGTTATTCACAACGTCCCCTACAGATATTCTGGCTTCGGTGTATTCCAAGACTTGGAAGTCACCAGATAAAGGCTCGGGGCTCTTTACTTATGGCTTGATATGACAATGATTGACTTTAGGGTTTGGTTGCTTGAATTTGCATGATAGGTTGGTTAAGAATATGAAAGCTAACAACCTTACGAAAAGCATGATGAGTAGTTAACCAATCGATTCCTAAAAAGCATTAAATGCAAGTATTTTTAAAGAGACAAGATCGACAGGTAATGTGAAAGTGTCGATTTGAATCAAACAAGACTTATTAATAGTGGATGTAACGAAGGATTCTCCTAACGGAGTTTCAACCAATAAATCAAAGTCTAATTTCTCTAGAGTTAAATTTAAACGTTAAGCACAAGCAAGAGAGATAAAAGAATGGGTGGAACCAGTATTTAATAAGGTATAAACTTCACAAGAATTTATAATTAACTAACCCGTGCTAACTTCATTCGGGTTACTCATTTTTTGAGAAGTCACGAAAAATGCTTTTCCTGAAACTACCAACTTTGTTTTGTCCGTATCTGCCTTCGGTGCCACTGTCCCAGCTGGACTTGATTTTGGTGCAAGATAAAATTTGGCTAGGTGACCTTCTCTTCCACAATTAAAACACGCTTTGGACTGCTGCGTACAGTTTGGGCTGATGTGTCCCTCCCTTCCGCATTTGTAACATACGATCGGCGGTCGTTCTCTTTCCTTAACAATAGGTGCTGGTGCTAACGTCTTTCTATTACTATTAAATCTCCTCTTCTTGAAACTTTCACTTCTATTATCTTGGCCATGATTACCACCGAATTGGTTACCATTTCTGGCATGATAATTTCCTCCACGATGGTTTTCGTTATTCCGATGGCCGTTACCACCAGTACGATTATTATCGTGTTGTTGGTCGTCGGCCTTTTGATTGTGCTGACTCATTATCGGGCTCCAATAACTGAGCCCTATTCACAACATCTAAATATAAACAAAGTTTGTGAAGGTATTGACGTATATCGGGTTTCAAACCTCTTAAAAACATTTGCGTAATTCGCTCCTCATTATCGACCAAATGGGATGCAAATCGGGATAACTCCGTAAATTTAGCCTTGTATTACGATACGGTCATATTGTTTTGCTCCAACTTGATAAACTCCACCTCCTTCATGTGACGAATACTTTCGAGAAAGTACTTGTCGTTGAACAGCTCTTGGAACTTCTCCCAAGACATCTTGAGTGCGTCAGGCTGGGTACGTTTTATAAATTCCCACCAGTAATCTGCCTCTTCGCGTAACATAAAGGTGGCATAGGGAACCTTTTGCTCCTCGGAGCATCCCAAGACATCAAATATCTTGGTGAACACGTCTCCGCTTTAAGTGGTTCTGGCTTTCCTAAAAACTCCGGCGGTCCCAGCTCCTTGATCTGCTTAGCAGTGACCAGCCGTGGGTTACCAGTGTTTCCACCTGAATTTTGAACAGGAGTCTCTCTCACCTGATGTTGCATGAATTGCATAAAGCCTCTGAACATCTCATCATTCATCATCTGATCGGTGTTGTTATTTACCTGAGGATTATTGTCTTCTTGTTGCACATTATCCTGGGTATTGATCGTTGGTGACTCAAGGGTCTCATGTGCTTCATTGCTGATCTCAACATTTACAAATGCCATTTTTAAACACTGCCTCAAAACAAGGGTTAATTGACATGCCACATATTATCCCTATATTCTGACCGACCAATTAAATACCAAATAAACTTAGGTAGGTCATACTAGCGAAGGAATTCCCTGTCTCTCCCCTCCTAGTTCTTGTCTCACATCTCAGCCAGGGATCATATCCCTAAACTTTGATACCAACTGTGACGCCCCCTAAATAGGTATACATCACCCATCTTGAGTCACCAAATACATGGTACATAAATCAAATACAAACTTCTTTAATACAACTGTTGTGTAAAAATATGACAAAACATAGCCGAGAGTTTAAACAAGAATATTGCCTTCTAGACAATATCCACTCTCAATGGAGTCCTCATTACATTTATTATCACGCTATTTCATAAAATAGTGAGGACTACTAAAACAACCATCTGGATCGTCAATCCGTTTCCCGACTAATCCCAGCTATATTCTCATTTCCTGAAGAGAACAGTGAAAGGAAAGGGTGAGCTCAACTAGCCCAGTAAGAAATATTATGACTAAGATAATGCAGAATAAATTATCATTAGCCTTCAACAATGTTAAACTGATAAAATATAATAGACATCAAGTTTAACTGCAGCGGAATAAGAAATCTATTAGAAGAGTCAAGTAGAACATGATATCTACAATCTTCTATGATTTAAAATGTTTTCATCAATTTTTTTCGCTGAGACTCAGCTTAATAAATAAACCATATCATCGAATCTTCCCTGCACCACGGGCCAAGGATATTCATGTAATCATCAATGGTCATGATTATCTTAGAATAATCCACGGTCATAATCATACCAACAAGCGTCCGTGATGAACTACGTGCCGATGAGGACTTTTACCACATCATTCGTCACATTACGGTCATGATTATACCGAATAATCCCTGGTCATAATTATACCAAGTCCATCTATGCACGTAAGCCAAAGATGACTTTAATCACAATATAAGCATGAGGATGATGACAATGACATAATAATTCAATAAAACATGTTCAAGGATAAATTTTAAAGATTTATAATTTAATTTATCCAAAAGTCAATAACGTCCAAATTTTCAAGATGATACTGCTTTGTAGAGTAAAATTCAAGAATAATATTCATGTACCAAAAATAATTTGGACAAAAAAGAAATATATTTTTCTGGTGAATAGTACCCCGTGAATATTACTTCGGGAATAGTACCCCGTGAATAGTACCCCAGCACGAAAAGTGTCCCGAATACCCGAGTGAATTATACTAGAGTGAATAGTAATCAGGTGAATCGTAACCTGTGCATAGTAACTCGTGAATAGTACTCCGGCACGAAAAGTGCCCCGAATACCCGAGTGAATAATACTAGAGTAAATCGTAACTGGGTGAATAGTAACCCGTGAATAGTAACTCATAAAAAAATGCCAAAGAAAATGTTATTCCATGACGAGTACAAAAGAAATGATATCTTAGACGAGTATAATAGAATATACGAAACTGGAAATGGATTTTCACCTGCCATGCGGTAATCCACATAAACAGATCATTTCCACAATTTAATAAAGAATGAATATGAAGGATCATTCACCATGTATGCGGTAATCCACATAGACAGGTTATTCCAACAGAATAATAAAGAATGGAATAATAGAAGAATTCACCAGGAATGCGATAGACTGCACAGACAGGTTATTCCAACAGAATAATAATGAATGGAACCAGGTCATGCGTAATCCGCATAGACAGGATATTCCAATAGAATAATAAAGAATGGAACCAGGTCATGCGTAATCTGCACAGACAGGATATTCCAACAGGATAATAAAGAACGGAACCAGGTCATGCGTAATCTGCACAGACAAGATATTCCAACAGAATAATAAAGAACGGAACCAGGTCATGCGTAATCCACACAGACAGGATATTCCAACAGAATAATAAAGAACGGAACCAGGTCATGCATTACGTCAGATGTATGAGCAGGATATTCCAAATGAGAATAATAAAATGGAATAACAATGAGAATTCACCGGGCATGCGATAGAGGCCGCATGACGGAGTTATTCAACAGAATAATAAAGAATAGAATAACAGAAGAATTTTTACCTTGTATGCGGTACTTCACATAGACAAGTTATTCAACATAATAATAAAGAATGGAATAACAACCCTTATGAGTATTGAAAGAAAATAATTCTCTTCATGAATACGAAAGAATAATACCCCTTACTATAATAATAATATCCCTTACCTCAAAAGAAGACTGGATACTTGGAATAGCGAGGTAGCAGACTTCTTTACTTCTTTCTCTCTATAATTTCTCTCTATAATAATTGCTCTTGTTAGACTTAGTGAATTGGTGAGAAATGAAGGAAGAATGAGCTTTTATTTATAGGAAAATATAGTTTCGATAATTGCACGTTTTGGGGCTCAAAATATTACAGTATAATACCTTCCTCTTTTTCTTCATTTTTAATTTAGTCCTGCAAGTATTATCAAACTTGCACCACCTCCCCTAATAGTAAATCATGTGAATCAATAGTAAATCATGTGACTCAATAGTTCTAATCATGTGAAAAAAAACAATTACAGTATAGTACCTTCATCTATATCTCCATTTTTAATTTAGTCATGCAAGTATTATCAATCTTGCACCAACTCTCCTAATAGTAAAAGAATGTGAATCAATAATACACATATGTGAACAAATAGTTATAATCATGTGAATTAATATCAATTAATTACTCATTTATCCGGTTAATTACCCGATTGGTCAATATAACCTCCAGACATCAATTATTATCGAAATAAATGTCAATTTTCACTAACACTAATAATTCGACCTGATGGAACTATCGATTCATTTTTAATCAACATGAACTTATTCATCATTAATATTATAACTCACAATATTTAACAACCGTGTCGTTCTGTGAAAAGGGGCTTTTCGATAAGGATTTCTCCTTATTGTACGCATGATTAGGTGACCAAACCTCTCCTTAGCAGAACTTACAGACATTGTCGATATTGCAAATAATAATATGAATAACTTTGTCGTCTCAATTATTGAATTAATAATATATATTATAGAGATGATCTTGTGATAATAATTGAATCAATAATATGAGAGATATGATGCAGACAATTCTTGTAGCAATAATTGAGTATAAGCGAGTGACTTCTCACGTAAGCATCAATAATCAATAGTGTGCTACTTATACTGACCACGCGCATTCTTTGTACTTTTACTCTAGGGTAGTTCAGCAGGTTTTAATGGTAACACTTTCGTCGTTATTTTATAAAAGATAATTACATCGTTTTCTTACTACGACAATACCTCCTTTGTGGGGTCCACCAATGATTGTGCCGACGTACGGATATTCCCCGATAAAAAGAATATTCCCCGACCAAACGAATATTTTATAACAACTTGCATACTTTCTAAAATTTGTAAATATTACCCACAACTATAACATTATATCAAATCCACACCATAATATTCAAAAAAAATATTTTGAGAAATTTAAATCTTTATTCATAAAATTTGGGGTCTCACACAGCTGTAATCAGCGGAGAAGGCAAGTTTCCTAACTCAACCTTGAGTTAATACTTTTTAAATAATATAGTGGTTAATTATTGTTAATTATACCACGTGCAAGAATTTATTATTGATTATTCGTAGCTAGTGCATGTTTAATAATTCAAATTGAGTTGCTGATTCTGAAATATACTCAGAGAATAACTAGTGTTGGATATATACATCTTTAGAAGTTAATATTGACAGTACAGATAATTCTTATTTATTGTCGAATTATGTTGAGAAATGTCTTAGCTAATTATTCTGGCTAGACTAACATTTGTTAGAACTTGATAGATTCGAGAAGAGAATTCAATTGTTATTGACAGATCGATGCCAATTATTTTGGCTAGATCGAGAAGTAAATAGAAATTGAAATCATAGTATTTCGTTGTTAAATCAAAACTTGATTCTGAGACTGAGAAGAACAACCTTTTATATAAAGGGAACATTTTATTGGTCGTATATTATTAGGCGCTTTCTGTAGCGATTAAGTATTATGCATAATATAGGGTATAATAAAGTTGATCACTTTATATACTCGCAGAGGGGTATGATTTAATCTTTATGGTTATCTGATACAACTGGGTATATCAAAGTCAAATCTTTGATAGTTACTCGAGAAGAGAAGTTCAAGATCCAATGGATCGGTCAACATAAATCTGGAAAACATTCCACTTTGCTATTTCGTAGAATTAATTCTTGATTATTCATTTGAATATCGTAGAAAACCTTGAAAGCGTTGCACTCTTTCATTATCAGATTATTGTTGCGTAGAATGCGAGAAGACCTGTTATTTATTCCTTTACATTTATCGTATGTCTTAACTTGCGGGGCAAACTTGTTGCTCACCCTTGCTTAATAAAACTTTTCAGCTAGGGACGAAGTGGCAGAAGGTGATGTAAAGAAGAATAAAGGAAAAGGCATTGTGATAAATTAGTTATAATTAACATATTTATTATGTTGTTTGTAAACCCTTTTTATATATCTAAGGGGTATGTTTGTAATGTTAAGGTTAGCAGACCTGGGACTAATGTATTAACAAAATATGTTAATGTGATATGTATTACTATTTCAATATGAATGGGTAGTTAGATGGTATTATATTGTGGATCGTGAGCACCAAACTCGGGGGTCAGGTAACCCAGATTTGGGGGCATCACAGTTAATCTTTTTGTAATTAACATAACTGATAAGTTACTCTTTAAAAAGAAAGTCTAAAATATCTATTCAAACCCCCCCTTCTAGATAACTTGTGTGCCTCCGGGAACTAACAATTAGTATCAGAGCAGGTTCTCTTATCTAAAAGCTCACAAAGCTCGAGTAGATCATGGCACATATCATGAGCGAATCCAAGCTTGGTGGAGGCAGCAAACGACTAATGTGCAACAAAAACTAATTTGCCAATTGGAAGGTTCAAATACAAGCTTTCATGGACTCAATAGATGATTATCTATTTGAGATAGTACTGAACGGGCCTTACATTCCAACAAAGCTTGCACCAACCCTTGATGATCCAAAAAGAATGCAAATCAAGATAAAGTTTGAATGGACTGACAATGAAAGAAGGACAGTCCAATTGGACAAAAAGGCCAAAAATATTTTGTTCCAATCCTTAAAAGATGACCTATTCGAAAATGTGGTCAACTGCAAAACAACAAATGAAGTCTGGGAAGCATTGCTCATCATGCATGAGGGAACTGAAGAAGTAAGAGAGAACAAGTAGTCTCTACTCATTCAACAGTACAAGATGTTCACTCATATACTAGGAGAAAACATTACCTCAATTTATGAAAGATTTAATGTTTTGCTCAACTCTCTCTGATCCTTTAGAAAGATCTATCCCAATAAAGATCTCATCATCAAATTCATGAGGGCCTTACCAAGCAAGTGGGATGTAAAGATAACATCCATCAGGGAATTAAAAAATCTTCATGAGATGATTGTGCAACAACTGTATGAGAATCTTCTAATCTATGAACTGGAGCTGACTCAACGTGTAGAAACTCTATCAGAAGATAATAAAAAGGAAAAAGGAGTGGCTCTTAAAGCAACAGGAGCCACCTCAAAGGCTCAAATCAATGATGAGTCTGATACTGAAGCAGAAGATGATGAAGATGTTGTTATGCTAGTCAGAAAGCAGAAAAGATTCATGCAAAAAGGCAGAAGCAGCAAACCAAGGAGATTTTACAATAACAACAACCAGGACCAGACTAAAGATCTGTGCTATAACTGCAAAAAGCCAGGTCACTACATTGCTAACTACAACAAACGTCTTAAAGAAGAACTAAAGACGAAGTCAAACCCGAGGAAAGAATTCAAAGGAAATAATAACCCTCAGATGAAAGACAAAGGTCTGGTAGCTAGAGGATCATGGAGTGACTTAGAAGATGAAACTAATTTTGAGTCAGGCGAAGATGATGAACCCCAAGTGGCCAACCTATGTTTAATGGCCAAGGAATCCAAAGACAAGAAAAACAATGATATTAGTGTTGATGAGGTATTTGATTTCAACTCTCCTGACGGAAATATTGATGATTTAAGAACTGCATTACATGATATAACCTCTGATCTACATCAATACATGAAATGGTTAAGAGTCTTATCAAATGACTATTCTCTTCTTCAATAAGAGAAAGAAAAAGTTCAAGCCTAACTGGAGACAGTTCTGCTAAGTACTTATTGTCTCTCTAATCTTGAATCTGAGAATAAGACTTTAAAACAGACAAATGAGCTAAGCGCACAAAGAGAGTTGAACCTAGTTTCTAAAATTGAGGAGTTAGAAAAGATGATCCAAATGTGGAACAAGTCTTCTTCATCTATGGATTCTCTGATCTCCAGTTAGAGGAATTCTTTTGATCGATCAAGTATAGGTTTTGAGGACTCTCCATCAAAATTAAATGTGGAAAAACCTTTGGAAACTAACACTAGCAGTGTTTCTAATCTCAATAAAAGTATTATTTTTGTGTAATCCACACAAAGTGCCGAGCCAATGAATCCTTGCTCTTCAGATCAAAGTAGTGTCCCTAGACATAACAGATCTTATGTTGGTCTAGGTTTCAAAAAAATCAAAAGTAAATCAACTGCTACTCTCAAACCTCTAAGAATTGTGGGGTCAAATAAAATTGACTCCACGAACCAACCAGGAAGGGATCGTAGACTTGAGATGTTCTTTACAAAAGCTCTGAATCATAGAACAGTATGGAAAAGGGATGAGGTTGCTCTATCACCCACATACATCCAGGATAAAAAAGAATCCACACACACACACACATAATCATGCATCATACTAGATGTTATATATGCAATAAATATGGTCATAAGTAGGCAGCGTGCTATTATAATCCTGTAAATCGTAGACCTAAAATAAAACAGATTTGGGTCCTTAAGGGAACTAACAGAGAAGGACCCAAGCAAGTCTGGGTACCAAAATGAAAGTTAAATTTTACTACAGGTACAAAGCTCCACTATGACAACCTGTTACCTTGATAGTGGATGCTCAAGGCTTACGACAGGGAACAAAGCTCTTCTGTCTAACTTTAAAGAAAAAGAGGGTCCAACAGTCATTTTTGGTGACAACAGCTCTGGCAAAACCAAAGGATATGGCTCAGCTGGAAACAATATTGTGTCTTTCAGCAAAGTAGCTTATGTTGAAGGTCTGAAGCACAATCTCTTGAGCATCAGCCACCTTTGTGACAAAAGGACATCAAGTTACCTTCCTCAACAATCAATGTCAAGTCAGAGATTTGAAGACCTCTTCTCTAAAGCTCACAGGGACCAGAGAAGGAAATGTTTATACTGTCAACCTTGCTAAATTAAATTCTGATGAGGCAATATACTTCCTTGCCAAAGTTTCTAAAGAAATTAGTTGGATTTGGCATAAAGATTGTCTCATCTAAACTTCAAAAGCATGTCAAAACTGGCCTCCAAAGACCTTGTAGCAATTTTACCGAAATTCAACTTCATCAAAAACAGACCCTGTAAAGCTTGTCAGCTAGGAAAACAAACAAGAAGCTCATTCATAGGCAAAGCAGTCAACTCTATTAATAATCCCTTGGAGTTACTTCATATGGACTTCTTCAGGACTATCCCTAATGTAAGCCTTGGAGGAATGAGATACTCACTAGTAGTAGTAGACGACTACACCAGATACACATGGGTATTCTTTTTGAGTTCTAAAGACGAAACTTGCTCTCAACTTATCAAGTTGTTCAAGCTAGTTATGAATGAGAAAGGAAAAAAGATCAAGGAAATAAGAAGTGATCATGGTAGAGAATTCGACTTCTCAGAGATGGACAAGTTTCATGAAGATAATGGCATCAACCATAACTTCTTGGCTCCAAGAACTCCACAGCAAAATGGGGTAGCTGAGAGAAAGAACAGAACACTAATTGAGGTAGGAAGAACACTTTTGGCAGCAACTCTTTTGCTTGAATACTTCTGGACAGAAGCTATCAACACGATTTGCTACACCCAGAATAGATCTCTTATTCACCCTACGCTCAAAAAGACCCCTTATAAGCTATGGAAAGAAAGGAAGCCAAATGTCAGCTATTTCCATATTTTTTGCTGCACTTGCTACATTCTCAATAATGGAAAACAATATCTGACTAAGTTCCAACTTAAGTCGAATGAGGGAATATTTCTTGGGTATGCCACAGATAGCAAAGCCTACAGGGTGTTCAATAAGAAAACTCTGAGTGTTGAATTCTCCATTCATGTTATCTTTGATGAAACAAACTCATCAAGCAAGTCTGTACCACTAAACTTCACTACTAATGAACAAGACACTACGATCGAAGTAGAGGAGCCAGTCACCATAATCGTAGAGAACAAAAAAAAATCATAGAAAATAATGCTCCAGACAATGATCATCTACAAAAGGGAGCTGAAGTCAACCTTGAAGAATTCATACAAGAAGGTACAAGAACTGATGTTCCAACAAGAAGTAGATGGGCGAAAGATCACACACAAGATTTGATTATTGGAGATCCAAATGCAAGAATCAAGACTAGATCGGCTACTCAAAATAAGTGTTTCTATCTGAGCTTTCTATCCTAGATGGAACCTAAGAAGATAGAGGAAGCCTTGGAAGATTCAAGTTGGATTGAAGCTATGTAAGAGGAATTCAATCAATTTGAAAGAAGCAAGGTGTGGAGACTTGTTTTAAGACCAAATCACCAACCAGTCATTGGCATCAAATGGGTATTTAGAAACAAGATGGATGAAGATGGGGGTGATCATAAGAAACAAGGCAAGACTTTTCAAAAAAGGTTACTCTCAAGAAGAAGGCATTGACTATGACGAGACCTTTGCTCTTGTAGCCAGACTAGAAGCAATCATAATATTTCTTGCCTACGCTGCACATATGAAGTTTAAAGTCTTTCAAATGGATGTCAAAAGTGAATTTTTGAATGGAAAACTTCAAGAAAAAATCTATGTTGAATAACCTCCAGGTTTTATCAATCCAACCTTCTCCAATTATATTTATAGATTAGATAAAGCACTATATTGACAAAAACAAGCACCTAGAGCATGGTATAAAACTCTAACAAACTTTCTTATTGAAAAGGAATTCTCTAGAGGAAGAATAGACAACACACTATTTCTTAGAAAGCACAAAGATAAAGATCTATTAGTACAAATATATGTAGATGACATTATTTTTGGTTTTGCTGATAAAAAAGCTATGTGAGAGATTTGCCAAGCTTATGTAGAGTAAATTTGAAATGAGCATGATGGGTGAACTAAATTTCTTCCAAGGACTTCAAGTGAAGCAGACTAATGATGGTATCTTCATAAGCTAAGCCAAATATATCAAATACTTACTTAAAAAGTATGGCATGGAATCAGCTTCCCCCATAAAAACTCCTATTGCACCAGCAACTAAACTCGACAAAGATGAGAAAGGTAAAAGTATTGATATTACTCAATACATAGGTATGATAGGCCTTCTCCTTTATCTAACTACCAGTAGACCAGACATCATGTTTGCTACATGTATATGTGCTAGATTTCAAGCTAACCCTAAGGAATCACATTTAACTACTATAAAAAGAATTTTTAGATGTCTCAAAGGCACACCACATTTGGGGCTTTGGTATCCAAAGGAATCCTCATTTGAATTAACAGGATACTCAGATACTGATTTTGCAGGTTGTAAAATTGATAGAAAGAGTACAAGTGGTACTTATTAATTGCTAGGAAACAAGCTCGTGTCCTGGTTTAGCAAAAAGAAAAACTCTGTATCAACCTCCACAATATAAGCTGAATACATAGCAGCTGGCAGTTGTTGTGCCCAAAACCTATGGATGAGAAATCAGCTAGTTGACTATGGTTTTAGTTTCAAATCTATTCCTATTCATTGTAATAATACAAGTGTTATAGCTATAACTCATAATCCTGTCATGCATTCTAGGACAAAGCATATTGAGATAAGATATAATTTCATTAGGGATCATGTTCAAAATGGGAATCTCTCTCTTCACTATATCCCAACTGAAAATTAACTTGCTGATGTGTTTACAAAACCTTTAAATGAATCCACATTTAACAAATTAATAAGTGAGTTAGGAATGCATAATTTTTAATCATAATTTTGTGCTTTGGAATATACTAACTTTGTAGGAAGAAAGCCATTAACCGATCGTAGAGTAATACTCATTGATCATAGATTTCATAAAGGAACACAATCTCAAGGAGGAGCTAAGGGTAAAATAGTCTCATCCTCCTGACTAAAAGCTCGTGGCCCCACTTAGCAAAAATTTAAAAAGGGAAGTTTAAAATACTCTTTAAACTACTATTTCTTTACCTCAAACTCTTATCTGAATTTCAGACGCTCTCTTTCACTCTCTAAAACCATAGATTTGAGTTACAAAGCACTTAATTTATCTTGATTGTATCACAAAAATTAAAGAAATCAATGGTATCTTCAATCGTGATTCAAGGACACCAGCTATGCTTCAAAGAATTCAAGGATGCCGAGCCAAAATATCACAGAATCCTCTCTCTTCTAAAGAAAGCATGACTACAAAAAGCTTTGGGAGCCAGTACAAGGATCTATCCCAAATTGGTGAAGGAGTTTTACACCAATGGAGCCTACAAAGACAACGTCCTCACTACAAAGGTTAAAGGAGTGTCGATTCGACTGGAAGCTGGTGACATAAATCAGGTCTTAGGTTTTAATCTAAGGGCCTTACTTCTTTAAGCTTCATCAACTTCAACGAGAGACTAAAGAGGATGCATCACGAAAAGAACCAAAATCTGAAAGGATACAAGAAGAAGGTGTTTCCTCAAAAATACAAAATTCTGGCAAACATTGTTGGGAAATGCATCTGTTGCAAGAACTCAAGTCATAATTCTGTCAACGAAGTCCTACTGAAGCTCATGACAACAATCTACTTCAAGTCTTAGCTAAACTATGGAGACCACCTTCTAGAGTGGATTAAAAAGTGGATCTTCATATCTAAGAAAGTAAACAGCACGAACAAAATGTTCTATAGAAGATTTATCAGCATCATTCTCCAAGTAGCTCTGGGAGACAATATTGAAGATCGTGAAAGTGAACCTCTGAATTCCAACAAAAGAATGACCCAACAACTCTTTGTAAACTGGAAAAGGAATCCGGCTGAAAATGTGAAGAATTATCATTCTAAGTCTAGTGAAAGGACTGGGGAGGTCATGAAACCTTTTCTACAGGGAAACCTATCTGTTGTAAGAGAGGTTGAAGAAGAAGTAGACCAGGAGCCCTCTGCTTTGGTCAGGAGAAATAAGGGCAAAAAGGAAGCTACAGACTGTTTAGATGGCAGAAGAGCCTCAGGGATGAGCAACCGAAGTTCCTCAAGGATCTGATCCTGAACTCTTTGGCCAATTTATTGCAAAACAGATTTCTCAAACTAAAGTACAACTCAAGAAGAAGAAGGAGAAGCAAACTGAAGAAGAAGATTAAGATAGTTCTACCATCTCTCAGCTGCTTAAGAAGAGAAAACGCAGCAGGCGTCTTCCTAAAGTATCCTTCATCGCGATTGTGGAAAAATCAAATATGCTGATCGTAGATTCAAGGATTACCAATCAAAGTGAAGTAGACATTGAGACAACGACTCAACATGTACAAGTAAATATTACTGAGGATGAATAGCTTGTTAAAGAATCCATAAATCCTGAGTCAAGAAGATCAAAGAGAAGGCTAATCAAGAAGGCTAATCTTGAGCTACAAAAAGTTATGCTAAAGATTAAAGAGGAAGAAATAAAAATAATGGAACATGCTAAAAGGACCGAGTCTGTAGACTCGAGTTCCCACAATGAGTCCTTGGATCAAACCAGGATCATTGAAACTGTAATTGCCAACATCGACAATGCAGTTAGTCCAGCATCATCTGACTAAGCATGCATGAATATTGAAGAGGGTCAATAAGAGAATGCTGATCAAAGAGAAGCTCACATTGAGGGGGAGCTTTTCGAAGTCTCTGAGCCAACTAGTGCTCCAGCTGAGGGGAAGGAATCAGAAGCTCATCATGGAGCCCCCTCTGCCCCTCAAGAAATGTTAGAGATTCTTGATGATGAAGAAGAAGAGGAACAAGTTGAAATTATTGCTGAATACAGAAATAAAGAAAAGAGAATCAAGTATAATCGGATGTTCTCTTATCTACCCATGATGCCCTTTCATAGAGCTCTAATTCTACGTTCTTGGGATCATATGTTTTAGGCATTCAAAGCATATCCAGCAGTATATGTGCTTGCCCAGGGATTCCTAAGCAACCTCGCCGTTGCTCAAAAGTTGATCATAAATCATGCCACTTCTGCCCATGAGAAAAGGGTATATTTCATTCCTTCAAGCTTCAAGATAAATCACTATCCCTCATCATATTTCCATAAATTTGATGAATTGCCTAGATGGATCGAGGTTATCTCTCACCCGCTAGACCAATTTCCAGCTACAGAATCCCAACACTCTATAACTGATGAACCAAATGCACCAAACATCATCTTAGTACCACCTTCAAACACCATTAACTCCACGATAATTGCACAACATGACACCACGACCGTCGTTCCTACCCAAATCGTGGAGTCACCTACCCAACTTGATATAGCAGCCTCCTCTCCCATACATCAAACCTCTACTCCTTCAATTCATTCTGATGTTCCTTCTTCCTCGAACAACAATTATTTCAATCTTTCTTTTGCTATCTCGAATCTGCAAGAACAAAATTCAAGAGTCCCTCCTTCAGACACTTAGAAAATACTTGAGCTTCTCTAAGTTCTTCCCACCAAAATTGAGTTGTCTAACGTATCATAGAAGGTGACCACAAAAATTCAAGAAGATCAGAAAACTCATTCTCTACTCGTCCATCAATGATTAAATCATTTGATTGACGTTGCCAACATTCTTCCTAGCAACTTGAGTTCTGAGCTCACAAAAAATCTACGGGAGATCATCAAGGAAATGATCCAAAGCATAAATGAAAGGGGTCAAATTCACTTCTAATTTACCAAAAAGCATAAGTAAGCCGTTCTCCTTCTTCATTAGAATCAGGAGGCTCAAAATAAGATCATTTTAGAAAATCTTACTAGCTTACGATCATCTCTGACTGAATTCCAAGAATATTCCTTGAATCAGATGAAACAAATGGATGATGTCTTGGTCATTCTGCAAAAAAAAACAAATCCCAAACTGATGCTATAGTCCAAGAAAATCGAGAAGATGTTGCTCAGTCACAAAGTTAACTCCACAAACTTATACAAGGCATGAATCGCTTGTCTCAAGACATTCAAACCCTGGATGCTGACATAAAGGGGGATAATAATGAGAAAAGTAAATGGAAGCAGGTTGTACATTCCCAAAGAATCAATCAATAGCCTCGCAATCAGCCTCCAAGAGCAGCAGAACATCAACTAATTCTAATGGCAAGTCAAGATTTCAGTTCGTTCAATTGACAAGGAATATCTCTCACGGGTATGAGCGTGCCCATTGGTGATCTTGTCTTCTTGAACAGACATGATCATAATGAAACTTTAGAGTAACATGAGCTGGAAGAAATTTCAAGGAGAAATGAAGCTAGCATGAAAATGAGGGAATACAAACATGCGCATCCTCCAAGGTTCAAGAAATTTAGAAGATAAGTTTCTGTCTTTATTTGATGTATTGATTTTGAACTGTAATTCTCTCTTAAAACATTAATAAATTCATGATTCTCTTCTAGATATTTAGTTGTTCACTGATCATTAAGTCATGTTTATTTTCAAACACTTGCATTATAAATTGATGCAAATCCACTTGGTTATGTCAACATCAAATAGAGGGAGATTGTTGGGAATTACATATTTAAATTTGATGTTGGAATATATATATAAGCATGCCTTTCCAAAATCTGTAAAGTCCTTATTAGATCATATATACAAGGACTTATATTAAAGATCAAAGTTGTTAAGTTAATCTAAGCTTAATATTTATCTTTCTATAAAATCTCTTGTAATAGAAAGATCAATCTTGTTAGGATGATCTTATGAGTTGTAATAGATAGGCAGTACAAAATCGTGGAGATTACAGAAGCCAGAATCGTAGTGTGCTGAGAAAGCCTATCAGAAAAGTGAAGCAGTTTAGTGAATGTGTGTCAAGCTAAGTCAAAATTGTAGGCACTGACCTAAATCATGGAGTTCTCAAAGCATTAAAATCGTAGTCTGCCAAGCGCTGACAAATCCAAGGCAGAATCGTAGAGTGCAAGCTCTTATCATCTGACCACGATCGTAGTACTCATCAGTAAGCATCAAAATCGATGAAAATATTTGATATAATTAACTGACATTTGAACATTGATATAATTAAGAAACCCAATGCTCTCACCAAACAACCTTGGTTGAATCAAAGAATCAAAAAGTAAGGAGAAATGTATCTACCAACTAGTTTACTGATAGTGATGTCTTAGAGGTGTTAGGTGAGAAAGCAGACTGTTGTGTCAGGCAAGTCAAAAAGAAGCTCTCACATCATCAGGATGTCAACATTAAAGTACTCAGTATGCCTGAAGCATTAAATGCTCAAATAGAAGCTTCTCAATGGGAAGATTTCAAAGGCTTCTATATAAGGCCGTCATATTGAAGATGTCAAATAAGTAAGAAACAAGAACGAAAAAGATCACAGATCATCTGACAAATCTTTACCCCACGATTCAGCCATATCTTGCAATTCACTATTAAGTTTATCAGAACTTGGGTTTTAGGCAACTTTGTAGCACAACAACAATAACCTCAACTACACTCATTGTAGACCTGCCAAACCTACTTAAGGTTTGAAGAGTACTTAGTGTACTAACATTCCAAGTCTGCTGGTCTTGAAGAGTTCTTTGTGAACTAGCTTTCCAAGACTGCTGGTCTTGAAGGAATCTTAGTGATTCGAAGATTGTACCAACATCCTTAGTGGATTTCCTACTCGTGAAGTTGAAGAGTGGAATAGGAGTCTTGAGTGCTCTGAACTACATAAAATAATTGTGTTATTTACTTTCAGTCTCTTTAACTGTTATATCTGCCATAATTACTGTTTGATTTATAACCTTGATTTCATCTTAAGGGGGATAACTAAATCATATTCCGTTGTGCTAAGTTAATCTTTTTGTAATTAGTATTTCAAAATAGCATTAAGCTCTTGATTGCAGTGCTCTCACCAATCATCAAGTATTCATCACAATTGTCGACGCCAAAAAAATTTTCTATCGCGTTCTCTACCCTTTAAGTGTTCTATGTTCGATTTGATCTTGCTTAAAGGGTGTGATTTTAGAAAGACCGACATACAATGTTGACGATTTAAAAATTTTGATTTTAATGAATGTGACGAATTAGACACAGCCAGTAGTTGGTATGAGTTTAAATGGTTGTACTAACTCAACCGAATTTTGAATGGTTTTCGCAATATGTCCCAATATGTGACTCCGTTTAATTGGTCTAAAAATCGAGATTCATAGAGTTCAGGGCCTTGCTTAAGCGAGGGGAAGGTGTTAGGCACTCCTCGACTTCCGTGAAACACGGTTACTACTACTTTTTCATTCCCTATGCATTTTGTGTGTATAATGCAGATAAATGCGCTCAAAGTGCTTTATTTGAAAGTAGTGATATGCCTTTGTGGACCTATATACAAAGGGGTTTGACTTATTAAAAAGTTCATTTTTTAACAAGCATATGAAAGTGAAGTTTTGAAAAGTTTTTTTCAAACTCTTTTGCTCGCATAGGAATTGAGGTCTTTGATACTTCCTTTTATTCCATATTTGGCTTGATTTGATTTTATTTAAGATGCCAAATATCCTTGGCAGTATAATATATATATATATATATATATATATATATATATATATATATATATATATATCGGACTTCTTATGAGCATGAAAGCCATCGAAGTAAGCTCGAACACCACAAACCATGATTTCACTATATCAGGGCCTTAAATTTGTATCCTTATTTTAAGGCCCCACGATTACATATACAATGGGTTGTAAGCTGGTTGTACAACTTAAACAAGTCCATCACGGGAACCGAGTTTTAGATTCATTGATTAAATCTTCGACTGTATAGTTCCTAAGCTCACATAACAGTATTTAAAAACCTGTATGACATAGATATTGCAACAAACGTATATTTGAACATAATATATACATATAACTAAAAACTTTTCTAAACAAAGGATTTATTGATCAAATCCTTGTGCGCGAGCAAATAAGCTTTTTGTTTCCTCTAGATACAGATCTAGGGTCACGTGGTTTCTATTATTTACAAAAACTAAAAAGTAAACTAGATCTTAGACATTCTAGCTCAACAATTCAAATTTTACAACTTTTGAACCAGTTAAAAGCTAGATCTAGTATAGATCTAGTCAATACACTTTAAATATTGACTATTTACACAAAATGAATGGCTAAAATCGCTATCCGAGCACAACCAAGCAGTATATATATATATATATATATATATATATATATATATATATATATATATATATATATATAATAAAGAAGTAAACGAACGCAGATCTGAAGAGATCTTAGAGTCTAGCACGAGATTGGCTAATGAAAGGCTTTTGGTGACTTTAAACTCGATTTCCACCAATTAAAACTTGATATGTTGTAGTATATATGTATAAAAGTGTTTACAGTTGAGATTTACAGAGTTTAAGATGAAGAATTGCTCCCTTTCTCTCTCAGAAACTCTGATTTTCTCTCTCTTGGGCCCTTCTCTCTCCAAATCTGTTGAAATGAGCTGGGTCTGATATATATAGACATGGGCATCCATAGGTAGACCTATGAAAATGCCTTAGTGGCCCCACCTCAAAGTACGTGCACCTCAATTAACGCATTATTTGCTGAAACATCCGTAACTTGTAATCTGGGAATCCTATAGAGATGTGACATACCATTCTGAAAAGCTTTTTCCAAGAGCTACACAATGACATAGGGCTTGCCCTTTTCTGAATCTAGGAAGATGGGTCCATGACCAAACTGGCATCTTCGGGTCTTCGCAGGTAGTCCGTTGAGCTGTTTTGCTTAGTTTGCACTCGAGATTGCTGCGATGGATCTTTGTAACCTTTTCTATAGCTGGAAAGTTGTTTTCTATGTTATGTTTGGCAAAATGACTTCTTTTCCCTCTCGGGGTTGTTTTCGGGCTTGAAGTGGTTGTTGTTGTCCCTCGGGGTTATTTTCGGGGCTTTGACTGCTATTGTCTCTGTCTTTCCTCGGGATTGTCTTCATGGTTGATTTGATGTCCCACGATGTTGTCTCCAAGGTTTGATTTGATATCCCACGGGTTTTCTTCGTGGTTTGAGGTTTACTGTAGTCCTCCGGGGTAGAAAAGACGATTTTGCCCTCCTGCATGGTTAGTCCAAGGAAAGCAAAATTTTGAGTTTCTACAACAATGATATATTGCAAATCCATAGGCGAGTATTCGTATTGCAGTTGTATCTTTTGAATAGAAGAGCACCCAAAACGACCACACGCATCCTTCTTTTGGACAAAGTACTCTTCATATGTTTCAACGTCTTTTAAAATGTGAAGAAATAACACTCGTCGCATTCGGTATTGATGGTGAAAGTAATTAGCTGGATAAGTTGAATTTTCATCGAAGTAGTCTTTCCATATTTGTTAATGGCTTCCTTCTTGATTGCGATGAATATATCATCTCGTATTCAATTGTGAGTGTACTGCAAGTGTAAGAACTGTGAATTTTTTGAATAAATATTAATAAGAATATTAATAAGAAAATGAATATTTATTTGAATATAAATATTAATGTATTGTGAAATGAATAATTTAATTAATTCAAACTGAATTGATAAGAATTGAGAAAAATGTTGAGTTTGTAATGAGATGCCTTGTGTGGCATGAGAATGGAAATTTGAATGGTTTAAATTAATTAAAGAATGAATTAGAAGCGAATAATTAAGTAATATTATATTATTAATTAATTGTTATTGTGAATAATAGAATACTAATGAGCAAAGTAATTTATAATTTTAATTTATGTGTATAAGATATGTGATAGTATATAGTAACTACATTAAAAAGAATGTGTAGTGTGACACCTTGTGATAAATATTTAATATATAAAACTATGTAGTAAAGTGGAAGAAATTATAAGTTACATAAATAATTGCTTATGTGACAATAAGTATGTGTGGGAACATTAGAGATGTACTATATTAAAGAATTATAAATTATTTCAACGAGTGAGTCTAATTGAAATGATAAAGTTTTAAGGAGATGTTGAATTATTAGTGACCAATTAAATTGAATCCATACATGTTATAAATATTAATTAGACTGGACTAATGTACATGAATTATATGATGTGGGTACATAAATAATCCCTAACTTTTCATTATGTAGTAGCATTAACACATTAAAATTACATTTTGGAAGTATAAAGAACCAAACTAAGCATTTTATAACTAAGTGCTGAGATTTAAAGATGTGTACCATTTTAAGTGTCCAAAACAGTGCTGCACAGTAGCCTACTTCTTCATTGCGTAAACTCCAGCTTCCTGGCAATGTGTTGTGATGATGGCTATGAAAATGGTGGTTGGCCAACTTTTGTATATCCATTGTTCTCTTCCATTTTCCATTGAATCAAACCATGGTGTAAGAACAATAACTGGGCAACCAATTCTCTATATATATAGCACCCTCTTCTTCTCATTTCTCAGTGCTTGAAAATTTGTCCGATAAGTATACATTAAGAGTGAGAGCTACTGAGCATTGAGATAGTGTAATTAGTGCATTGAGGAATCAATCTAAACTTCAAAGAGGTATAAATTCTGTTTGTGTTCTTGAGTTTGAGTTTTGTCAAATTCTTACGATTGTTTGAATTTTCTATAAATTGATATAGAATAACATGCCATTATGTTGTCTGAGTTTGTTTGCATGTCATGGAGCTTTGTAGTTGGTCTGGTTACAGGTTTAACATTAGTTATGTTGAGGCTCTGCAGAAGCAGAGCCATCATTTTTTGTTCTACACGAAGTGGCGGCGCCGCCGCCACTTATAGTATATGGCCGGCTTGACCACGTCAGTACCGCCGATTATGGATACTATTTTGTTGGTCTTGTCATATTCTGAGCATGTTTTGTTCGTTTAATTATGCATGTAACTAACCTTAACACATGGAATGAGGTTACTTTGTATATAGTATCTCACGTTAGTTTGATTTAAGTTGACTTTTCAAGAAAACTTCAAGATTTGGAAAACTAGAATTTGTGAACATGGAGTAATGTATATTCTGATTTTCTGAGCATGTGTAAATAATCTAGATATGTACATACATGAGTATAACATAAGACATAAGCTTGCTATGTCTAAAATAAGTTGTTAACTTGGTTTATATGGTTTTTTTCTAAAAGGGAAAACTTGAAGTTTGAAATAAGAAATTTAGTGGACCTTGTGAACCTATGCATTCAGAAACTTTGAGCATACTTATGTAACTTAGTTTTATATATATGCATGAGTATGAGGTGTGAGTTCAAAGTTCTTTGCATGCTTAATTAGTTAACATGAGATTTTCAAGGAAAATGTTAAAGTTGAAAACCAACTTTGTTGGGGAATACCCTATTAGTATTCTGAACTTTTGGACCTTCATGATAGGACACTTTATGCATCTAGACATGATTGATATGTGCATCCATCTAGCTAAGTATATTGTGACCTAGTCAATCATAGTTTCGAAAGATTTTTAAAGAGATAAAAACTATGTTGAATTGAAATACATGGGTAGAATAACTTGAGCATGTATATTTAAGGTTTATTAACCTCATTATATGGTATAATGGTTAACCATGAGTAGCTTGTTGAAAATTGGTCATTTCTCCTTGTCGAGATAGAGATTTTCCTTAAAACAAAACCATAGTATTAAGAGAATCTTGGAATGGCCATAGAAGAGACCAAACCTATTCATAGACACCATAACATGTATGATTCTGCAAGTGTCATTGTAATTATTTATGAGTGCGCAAATATGGCCAAGCTAATGTTTACCAGTTCTGATTTGAACAAGGAGCAGCGTGGCCGCGCCACCCTGCAGTGAGTTCTATTTTCTGCTGATAATTTGAGGGTTTGTGCATACCTATATTGTTACCTTAATCAGTAATACATGTCCAGTGCAGTATCTATGTGTCAATAAGCATGTTAATGAAAGAATCCTACGTTGGATAAGTGTTTATAACCTTAAAGCCAAAATGAGATGTCAAACTATGTTCTTTAATGTCATAGTGTATTAGAAGTTGATTATTGTGTTATGTGGTGACATACGTATGAGATCATGAGACTAAGAGAAGACTAGCAATATATGTTTAGTATAGATGAATTACACTCGTGTATCATAGCAAACTAAGATGGAATGTGTACATATTGAACTTGTATAACTAATATGTTTATACATGAATAGGGTAATATAGTTCGTTGGGTGCTAGTAAGCTATAAGTTGGTAATCAACGCAAAAGGCAAGTACTCGAACCCTACTCTTTATTGAGCATTATTTGAACTTATACTATTATTGGTTGTACAAGTAAATAATTGAAAGCATGATTCTTATCTTATGACATAATGCTTCATAGATAGAGTAGAGTTGTTTATATTCTTGAACTTTGATTCGAGTACTGAACTTATAATTGTTCGTATATACATTTAAAGAGCGGTTTATGTCAATTGATTCGGCTAGTCCTAAATCATACTTTGAAAGCGGTCCAAACCAATTAATTGGTGCGGAACCTTGTATTCACTGAGATGAACAACCTTCTTTGAAGGGAAAACTAAAATTATTGGGAGACCGACGTGCGCACTTGAGTACGATTAAACGATATGCATAACGTAGTATACTTTAGGCTGATCACCTGTTGTACTCGTTTCTGTTGGATTATCAGTATATTACTATTAATTCTAGTAGAAGTTCATATTCCTTAGTGACTGCTTAGTATTTATAAATTTGAAATCTCGAAATGATTAAGTATTAAATCTTATTGATATTTTCTATCCTTAGCAACAGTTGTTGAGAACCATTGATACTTCATGTTATCCTTGAACTATCATTATTGTTGTACCCTTGAGAAATTTAAAACTATATTGAACACCCTTATTGCTATATTACTTGTTGAGCAAACTTATTTCTCATTCTTGCTTTCAATAAAAACATTTCAGTTAAGGCAGAGCAAGGCGGACCCTCGGGCGTTGATAAGGGTAAGGGCAAAGCTAGGAAGTAGCTTCATAATTGTTTACTTTGAAATATTATGATTATTTTAAGAAATATTGTGTTATGTATTAGTTATGTCTAACTATGTGCAATTATGGTTGAGGTATGTAAAAGATGCTTAAGTTATGAAACCTTTGGGACATGAATGATTATATTAAATAAATGTAATCTATTATATTATTCCGTTGTTAATGGTTTTAGTATGTTTTTAGAGTTAGCACGTGAGAAACCAAATTCGAGATATGAGTGTCTGAATTTGGGGGCGTCACAGGTTGGTATCAAAGTTGTAGCTATAAATGTGATAACCCGAATTTTTATAAGTTATTAAAATAGAAATTTAATAATTAAAATTCTTATTATGAGATATTTTTAGTTTGAGTATGTATATATATGCGTCTTATATATATTTTGAAATATGTGATGCGGTGTGAAGAGAAATATATATATTCATAAATTGGGAAAGTGAGGTTCAATAGTTAAGTTAACTATTGAAGAAATTAAATGAATTTGTTAAATGAATTTGGTAATTATTTTAAATATTTATTGAATTAAATAAATATTTTAAATAATTTATTTATTGAGATAAATAAATATTGAAGAAATTGTTGTGTAATAATTTAGTTAAGTGTTTATATTAACTAAATTAATGTATGGTAATTTTATGGATTTAAGATTTAATTTTATGAAATAATCAAATTAAATTAATTGTTTAATAATTATAATATCGTGTAATGGGGTTATTTTAATAAATTTGATTAATGGAATTAAGGAATGATTAATTTAGAAGGTTAATATTTATTAAATAAATATTAAGAATTATGTTGGCTTAAGTAAATATTATGTGGATAATTAAAGATTATGATTTAAATTTAATAAGTGTGACATTTGTATACTATATAATAAGCAAAACATGAAAATAAATTAAAAGGAGGTTGGAGAGGGTTTTGCCAAACATGGTCTTGTGACATTTGGCATAATTTAACTGATGAAGCCATATAATTGTACACTTAATGTTATATCAGTTTTATGTTACGTGTTTTATCAGTTTAGTTTTATACATATATTTTCCTAAGTCTAAAAGCAAGAAAGCAGAATTTAGAGAAGAGAGAAATTGAGGGAATTGAGAGACAAGGTTGAGAATCAAAGAAAGAGAAGAAGAAGGGTAATCATCTTGTTAATCATCTATACCAAGAATCAAAGAGGTAATAACCTATTCTACAAACTTTAGAAATAGATATTTAGAAATAGATATTTTATAAGTTTCTTTTGAAACTTATATTTTATTGGATGATATGATAGAAATAGATATTATATATGTTGGTAGATGATTATAATCTGTATATGTTGTCCAGGAATGATTTTTAGAAATCAAAATCCATGGAAACATGTTTAGGATGAAGAACTTGGTTATGTGATAATATATATATTTTGGCTTACTTTGAGACCAAAATTAGTAGTTGAATCATGTGTTAATCTATAAATTGGTAATGGTTTGTGTTAATACATTCAAAAATAAAAATAACGCAAGTTGAATGAATCAATTTTGTTAAGAAACGAATTCGAAGTGAATGAATTGGCTAAACATGTTAAAATATGAAAATTTAGTATAAACATGAGTTTTAAGACAAGATTTGGGTTAGTTAATGTTCTTGTAAATTGTTAATTCTTTGGTATGTTGTAGTTCTATGAATTACTAATCCATAGAGTCAAAAACGGACTAATTTGGATGTGTATAACTCAAGTTAAGAAGATTAGTAGGAGAAAAAGGGTCAAAAATCGTGAAGAACAGTAGCTTCAGGTCTCGTTTCTGCTAATGGGCATAGCTACACTGTGCCCTAAGTCATTTGAGTCATTAGCTTCTGTTTGTGGGATGCTTGTACTGCTATGCCCAAAGGCTTAATTGGCATAGCCACGCCCAAAGTATGTCAGGTGTGACTGCTTTGACCTATTTTAGTAAAATAGGCATAACGTTTTCATACTAACTCCGATTGAGGTGATTCAAGATGATCCGAAACGAGGACGAATAGACCTACAACTTTTAGTCTTTAGGTTTTTGAATTTAAGGTCGGTAACAGTAGTTAAAATGATCATCTTTGTGACTAATGCGTATTCGGAGGCAATCGGAGAGTGTAGGACATGCACATACACAAGTATAGTGATGTCGACGATAATAGATGTTGTTCTAAGTTATAGAACATGAATATTATGAATTATAATGATGCTTAACATTAATAAATGATATATTAGATAAGTTGAATACGCATACTAAGCACACACAAGAGAGACAAATTGGGCGGGTGACGAATAAACGTCGAAACACCGTGATAAGTGATAATGAACGTAAAAAGTGTTTTAAATCAAATGAAATGAATATTATAAGGTATTGAATAGTGTTAATATAAAACCAATAAGTAGTCCTAGAAAGACTTAAACATTTGAATGAACTTCGAATATGAAATACAGTGAGATATAAGTTGAAAGTTAACACAACAAAATTGAACATTGTGTATATATAATAGGAAAGATTATGAGATGTAAAGTAAAGTTTATATTACAATTACTATGCGTTGCTATGTGACAAATAGTTGATGTGCATGATTATATAATTGTGTAGGGCACGTGAAATCTGAGATAAGCTGTGGTCGTTAAAGCTGTTATTGGTAAACAACGATCAAGGCAAGTCTTTCAGTTCCTATTTGCTATGTGAATTGATTGTTTTAAATCTTTATTACAAAGAGCATGATGTGTTATATATGTTGAATGTATGAAATGTTAAAGTCAACTTATAACTACGTTGATTGAGTAAAGCATGCTGATTGAGTAAGGAACTCAATCTTTATACTTGTTATATGAACTGTAACATGTATGTTATGTTAGTCCTATGTTTATGAGATATATGTTGAGCATGCTATTATGTGCTACGTGATGCATGAAAACTATTAGATTTTGCTGGGCTGTTGAGCTCAACCTTGCAAATAGCCATTTTTGCAGGTTAAGGATTGAAGGTAACAATATGTGCTACTTGAATGACATGGATCAGAAATAATACACGAAGATTAATTTTTTTTAGCTAAAGTTGTTATTTCTTTAAACCATGATTAAGATTCATGAGATGTACTAAATGTTTTATGATGTATAGTTTTATGTTGAGTTGTAAAGTTAAAGTTTGAGTTATCTGATATGCAAAGGTTATCGAGTTGAAATGTAAAATTTGATATAATAATTGTGATGAAGTAAATCATGGATTATATATGATTCAAAGACATGTAGATGATAAAGGTTTTGATTCAGGGAATTAAAGTAAGAAGATAGAAATGTTTAAATTATTTCGCATTTTATAAAGTGTAACATCGAATAAGGATGTAAAATTAGAAGGTAGATGTGTTATTAACGACCGAAGTTGAGAATTATATTGTATGAATTTTGGGGTCGTTACAATAAACCTTAGGAGCGAGAGTCCTTAGATTATAACTTAGGAGAACTTAGAAGATAGAGAGGGATGAAACTCATATAGAGTTTTCCTAAGAAGAGACTTAGCGTGTTATGGAATATAATTTTATTCTATATTATGAACTTATGTTTATTTAACATTCTAATGGACTTGTTGTTTGTTTTGTCTTATGTTGGTGGTTGTAGGATGACTGACTTAGGAGGACCTAGCCGAGTAGCAGAGGACGAGCCCCATGACATACATGTGGTATATGAGGCACCATTAATAGCTGAGCCCATATCGACAGTGGCCCCTATCGATGATGACGATGAGGAGGAGGAGATGGAGCCATTTCCCATAGAGTCTGATCCATAGGAGGAGCTATGGAGGAGGAACCTATGGAGGATGAGCCCATGGAGGACTCGGACGAGACTACATTCGAAGACCGGATGCTGGGAGAGTATGAGGAGCAGATCTTGGAGTTAGGATGCAGAGTCGAGAAGTTAGAGGCTGAGGCTCTTGAAAGGCAACTAAAAATACATGAGATGGAGGTAGAGATTTTGTACCACAAGGAGGTAGGGATCCAGATGGGAACTCTGTTTCACAGGTCGGTGTCACAAAATGTGGAGTTGGTAGGAAAGCTAGAGGAGTCTAAGCAGAGGGACCTTAGTGAGAAAGCTGAGAAGGAGGTTCTCTGTACTGAGTTAAAGATTTAGGTGATGGATAGGATTCACTTCGAGGAGAAGTGGGAAGAAGCCAATGATCGGGCTAATGATCTAGAAGATGAGGTAAGATGTAAGAGGAGGAAGATGAACAAGATGGGCTATGTTGTGCTCACGACCATGGAGAGATTGATTGATGGGGTATATCACTACACAGTAGAGCAAGGACAGACTCGGCACACCATAAGCCGAGATTTGGTGGCGCATATCACTCAGAAGGAATACTAGAGCGCTGTGGAGCGCGAAATGTTAGATTGAGGTCTAGGTGTTAGAAATTTAGTAGTCGAAGTATTTCATTTATGTGATGTTTAAATCGTAATGTAATCTCAGTCTTTTGTGTAAGATATGAGATAGTTGTAAACTTCAAACTTTTGAGAAATGTTAGAGGGGTAGTATGATAGTGGTTGTCCTCGTCTTTTGTGATATTAGGGGATATGTGTTGTCATTTATAGAAATATGCTAGGGATAATCATATTGATGTAATGATTTTGCATATAAATATAAATGATATTATTTCAAAAACGTGTTATAGATTTTATTCCTTTTCATTGAGAAATGTTTAGGTAATATAATTAGATAATAAAAATGGGAATTTTGTGATGCAGAAAAATGCCACCCAGACGTAGACTAACTGCACCGGAAGAGTCGGTTAATGATGAGAGAGGACAAGTAGATCTCATACAAAGGCTAGTAGATTTTTTAGGGGAAGCTCTTAGGGGAAGAAATGAACCAGTACCACCCAATCCCCAAGTAGCTCCAGTCACAAACTTCAAGGACTTTAGGAGTGTAAGACCTCCAGAATTTGTGGGTACTACCGATCCGATAGTGGCTCAGACATGGATCAAAGAGATGGAAAAAGCCTTCACCATCGCTCGTGTGGGAGAAGACCAAAAGACGGTGTATACAACCTACATGATAAGGGGCAAGGCGAACTACTGGTGGGAGGCAAATTAGCAAAGGGTCGACGAAGGGATAATAACATGGGAGAGATTTAAGACTCTGTTCTTCGAGAATTACTTCTCGAAGAGCATGAAAAATATGATGGAGGTGAAGTTCTTAGAACTTAAGCAGGGAGATATGATGGTGGCGCAATACGCGACTAAGTTCAATGAGCTAGCCCGATTTTCAGAACACCAAGTAGTAGATTAAGAGAGAAAAGCTAGGCATTTTAAACAAGGATTGAAGCCTTGATTGTTTAATAAGGTGTCAGTTCTTCAGATCAATACTTTTGCGACATTGCTGGAGAAGGCCATTATTGCAGAAGGTGGTAGTGAAGCTTTGAGTTTGTACAAAAAGGAGAAGAAAGGTAAGAACACGGGAGGAGATAACCGTGGAGGAAGCAGCAACGGGTGAAGTAATTTAGGAAAGAGAAAATGGGAGGACAACAACAATAACAAAAATCACAACAATCAAGTCGGGAAGTTTCGTGGAGAATTTAAGAAGAATGTAGAAGGATGCCTGAAGTGTGGGAGGTATCACCAGGGTGAGTGCTAGAAGGGGCGCAATATTTGTTACAACTACGGCCAAGAGGGGAATATTTCACCAAACTTCCTGAAGCCGAAGAAGATCAAAGGTTGTTTCGCTTGTGGCTCGCTGCACCACCACGATTAAAGAGCCCCCAAAGAAAGGAAGTGGTGGTGGAGGAAGCGACCCAAGGGGGAAGCAAGAATCGATGATTGGCAGACCGACGCCATCCAACCGTCTAACTGCCATAACATTTAACATGGTTATCCATGACGCAGTAGCTGCGAAGGACGTAGTGTTAGGTATCATCCCAATCAATAATATAAATGCCTGTGTATTATTTGATTCAGGTGCCACCTGTTCTTTTGTACCTGAGGAATTTGCTAGTCGACTTAATTTATCCCGAGAACGATTAGAAAATCCCTTGAACATAGAAGTTGCAAATAAGGAAGTAATCCTTGTAGAATATGTTTACTGAAATTATCGCACAAATATTAGAAATCATGAACTAAGCGTAGACTTGATCCCGATAAGATTGGGAGAGTTTGACGTAATATTGGGTATGGATTGGTTGTATAACCATGCTGCGATAATTGATTATCAGAATAAAAGTGTGAACTTTCAGACTCTGAATAAGTCTAAGGTAGTGTTTTATGGTAGCTCATCGCTTAAGCAATCGTGTTGCCTTACGATGATGCATGCTAAAAAATTGTTAAGGAAAGGATGTGTAGGTTAGTTAGCTTACATTGTTGATACTCGAAAAAAGGGAGTAGAAATTAAAGATATAATAGTAGTAAGAGAATTCTGAGATGTATTTCCGGATGATCTGCCTGGGCTTCCGCCAGACAGAGAAATCGATTTCGTAATAGACTTAGCACCGTGAACTGCACTGATTTCGAAAGCCCCATATCGTATGGCGCCAATAGAAATGAAGGAATTAATGATACAATTGCAAGAGTTGCTGGATAAGGGTTATATTTGGCTGAGTGTGTCTCCTTGGGGAGCACCAGTGTTGTTTGTAAAGAAGAAGGATGGATCGATGGGGCTCTGTATTGATTATCGAGAACTGAACAGAGTAACGATTAAGAATAGATATCCATTAACGAGGATAGACGATCTTTTCGATCAACTGAAGAGAGCGAAGTGTTTCTCAAAGATAGATCTACGGACAGGTTATCACCAGTTGAAGGTACGAGAAGATGACATATCAAAGACGGTGTTCCGAACTCGTTACAAATATTTCAAATTTCTGGTGATGTCATTCGGGTTGACAAATTCTCCGGCATCATTTATGGACTTGATGAATCGAGTCTTCAAGACATTCCTAGATAAATTTGTAGTAGTTTTCATCGACTATATCTTGATCTACTCAGAGATGGAAGAAGAATACGCCAAACATCTGAAGATGGTTTTGGAGGCGCTAAGGAAGGAGAAGTTGTATGCAAAGTTTTCCAAGTGCTAATTTTGGATGAAGAAGGTTCAATTCTTAGGACACATGGTGGATGAGGATGAAATTTCAATAGACCCTTCAAAGGTAGAAGTAGTGAGTAATTGGGAGCAGCCAAAGACGCCAACTGAAGTAAGAAGTTTCTTAGGGTTAGCTGGGTACTATCGAAGATATGTATCTAGGATTTTTCTATGATAGAAACCACCCTGACTAATCTAACGAGGAAGACGGTGAAGTTCATGTGGACAGACAAGTGCGAAGAGAGTTTCCAAGAATTGAAGAAGAGATTAAGTGAAGCACCTGTATTATCATTACCAGATGATACGGGAGGATGTGTGGTGTATAGTGATGCATCGTTGATGAGTGGGTTTCATACCTACGAATCGGCTTTTGATTTGGACTTAAACTGTGTTGTTCTAGTCTATTTAAGTTCGTTTTTACTTGTTTTGTGTGTGTTTTATGTTTAGGAGTGCAATACGAGGCATGGTGGTAGAATGGCGGTGTTATGGCGAGAAATGGCATGCAAAAGGCAAAATCAGAACTACAGAGACATACCCCCCGCCGGGGTGGGCATATTTACAAAGGAAACCCCTGTCAGGGCGGGGTACAAGGACAACTACAGAATCACCCCCCACCGGGGTGGGTTTATCCAGTTTAAAAAACCCCGCCAGGGTGGAGGTGTTGGGAAGAAAAAAGAGTTTTTAGAATTTGAGTTCAAGAAGGATTGGTTCAAGCTGATTGTTCAAGGACTTCCAGGAGGATTAAAAGACATATGAAGAGGCATATAAAAGGAGGAGAATTACAAGGATTGAAGGAGGAGGATTCCATTAAATTAGATTAGAGTATATTAGGACCAAAACCCTAGTTCTTATTAGTTTTGGAGATTGAAGTAACTTGGAGACCATTGAAGATCAAGAGTAAAAGCTTGAGGAAGATGGAGATTTGTTGACAACAGATTTATTCTTCACTCTACTCTTATTTTTGTCTTTTAATGTTTATTCAATTGTGGATTCTTAGTTTTAATTCATTGATCATGAACTAAATCTTTTGTTTAAGATTACAATGGAGCTTATTGCATAGTTTATTTTTAGTATGCTTCTCTATTAATTATTGTGATTATTCTTGGATTGTCTATTACGATTTGTGATGAATTGCTTAATTGCCTAGATAACAATTACCGTGATAATCTATATGAACTCAAGAAATGAATTATAGATTTAGATTTGATCATAATAGCATGTGATTGTGTTTTCTGTATAGCGTTAGAATACATAATTTATGTCTATGATAGAGATATACCTATACATTGCATGTAATTTGAAAAAGAACTTGTGCTTAAAATCCTCTTTTATTGTAATTTACATAGAGATATAGTGAATTAGTTAATTAGGGTGTTCTTCTTAATTCTATCACCGTGGATTTAAGTTAATTTGAGTATGATACATTGAGATATGTTCATATTTACTTATGTGTTCTTGATTAACAATTCAGAATAGTGAGCTTCATTGATAAGAAGTGTATTATTTAAATGAAGCAATAAGTGAAGTTGTGATATTAAATCTCCATAATCTGATTTTTAATTAGTGGTAATTAGAATTAGTTTAATTAAATAATTTAATTTATAACATTAAATTAATTGTTTAAATAAAATTAGTTTGGTTAAGAGTTAGTATTTGGTAATTTATATTAATAATTCCTCGTGGGAACGATACTTTACTTTCACTTTATTACTTGTTGATCACGTATACTTGCGTGTTGTGCATAACTAGATTTTACCCCAACATTTGCACAAGGGACTTAGCTGTGTGCTCAAGCAGCATGGCAAAGTCATTGCATATGCATCCCGACAACTGATGGATTACGAAAAATGATACCTTACTCACGACTTAGAGTTAGCGGCAGTAGTTTTTCCGTTGAAGATTTGGAGACAATATTTATACGGAGAAAAATGTGAGATATACACGGACCACAAGAGTCTGAAATATATCTTCACACAAAAGAAGTTGAACATGCATCAAAGGAGGTGGTTAGAATTAATCAAGGATTACGACTGCGATATTCTTTATCACCTGGGAAAGGTAAATGTAGTAGCCGACGTGTTAAGCAGGAAAGGAAGGGAGAAGTTGTTTCAACTAACAACTCAGGAGGAATTAATAAGAGAAATGTAGAAATTGGAGTTAGAGGTAAAGGGATTGGGGAGGTTTAAAGAAAAATTATTTATAGTGAAAGCTTGTCCAACCTTGTTGGATAAAGTAAGGGAATCACAAGAGAAGGATGAAGAGTGCGAGAAAATCAGGAAGAGGATCGCATAAAATGAAGAGGAGAGTTTCAAAATGGGCAAAGACGGTATTTTGAGATTCGAATGGAGAGTGTGGGTGCCAGCGGTAACCGAGTTGAGGGAAGAAATTGTGCACAAGGCACATAAATACAACGTATTTCGTTCATCCAGGAGGCACAAAGATGTACCGAGATTTGAGGCAACATTTTTGGTGGCCCAATCTGAAACAAGAAATTGCGGAGAGCGTCAGTAAAAATCTTACTTGTCAACGGGTCAAGGCAGAGCACCAGAGGCCGAGTGGTCTACTTCAACCATTGGAAATACCAGAGTGGAAATGGGAGCACATTACAATGGACTTCGTGGTGGGACTTCCAGTCACGCAAAAAGGTTTCAATGCCATTTGGGTTATCGTAGATCGACTAACGTAGACGACTCATTTTCTACCGATCAAGATTCGATATAGTTTGAATCAGTTAGCGAGCCTGTACGTAAAAGAAATTGTTTCACGACATGGAGTGCCTGTATCGATTATCTCTGACCGAGATCCGAACTTCACATCAAAGTTCTGGAAAAGCTTGCAAGAAAGGATGGGAACACAGTTGAGGTTAAGTACCGCTTATCATCTGCAGATAGACGGATAAAGTGAGCGAACGATACAAACGTTGGAGGACATGCTTAGAACTTGTGTGATGGACTTCAAAGGAAGTTGGGACGATCACCTACCCTTAGTGGAATTTTCATATAACAATAGTTATCATGTGAGTATCGATATGCCACTGTACGAAGCTCTTTACGGGAGAAAGTGTAGAACACCGTTGTGTTGGGATGAAGTCGGGGAACAAAAAATGTTGGGACCATAGTTAGTGCAATAAACCGCAGATGTGGTGACATTGATAAGAGCTAGACTAGTAGCTGCACAAGATCGCCAAATGAAGTACGCAGATTTGCATCGTCAGGACCGTGACTTTGAAGTCGGAAGTTACGTTTTCTTAAAAGTAACTCCCTGGAAGGGAAAAATACGATTCGACAAGAAGGAAAAATTGAGTTTGAGGTTCATCGGACCATTCGAAATATTGAAGCGAGTGGGCAAAGTGGCATACAAAGTTGCATTACTACCTGAGTTGGAGCACATCCATAACGTGTTTCACATCTCTATGTTGCGTCTGTATAAGCCTGACTACAAACGCGTGATTCCTACGAGCCCATTCAAGTGGAGAAGAATCTGGCATATAAAGAAATTATTGTCCAGATATTAGATAGGAAAGAGCTGACATTAAGAAATAAAATTATATATTATGTATAAGTACTTTGGCGAAACCATAATGTCGAGGAGGCCGCGTGGAAATTAGAAGATAAAATGCGAAGGGATTATCCCTATCTATTTGTGTAACCTTGTAACAATTCCGAGGATGGAATTTTTATAAGGGGGGGGGGGGGGGATGCAAGAATCGTGAATTTTTTGAATAAATATTAATAATAATATTAATAAGAAAATGAATATTTATTTGAATATAAATATTGATGTATTGTGAAATTAATAATTCAATTAATTCAAATTGAATTTATAAGAATCGAGAAAAATGTGGAGTTTGTGATGAGATGCCTTATGTGGCATGAGAATAGAAATTTGAATGGTTTAAATTAATTAAAGAATGAATTAGAAGTGAATAATTAATTAATATTATATTATTAATTAATTGTTATTGTGAATAATAAAATACTAATGAGCAAAAGTAATTTATAATTTTAATTGATGTGTACAAGATATGTGATAGTATATAGTAACTACATTAAAAAAGAATGTGTAGTGTGACGACTTGTGGTAACTATTTAATATATAAAACTATGTAGTAAAGTGGAAGAAATTATAAGTTATATAAATAATTGCTTATGTGACAATAAGTATGTGTGGGAACATTAGATATGTACTATATCAAAGAATTATAAATTATTTCAATGAGTGAGTCTAATTGGAATGATAAAGTTTTAAGGAGATGTTAAATTATTAGTGACCAATTAAATTGAATTCATACATGTTATAAATAATAATTAGATTGGACTAATGTACATGGATTATATGATGTGGGTACATAAATAAACCCTAACTTTCCATTATGTAGTAGAATTAACATATTAAAATTACATTTTGGAAGTCTAAAGAACCAAACTAAGCATTTTATAACTAAGTGCTGGGATTTAAAGTCGTGTCCCATTTTAAGTGTCCCAAAAATGTTGCACAATAGCCTACTTCTTCATTGTGTAAACTCCAGCTTCCTAGCAATGTGCTGTGATGATGGCTATGAAAATGGTGGTTGGCCAACTTCTGTATATCCATTGTTCTCTTCCATTTTCCATTGAATCAAACCATGGTGTAAGAACAATAACTGGGCAACTAATTCTCTCTATATATAGCACCCTCTTCTTCTCATTTCTCAGTGCTTGAAAATTTGTCTGATAAGTATACATTGAGAGTGAGAGCTGCTGAGCATTGAGAGAGTGTAACTAGTGCATTGAGGAATCAATCTAAGCTTCATAGAGGTATAAATTTTGTTTGTGTTCTTGGGTTTGAGTTTTGTCAAATTCTTATAATTGTTTGAATTCTCAGTTAATTGATATAAAATAGCATGCCATTGTGTTGTCTGAGTTTGTTTGCATGTCTAGGAGCTTTTGTAGTTGGTCTAGTTACAGGTTTAACATTGGTTATATTGAGGCTCTGTAGAAGCAGAGCCATCATTTTTTGTTCTGCACGCCGCACCACTTCTATAGTACATGACCGCACAACCGCGCCAGCTACCAGTCATGGATACTATTTTGTTGGTCTTGTCATATTCTGAGCATATTATGTTGGTTTAATTATACATGTAACTAACCTTAACACATGGAATGAGGTTACTTTGTATATAGTATCTCACGTTAGTTTAATTTAAGTTGAGTTTTCAAGAAAACTTTAAGATTTGGAAAACTAGAATTTGTGAACATGGAGTAATGTATATTCTGATTTTGTGAGCATGCGTAAACAATCTAGATATGTAAATACATGAGTATAACATAAGACATAAGCTTGCTATGTCTAAAATAAGTTGTTAACTTGGTTTATATGGTTTTTTTCTAAAAGGGAAAACTTGAAGTTTGAAATAAGAAATTTAGTGGACCTTTGTGACCCTATGCATCCAGAACCTTTGAGCATGCTTATGTAACTTAGTTTTATATATATGCATGAGCATGAGGTGTGAGTTCAAAGTTCTTTGCATGCTTAGTTTGTTAACATGTGATTTTCAAGGAAAATATTGAAGTTGAAAACCAACTTTGTTGGGGAATACCCTATTAGTATTCTGAACTTTTGGACCATCATGATAGGACACTTTATGCAACTAGACATGATTGATATGTGCATCCATCTAGCTAAGTATGTTGTGAACTTGTCAAGCATAGTTTCGAAAGATTTCTAAAGAGATAAAAACTATGTTGAATTGAAATATATGGATAGAATAACTTGAGCATGTATATTTAAGGTTTATTAACCTCATTATATGGTATAATGGTTAACCATGAGTAGCTTGTTGAAAATTGGTCATTTCGCCTTGTCGAGATAGAGATTTTCCTAAAAACAAAACCATAGTATTAAGAGAATCTTGGAATGGCCATTGAAGAGGCCAAACCTATTCATAGACATCATAACATGTATGATTCTGCAAGTGTCATCATAATTGTTTATGAGTGCGCAAGTATGGCTAAGCTAATGTTTAGCAGTTCTGGTTTGAACAAGGAAGCGTGGCGTACGCATACTCCTTAGTTCAAAACCGGCCATGGCCGCCCCCGCAGATGAGTTCTATTTTCTGCTGATAATTTGAGGGTTTGTGCATACCTATATTGTTACCTTAATCAGTAATACATGTCCAGTGCAGTATCCATGTGTCAATAAGCATGTTAATGAAAGAATCCTACGCTGGATAAGTGTTTATAACCTTAAAGCCAAAATGAGATGTCAAACTTTATTCTTTAATATAGTGTATTAGAAACTGATTTTTGTGTTATGTGATGACATACGTATACCAGGACACTAAGAGAAGACTAGCAATATATGTTTAGTATTGATGAATTACACTTGTGTATCATAGCAAACTAAGATGGAAGGTGTACATATTGAACTTGTATAACTAATGTGTTTATACATGAATAGGGTAATATAGTTCGTTGGGTGCTAGTAAGCTATAAGTTGGTAATCAACGCGAAAGGCAAGTACTTGAACTCTACTCTTTACTGAGCATTATTTGAGCTTGTACTATTATTGGTTGTACAAGTAATAATTGAAAGCATGATTCTTATCTTATGACATAATGCTTCATAGATAGAATAGAGTAGTTTATATTCTTGAATTTTGATTCGAGTATTGAACTTATAATTGTTTGTATATACATTTAAAGAGTGGTCTATGTCAATTGATTCGGCTAAACCTAAATCATACTTTGAAAGAAATCCAAACCAATTGATTGGTGTGGAACCTTGTATTGACTTAGATGAAAAACCTTCTTTGAAGGGAAAACTAAATGGTCGGGAGACCCATGTGCACACTTGAGTACGATTAAACGATATGCATAACGTAGGGTACTTTAGGCTGATCACCTATTGTACTCATTTTTGTTGGATTATCAATATATTACTGTTAATTCTAGTAGAAGTTCATAGTCCTTAGTGACTGCTCAGTATTCATAAATTTAAAATCTCGAAATGATTAAGTATTAAATCTTATTGATATTTTCTATCCTTATCAACTATTGTTAAGAACCATTGATACTTCTTGCTATCCTTGAACTATCATTATTGTTGTACCCTTGAGAAATTTAAAACTATACTGAACACCCTTATTGCTATATTACTTGTTGAGCAAACTTGTTGCTCATTCTCGCTTTCCCTAAAAACATTTCAGTTACGGTAGAGCAAGGCGGACCCTCAAGCGTTGATAAGGGCAAGGGCAAAGTTACGGAGTAGCTTCATATATGTTTAATTAGAAATATTATGATTATGTTAAAAAATATTGTGTTGTGTATTAGTTATGTCTAACTATGTGCAGTTATGGTTGAGGTATGTAAGAGATACTTAAGTTACGAAACCCTTGGGACATGAATGATTATATTAAATAAATGTAATCTATTCTATTATTCCGTTGTTAATGGTTTTAGTATGTTATTAGAGTTAGCACGTGAAGAACAAAATTCGAGGTATGAGTGTCTGAATTCGGGGAGCGTCACAACAAGCATTTGCACCGCCGACAACAAATTCATCATCATTTTGCACTCATTATAACGGTGGGAAATCGTCTCGTGCTCTTCATCGGATGATGTCTCATTGCTTAGAGAGCTTGATGATGCAGAAGAACTAGACTTGTTCATAGAAATATATCAAGATGACGAAGTCATTAGATTATTGAAAATATAAGATGAAAAGAAAATAATGTATGAAAGTTTATGATTTAAAAAAGTATGAAGTGATGTTTATATAATGAATTGTAAATATTACCGTTGGAGTGTTGATATTACCGTTGGATTATTGTGTATTGTGGGATGGTCTCAACTTTTTAATTAATTGCTTTTTGGTTGATTGATGTGAAAGTGTTACTAAACACTTCCACTACAATGAATGAACTTTTAACAATTTTATCTTTACTATTAAATATTTGAGAGGCTTGCCATGTCATTCGTGGGCCCTATTTAGCATCAATTTCCAAGCATCTCCAATGGAGATGCTCTTAAGCATGTTTTGAAAAATGTCACATCACTGCCAAAAAAGAGTGGAAAACGAAACTCATAAGAACAACTCAAGTTACCAGCACCATTATGACTAAAAAAATAATTTTTTAAAAAAAAAAAACTAAAACGGTACATGCACAAGTTATCATTATTAGAAAAATAACTTGCAAAACTTGTAGTAAAAAAAAATGACCACGTTGTGAACTAGATTTACAAAAACAACTGCATCGGTAGCCAGGTCAAACCCATTTACAATATTTTTTTCTCTCTCCGGTGAACAAGAGCAATGATTCTGATGTTAGCTGTCTAAAAAGAAGATCACCACTACAAAAGAGGTTGAAGTTGAAATTGCTTAACTTACAATCAGACTATCTGGCTAGGCATTCCAAAATACAAGGCCTGCCAACTTTCTTAGCCTGCACTAATGGGTTTAGCGCAGTGTAACCCGGAACTTGGTCCATTTGGTATGTGGTACACATAAGGTACACGGTACGCTACATAAGTTTTATAGAAGATTTTTTGTTGAACCAACAAGTTGATTATTTTATAAATAATTTAGTATAAATATAATATTTGAGTATCAAATACTAAGTTATAATGCTGATATTTTGTGCAATTATAGATAATCAACAAAGAGTTTTTTCGGTTCACTAGATTTCGAGTATTGGTACATAAGACTACCATATTTGGGTACGCAAGTACCAATACGCAGTTCGCTATGTAACTAAGAGTACCTGATAACCCTAGCTTATTTTAGCGATTTCAATATATGCAAATTTGGCAAGTTAACATCTCAACACCTACCTAAGATCAATTTTCATCCAAGTCCAAGGTAAAGTTATCATGTTAAAGCCATGACACCTGCGTCTGCTAAAGCATTAATTAATGTAGCCTCAAATCTGTTTTAGACTAGGAGAAATTGACTCTATTGTGCACCATTGAAGTGCTTTTAATTGATTGAGTTTGCTTAGTTCAGAACTAGGTCTTCTCATGTTTAAGCGTAGACTGAGCCTGGAAAAAGCAACAAAATAAGCTATATGTGCCTCAGTGAATTTGAACAATCAACAAAGAATATGACTGTTCTATACTTCTATCAAAAATTTAGAGACAATGTTTTTTAGTTCCACTATTATCAAGGAAAACTCAAATAATTACACAACAGTAAAATAAATAATAAAAAACTTAATCAAGGAAATGTTTGACAACGGATCATTCCTAATATTTTTACCAAATACCTTTGAAGATAAGATTTTCTGCCTTCTGTTTTCCATTAATACCAGAAACTTTACATTCTTGTAGCAAAATTGATATAGTTGAGGCCTTCACTAAACTCATTTGTGGCTTTCAGACAATAGCTCAATCACTTGTGAATTCTTGACCATATTTAAGTCCTTAAAAAATTCGTTCCTGTTGATAAGAAATGCAGCAAATTATAGATGTGTTTTTTAATAAGGAATTGCAACACAATATGTGATTTCCTATCGGGCCCCAGATTGCTACAGAGCAAAACTCACCCCAAAAAAACAGCCGTTCCTCATATTTTCTTACCGTAGCAGCATCATTCCATTACGCCCCTTAGGCTCATTTTCTTCTTTTCCTCTTACCGTTGGTTTTCCACTGGTTAGGGACTAACTATTCTATTTTGACATCCCCTGCATCACATTTTTTGTTTTTGGCTTATTTTTCTCTCCATTCCTACTGAGTATTGGATCTTACCGCAAATACATTGCAACAAGGATAGAATTGAACATATCACATTGTTTATATCTTCAAAGTACCTGTTTCATATTCAACTTATATCTAAAGCTATAAACGAACCGAGTTGTTCGCAAATACATAGATTAATAGCACAAAACTAGAAATTTACCAACCTTACTTGTTAATAGCTATTATAGTGCATCAAATGAATATAATATTCATTTTGACAAGCATGCGCATCTACCAACTGATTGAGTTGGCAGCCCTAGGATCTCTATTTGAATTCAAAATTTCAGTTATGCAAAGATTTGACTTGAACAAGATAAAATAGAGAACGAAAAATTATAATTATACTGACATCCTCTTAAACACTTAATAGTCAACAGAGCAAATAAAATTAATGAGTTTGTATACATTAGCATTTTAAATCAAGTCAACACGAGTAAATGAATAAGGTATCTCTACGAGTCTATGTAGCAAATACAACAAACAACATAATTCATCAACTAGATCTTCATAAATCATAATGGTATGAAAGACGGATACATTCATATATAAAAGGAAGTAAATTATCATATCATCTGAATAACATACTAGTATGATTAAAAAAACTATAGCAATATCTTCATTTCGCTCCTGTGGTTCAATATAATCTCCTTCACAGCTTCCCCAAAAGCATCGTCTCCCAATTCTAAGCCCTCCAAAATCTCAATCCCATTATCAAAACTACCACCACCACCACTACTACTACCACCATCACCACCACTTCCCATTCCCATTAAAACAAGAGTTGCCCCCTGTACCATGTAGCCTGATAACGGCAAATCCAACACGGGCACACACCACTGCCTTGCACTCACCGGAACCTCAATGCTTTTTAACTCCGACCCGATTGTGTCAAGGTTGAAACAAATCCAATTCCTCACCTCAACCAGCTTTTCATTTCTCAAGGAAAGCATCCCTCGTTTCTTGGAATCAGTGATGCAAACCCTCTCAAGCAAAGGGTGTTGTTCAATGAAGAACAACAACATTCTCTGCCTCACAATTGCTTCTTTCAAGCATTGAAACGCCAAGTGAATTATCCCTTTACCCAATCCTGCTACAACTTCTGGATTTTCATTTAATTGCTCCTTTTGCTGAATTGAACACAGGGAGAGGAACATAAAGGTGTCAATTTTGCTCCCAAATATAGCGCTCCATTTGAACAAAAAATTCCGATCAAAATAATCACTATCAAGTTCATCACAAGAAGAGGGAAGCTCCATATCTAAAACCTTAATTTCCTTAAATTTACTGAGAAAACTAACAGCGGATCGGAACGAATGGCCATAAAAAGAAGAAATTGAACGGGGAATCGGCCTAGGGGAGACCAATTGGCGCACAAATTTAAAGGGTTTTGTAACCACACCATTTATCAAAAATCCCAACAGTTTTTTGGGAAAATTGTCGTTGGGGTTTGGATTATCGAGTTGGGTGGAGTTGGGGTTTTGATGAGGGACGATCAAGGATACATGGCTAACGTGAGAGATGATTAAGGCGAATCGATGGGAGACTAAGGAGCAAAAGTAAAGGGCTTTAAGATCTGATAATTTGTTGAAGATTTGAAGAAGAATTTCGTCTGGCAAAACATTGAAATGATTCTTTTCTTCGTGTATCTGTGATATTGCTGATTGCTCTGGGCTGTGGTTGTTCATATTTGCTTATTCGGGTCTGTTATGCAGTCTATTGGACAGGGAGAGGAAAGTGGAAACATGAGAGAGGTCTCTCTTTCGATTGGAAATTCATAGAAAGGAAAAAAAAGAAGGGATTTAATATTATTTTCTTTCCTTTTGTTTGGGATTTTAGATAAAAAGGAGATTGAGTTTTTTTTTATTGTGTGTCCAAGTGCAAATTAGGGTTTATTTGTCCTAATTAAATTAAATGTATAAATTAAGGTATGTATTATGAATAAATAAAAAAGCGGAAGAAATTTAGAAATAAAGAAGAAGCGCAAGAGAATCTTTCACGCGTGTCGAAGCGGAAGACACGTGGAAGCGACTTCATTTGGAAATTGATTGAGAGATTGGATTGGCCATTTAGAAAGGGGGACGATCGAAAGCATTATTCTGATGACTAAGGGTAAATTTAGAATTCCCCCGAGGACATGTGCCTAACACATGACCACTCTCCAAAATACCCTATAAATACCCCTTCCACCCCATTGGGAAGGGGACCTCACTTTTGACTCGGGGACCTCATTTTTGACTCTTGGACCTTTTGGAAGACTAGGAGACTTGGACATTTTCTCTCAAATCGAAGCCTTTAAGAAGGCTCTCTGAATCCTTGCTACCCTGACAAGGTTCTCGGATTCTAGGAGTTCTGCCACGTGTCGTTGGAGTAATCCCTCACATGTTCTTCTCCCTTCTTCAATCAATCAATCAATTCTGTATTGTTCGTGGATTTCTCTCCTCCTCAGCCAACACGAAACCCTAACCCTAGCAAGGTACGATTTTCTTGCCTACATTTCTTTGGCGACTCTGCTGGGGAGGCGTAGAATTCATGAAGGGTATGCTCACAACTCGAAGTGGGAGACTACAGGAAGAGCTGCTTCACCAACAAATAGCATTACCTCACCGGATCCAGTTCCAAGGCAAGCAACTCAAGCTTTCCAAGGCGCAAATCTGGATTTTGACCAACCAATTATTGAAGATGCTTCAAAAGGGAGTTCAACATCACCATACATGGCCAATCAACAACAAATCAACGCAGGAAGACAAGGCGAGGATGCAAGCGGAGAACAGACGAATGCTGTGAAACTAGAGATGCTCAAGGCATTGAAGGAAGCACGAGAAGGACAAGGGATGATGATGGGCATGATGCTGGAGATACAGAGGAAGCAAGAGGAAATGGGGAATTCTCGCCAGCAGTTGATGTAGATTCCCACCTTCAAGGCCATGTTCCCGAGGCGATTCATAGGGGAACAAGCGAAGTGGAAACAACAACAACAATGGCAGCAACAACAAAGAGAACCAGATTATACCTCCATCGACGGAGAATCAGTCTGTTCCAATCATCAACTTGGAGCCCCAGAACAATTGTGACGCGCCACAACTCAGGTTGGAAGCAAGCTAACCTCAGACACACATCATTCCAACCGCTCTTCCAGCATTTTCACAAGTGCAGATGCCAACCATTCCAAGCTATGTCCAGCGAGTGAGCCAACAACTGCCACAAGCGCCATCTTTGCACGATGCAAGTGTGTATCAACCAATCTCTTTACTATACACATCGCCGATACAGCAGTATATCACAACACCCCAGAGAGTTCACGTCACGAGCCAGTACGTGACGAAGGATGATATGATCGATGTGATCAATCAACTTTGCAGGCAGACATCCCGACCCTCGGAGTTAGACTTTACTCACCTTACCCGACAAACATTCGGAGGCAACCTTACCCGACAGGGTATATTGGGCATCCCCGCAGTTTTCAAAATACAACGGGGAGAAAGGAAATGCCAGGGAACATATTGCTAGGTTCGTAGAGACAATATCTCCGTGGCTAGGATATGATGAAGAGAACAACTACAACTTGTAGATATGGTAATTCAACAAGACTTTGACGGATAGTGCCTTCAGTTGGTACTACAATTTGGAGAAGGGGTCAGTCCATGATTGGGATGACCTAAAATTACAATTTTTTAAGAAATTTTTCTATGTGCAGAAACAGGTAACCATTGTAGAGCTCATGTGGTTTAAGCAGAAGCCAAATGAGGAGCTATCAAATTACGTTGACAGGTTCAGGGCCCAGACACTGAAGTGCGCAGAGCCAATTGAAGAAAAGAACTTGGTCAGCATTTGAAACAATGGTGCCTTAGAAGCCTTCAAGTCCCACCTCATTACCAAGGCTTGTGATTCCTTCGCCACCCTCTCATCTTTTGCACAAGACTTGGGAGGAATCATGACATTGCCCACTAGCCATGCGACGGTTACATGGAAGGATAAGAGGACAACAACTGTGGCTTTGGCTGACTCTCAGTCAAAACCACAAGGGGGTAAGAGGGAGAAGCATGAGAAAATTTTTGAACGAAGCAGAGGAAGGTCTGGAGACAAATATGTAAGAAAGTCAGTCCTGGAGGCTATCACATGCAGTGAGAAAGCATTCAGGGGTCTATACGAACAATGGGTTGAACATGGGGTGGTGAAACCCCCAAGGTCTAGATTTGTAGTAACGGAAGAGATGAAAAGAAGATTAAACTTTTGTGTATACCACTAATACATAGGACACTCAACTATGGACTGTTATAGCCTGCGGAGAATATACCATGAGAAGCTGGCAAATGGGGAAATTAAACTGGGGAAGGAAAGTAGTGTTCACGATAAGCCACTGCCAAACTACAAGGGGAAAGAAACATGCAACACTATTATCCACAGTACAACCCCAGAAGTAGAGATGATGATGGTAGAAAGGGAGGAGTATGATCTAGGCCTGCAGGTGACGGCGTTAATGAATGAGGCCAAGTTCAATTTTTTTTTTATTAGATAGGATTGACCAATGAGGCAAGGATAGAGGCCACCAAGGCAATCATTAAGGCTGCCAAAACGCAGGAGACTTGCATGGCCATAAGCAAAGGATTTATGAAGACAATGGAAGAAGAAGAGAATAAAATAACTTTCTCTAAAGCTAATAGAGAGATAAGATACCTGCACAACAGGCTGTTGTATGTGACAGCAGTAATCAATGGCATAGAGGTACGGAGGGCGTTCATTGACAATGGAGCGTCTGTAAATATTATGCTCTATACCATGTTTAAACGGTTAGGCCTGCCAAAGAAGAAGATTATGAAGGAACAAACAAACATTACAGGATTTGCCAACCAGAGCACAAGAACCCTGGGACACATCAAGGTGGACATGCAAGTTGGGAAGATTTGAGGGCCTGTAATGTTCCATGTTGTAGAGGTGGATGTAGCATATCATGTCTTGTTGGGAAGGGCTTAGCAAAATGACTATGTGGTGGTACTCTCGGTCTTTCATCAATGCCTGAAAGCTATCTGGAAAGGGAAAGAAGTGAAGGTACCAGCAACTCGAAATTCCTTTGGACCAGAGGAGGCACACATCACTGAAGTAACTTTTTTTGATGATGTCGCTGAAGAGGGAGAGAACCAGATTGTAAGGCCTGATTCCCTAAGACTAGAAAGTTGGGAAGAAGTGTGGGAAGATAAGTTCGTGCCTGCAGAAAAAGAGAAGAAGAAGACCTCAGAACACAGAGAATGTTCTAAAAATAAGAAGCCAATGGTAGTAGACCTGGAGAAGGAAGGAAGAGGAGAAAAGAAAAGGCCAGCAGATCCTGAAGATGCCAGAAACATAATAAATGCCAAGCGGATAGTGTGACGCCCCCAAAATTAGGTATACGTCACCCATCTTGGGTCGCCACTTACATGGTACATAAATTCAAATACAACTTACTAATATAAGCTGTGTCGTGTACATTCGACATAAAGCATGAGTTTGAATACAAATATTGTCTACTAGATATTATACAAACTCAAAAGGAGTCCTCATTACAACTATTATCACACTATTTCACGAATAGTGAGGACTACTAATGCTATCCTACGGACCATTACTCAGTTCCCAGGCTCGTCCCGACTATGTTCTCATTTCACGAAGAAACGGTGAAAGAAAGGGTGAGCTCAACTAGCCCAAGAAGAAATATTATGACTAAGATAATGCGAGAATAAATTATCATTAGCCTTCAATGATGTTAAAGCGATAAAATACAATAGACAACCGGTTTAAGCTGCGGTGAATATGCAATCCATTAAAAGAGTCAAGTAGAAAATAAAGTCTACTATCTTTTAGGTTTTAAAAGGTTTTCATCATTTTTATATTTGAGATTGACAATAAATAAACCACCACATCTAATCATCCACGTACCACGGTCGAGGATTTTCATCAAATTATCAATAATTAACTATACCGAATCACCCCGGTCATAATCATACAAAAACTTTCCATCATCTGCATTACATTGCCACCCTTTGAAGACTTTTGTCACATCATTTATATCAAGTCGTGATTATATCTAGAATGATCCAAGTCATAATCATACTAAGTTTATGTATGCACGTAAGCAAAGATAACATAATATAACATGAAGATGATGACAATGACATAATAATTCAATAAAACAAGTTCAAGAATTATTTAATCCATGAATTATTAACGTCCAAATTGTCGATATAATCTTTGTTTAAGTAGAGAGTAAAATTCAAGAATGATCGGAAGAATATTTCCGTGAAAAGATCTTTGGATGAAACGCAAATATCAAGGATATTCTACTAATTTCATGGAGTATAGAAGTCAAAGTTTTAACCATTTGGGTATAATAAAGAATGGAATAACAAAAGAAATCACCGTGCATGCGGTACTTAGCATGATGAGTTATTCAACGAGAATAATAATAATGAGAACGGTCGGTGAAATTCACGCATCGGCATATGATGTTTCAATGAGAATAATAAAAGCGGAACCCGGTCGGTGTAAAACACATGATGAGGATGTTTCAATGAGAATAATAGAAGAATGTCACCAAGTATAGGGTTAAAGCGTATCTGAGTTATTCAATGAGAATAATAAGCAATGGAATAACATAAGGATTTCACCAAGTATAGGGTGTCTGCGTATCTGAGGTTATGTATAGGGTATGCCACTTTTACGAGTTATTCAGCAGAATAATAGTGAATGGAATAATGAAGTTCTCTTCAAGAAGAAAGAATAACACCCCTTACTAGTAAAAAATGAATATAGAAGTAGTGAAGTAGCGAGAATACTCTTCTTCTTTCTATAATTTCTCTCTATAGCTTCTCTCTATAATTTCTCTCTCTAGAGTTTCAATGAATTAGTAAAGAAAATAATGAAGGAATGAGCTTTATTTATAGGAAAATGGAATGCATAGTAACTAATCCATGAGCGGTCCAGATTGATTTACTTTAATCGACGGTCCATATTTAAAGAAAAATCTTTTAAATAAAATATAATATATTCTATTTATATAAAAATATTTTACTATGCAAACACTATGCAATACTATGCAAAAACACTATGCAAAAACACTATGCAACACTATGCATAATAAAATATAATATATTCTATTTATAGAATAACTTTAATAAAGTATTCTATTTTATATAAAAGATGTTTTGTTTTATTACGTTAATAATACTGAATAAAACAAAACGTCATTATCATTATAATAATTCATATTATTAATAAATGATAATGGAATCAAACCGAGTGACTTCTCATATAAGCATCGATAATCAATACCGTAGTACTTCACTAACGACCACACGTATTCGTACTTTTACTACTGAAAGTAGTTCAACGGTAACCATGGTAAAACTTTCGCCGTTATTTCAATAAAATATTTTTGTCGTTTTCTCAATCAAACAATAATTCATTATTGTGGGTCCACCAATGATTGAGTAGTTATGCGAATATTCCACGCTAATAGAATATTCACCGAAACCAATCGAATATAATATAACCACTTGCATACTTTTGCAAAATTTATAAATACTACCCACAACTATAATATTATCTTAAATTCACACCATAATATTAAAAATTATTTCAACAAAATTTAAATCTTTATTGATAAAATCGGGGTCTCACAATCTCCCTCCTTATGGAATTTAGCCCTCGAAATTAGAGTGCGATACTGATATGATAAAGAGGTGAGGATACCTTGAATACCTTTATCGTTGAAAACATTAAATTCATTTTTGCAATCCTACCAAAGATATTCATTAACAATTCATCTTTGCACTACTGGGGCCAAAGATATACAATTGTAAAACCAATAATCTTGGGGACGCGACTTAATAGTATCACGACCACGAATTATCCATGCACCAATTGGCCAAGGATATTCGTGTTTTCAATCTGATCATGATTATACAAGAATAATCCGTGGTCATAATCATACCAAGTCTATCAATGCACTACGACCAAAGATGACTTTTACCACATCCATGAATTAATATTTCATTCACGAGACTCATTTCAATAATTAATCCATATCATCGAATCATCCCCCGCACTACTGGCCGAGGATATTCATTAGTATCACGACCACGAATTATCCATGCACTACTACCAAAGATAATCGTGTATTCATTAGTATCGTGACCACAAATTATCCATGCACTACTACCAAAGATAATCGTGTATTCATTAAGATATCCGACCACAAATTATCCATGCACTACTACCAAAGATAATTGTGTATTCATTAGTATCACGACCACAAATTATCCATGCACTACTACCAAAGATAATTGTGTATTCATTAGTATCACGACCACAAATTATCCATGCACTACTACCAAAGATAATTGTGTATTCATTAGTATCACGACCACAAATTATCCATGCACTACTACCAAAGATAATTGTGTATTCACTAAGTATCACGACCACAAATTATCCATGCACTACTACCAAAGATAATTGTGTTTTCAATTACGGTTATGATTATACCGAATGATCCTCGGTCATAATCATACCAAGTCCATCTATGCACTACGAGCCATGAGATGACTTTCAACATAATATAAGCGTGAGGATAATGATATAAAGAATCAATCAAATGAGATAAAGGATAAATATTAAACATTTATAATATAATTTATCCAGGATTCAAGAATATCCCCATGTTTTCAATCACTTAATAATCTCATAATCTAATATCATTAATATTATAACAATATTTTAATCACTTCTTAAATTTATAAACAATTTATCTTAATTGTTTACGCTTTACCATATAATGCATTTAATCATTTAAAAATGTCATACTCATAAAATATCATCACCAATTATCAAATCCCTCATCAAAAAATATGCATATACTCTATATAGGATTCTCTAGCCATAAAATCCTATTTTCAACTTTGTTACTTCACATAACATATTTAACTCATATGTTCGTAACTAAACTATTTTCATGAAAAATACCAAATCAGCCCCAAAAATATTTCTTTTCTGGGATTTAGCATAATATAGTCCCATAATGAAAATATATTTTTCTCTAAATTTTAAAATTCATTTACTATTTTTTAAAAATCAATTTCCACTTAATTCCTTAAGAAATTAGCTACCTCAAGTTTAACTCCAAAAATTTCCAAATCTTGGCAGAACCTTACACATGTTAACGTGAGCTTCCAGTTTAAATTTCATGGTCATCGGAGTTATAGAACTCCAGTTATAGCGTTTTTCGTCGGAAAAACCTAAATATTGAAATAGTCATAACTTGCTCATTTTAAGTCAGAATGAGCTCATTTTTGGACAGGAGGTACTTTATACCATATACTTTCATGTCCCAAAAGGCCAGAATTTATCTCATAATTTAAGTGGCCGAAACAGTCCCTTAAAGTTTCTGGGCAGTAGCATTTTCGAAATTTACAGCTTTGGCCTCATTTGCTAAAATCAGTCCACACAAAAATCTACAACACCTTTTCCAGTAATTCCACTTGGATTAGTTAGGTAACTCATAGATCTAACTCTAGAACTTGACCATACTCAAAAATTCAAAATATAATAGGAGATATGGTCAATTGAATTTTATGTTACGTTTTTCACCAAAATCTGATTTTCAACTCTTTGTGATTTCTAAGAAACTTTCATGTTTTTACATACTAACCAACATAACTCATCATAAAACTTACTAATACCACGAATACCCATGATTTTCATTATTCCAATGCTTTTATTATGACTTTCATCATAAACCACGAAACTGCTGTTCATTTAGTTGAAGAAATATTTGAGGGTTTAAGAAATGGGTTTTTTATCTTTGGGGTCAATACAAAATTCTATTTCACGCTCTAGGGTAGGCTAGGAAATCTTCAAGAATACGTCAAGAAATTTATTAATGATAGAAATATCATTCAAAATCATTACTCTTATTCAAGACTTGGATAGTACGTCACATTGATACCAGCTGTGACTTCTATCCCTTAACCTAGATAGCACCTCACAATGATACCTATAAACTTGCCATCTTCATTCACGATGTCGCCTCTCTGAGAAAGTCCGGCCCGGTGCATTCCACACAAGGAAGTCAACAACGAAAGGTTGAGCTCTTTACTTATGGCTTGATATAACAAATGATTAACTTTAGGGTTTGGTTACTTTGAATTCAGTATAATGAGGTTGGTTATGAATATAAAAGCTAACAACCTTACGAAAAGCATGATGATTAGCTAACCAATTGATTCCTAAAAATCACATCAAAGGCAAGTATTTTCAAAAAGATAAGATCGGCGAGTAGCGTGAAAATGTTTATTTGAATCAACAAGATTTAAAAATAGTAAGCGATAACGAAGGCTCCTACTAACGAAGTTTCAACCAATAAGTCAAAGTTTAACTTCTTGAGTCAAATTTAAGCGTTGACATAACTAGGTGAAATAAAAGTGTGGGTAGAGGCGGTATCTAACACGGTATAGACTTCGCAAGAGCTTATGATTAACTTACCGTGATAATTTTATTCGGGTTCCTCGTCACGAGAGAAAAAAACGCTCTCTCTTAAACTACCGGCTTTGGTTTGTCTAGATGACCTTTGGTGCCTCCATCCTAGTTGAATTTATCTTGATGAAACGACAAAATCGAGCTAAGTGACCTTCTCTTCCACAATTATAACATGCTTTGGACGGCATGCATGTGATTCGAGACTAATGTCCCTCTCCTCCGCATTTGAAGCATACAATAGGTGGTCCTTCTCCTTCCTTAACAACAGTCTTTGGTCTTAACATCTTTCCATCATTGTTGAATCTCCTTTTCTTGAAATGTCCATTCTTATTATTTTATTACGATTACCACAGAAAGTGGTTACCATATCCGCCTTTGTTGATTCCCTCTACGCTTGTTGTCACCGCCGATGACTACTCTCGCTAGTATTATAATTTTTTCTTATTTCTCTCTCTTTTTAGTTTGCGTTGACTCGTTATCGCTCCACTAATCGAGTCCTATTTACAACATCTAAATACAAACAACGTCACAAAACAAGGGTTAATTAACATGCAACATATTATCACTATACTCAATGACCAATCAAATACCAAATAAACTTAGGTAGGTCATACTAGCGAAGAATTCCCGTCTCTCCCTCCTAGTTCTTATCTCGATCTTAGCGGGGATCATATCCTAAGCTCGATACCAAGTATGTGACGCCCCCAAAATTAGGTATCGTCACCCATCTTGGGTCGCCACTTACATGGTACATAAATTCAAATACAACTTACTAATATAAGCTATGCCGTGTACATTACGACATAAAGCGTGAGTTTGAATACAAATATTGTCTACTAGATATTATACAAACTCAAAAGGAGTCCTCATTACAACTATTATCACACTATTTCACGAATAGTGAGGACTACTAATGCTATCCCTCGGACCATTACTCCGTTCCCCGACTCGTCCCGGCTATGTTCTCATTTCTCGAAGAGAACGGTGAAAGAAAGGTGAGCTCAACTAGCCTAAAGAAGAAATATTATGACTAAGATAATGCGCGAATAAATTATCATTAGCCTTCAATGATGTTAAAGCGATAAAATACAATAGACAACCGGTTTAAGCTGCGGCGGAATATGCAATCCATTAAAAGAGTCAAGTAGAAAATAAAAGTCTACTATCTTTTAGGTTTTAATAGGTTTTCATCAATTTTTATATTTGAGACTCGACAATAAATAAACCACCACATCTAATCATCCCTGTACCCACGGTCAAGGATTTTCATCAAATTATCAATGGTCATGACTATTACGAGAATCACCCCCGGTCATAATCATACCAAAAACTTTCCATCATTTGCATTACTGAAGCCATGAAGACTTTTGTCACATCATTTATATCAAGTCATGATTATATTAGAATGATCCTCGGTCATAATCATACTAAGTTTATCTATGCACGTAAGCCAAAGATAACATAATATAACATGAGGATGATGACAATGACATAATAATTCAATAAAACAAGTTCAAGAATTATTTAATCCATGAATTATTAACGTCCAAATTGTCAATATAATCTTTGTTTCAGTGAGAGTAAAATTCAAGAATGATCGGAAGAATATTTCCGTGAAAAGATCTTTGGATGAAACGCAAATATCAAGGATATTCTACTAATTTCATGGAGTATAGAAGTCAAAGTTTTAACCATTTGGGTATAATAAAGAATGGAATAACAAAAGAAATCACCATGCATGCGGTACTTGATGTAGAGCAAAGTTATTCAAGCGAATAATAATAACGAACCGGTCGGGTGAAATTCCTGCAAGCGGGATGTTTCAACAGAATAATAAAAAGCGGAACCAAGTCGGGTAAAAACACATGACGAGGATGTTCCAAATGAATAATAGAAGAATGTCACCAAGTATAGGGTAAGCAGCGTATCTGAGTTATTCCAATGAGAATAATAAGCAATGGAATAACATAAGGATTTCACCAAGTATAGGGTATGCTGGCGTATATGGAGTTATGTATAGGGTATGCCACTTTTACGAGTTATTCCAGCAGAATAATAGTGAATGGAATAATGTGAAGTTCTCTTCAAGAAGAAAGAATAACACCCACTACCGTAAAAAGAACTGAATATAGAAGTAGTGAAAGTAGCGAGAATACTCTTCTTCTTTCTATAATTTTCTCTCTATAGCTTCTCTCTATAATTTCTCTCTCTAGAGTTTCAATGAATTCGTAAGAAAATAATGAAGGAATGAGCTTCTATTTATAGGAAAATGGAATGCATAGTAACTAATCCATGAAGCGGTCCAGATTGATTTACTTTAATCGACGGTCCATATTTAAAGAAAAATCTTTTAAATAAAATATAATATATTCTATTTATATAAAAATATTTTACTATGCAAACACTATGCAATACTATGCAAAACACTATGCAAAAATACTATGCAACACTATGCATAATAAAATATAATATATTCTATTTATAGAATAACTTTAATAAAGTATTCTATTTTATATAAAAGATGTTTACATTTTATTACGTTAATAATACGAATAAAACAAAAGCGTCATTATCGCATTATAATAATTCATATTATTAATCGATAATAATGGAATCAAACCGAGTGACTTCTCACATAAGCATCAATAATCAATACCGGTAGTGTCTACTTATGCAACCACACGTATTCATCGTACTTTTACTACCGAAAAGTAGTTCAACGGTAACCACGGTAAAACTTCCGCCGTTATTTCAATAAAATATTTTTGTCGTTTTCTCAATCCGGCAATAATTACATTATGGGGTCCACTAATGATTGGTAGTTGCAGACGAATATTCCACCGCTAAACCGAATATTCCCCAACCAATCGAATATAATATAACCACTTGCATACTTTGCAAAATTTATAAATACTACCCACAACTATAATATTATCTTAAATTCACACCATAATATTAAAAAATTATTTCAACAAAATTTAAATCTTTATTGATAAAATCTGGGGTCTCACAGATAGCGCAGTCTGAGGATAGCCAAAAGACGAAATGGGAGAGGGTTGTTAAACCCGACGAAAAGGTGGTGTTTTGATTGTGACGGTGGAAGGGGGAAGAGCCCAAGGAAGCATGTGAACCCAACAACTCAGGAGGTGTCCCCCACTCCAACAATAATGAAGAAGGAGAAGTTGTGCAGCAGGAGGTAGGATCAACTTCAGAATGCTTTGAGGATAGGCCAAAACCTCAACAAAATGAATTAGAAGAAGTTGATTTGGCAACAGATGGAGGAATGCCAAGACCGACTTATGTTAACAAGGAGTTGAATACTAACCAGAAAGAGGAGTTCATGCAATTATTGCGAGAGTATAGAGATGTCTTTGCTTGGAATTATGATGAGATGCCCGAAATTGACAAAGATCTTGTAGAGCACAATCTATACATAAGCCTGAGAATGAAGCCAGTGAAGCAAGCACCTCGCAACTATTCACCCGAAGTCGAAACTCAAATAAAGGAAGAAATCAAGAAGTTGCTAGAAGTAGGGTTCATCGAGCCGATCCAACATCCAACATGGTTATCCAGCATCGTAACGATAAAGAAATCAAATGGACAACTACGAATATGTGTGAATTTCAGAGACTTGAACAAGGCATTCCCGAGGACATGTACCCATTACCCAACATATACACTTTGGTAGATGCAACAGTTAATCATGAGATGATGTCATTCATGGACAAGTTTATGGGTTACAATCAGATAAAGATGCCTGTAGAAGATGCAGAGTTGACAGCCTTTTGTACCCCATTTGGGAATTTCTACTATGTAGTAATGCCATTCAGGTTGAAGAATGCGGGGGCAACTTATCAAAGGGTAATGCACGCTATATTTCATGACATGATTCATGATATAATGGAGGACTACGTGGATGACATAGTAGTAAAATCCAAGAAGGCAACAACTTATGTGGAGGACCTTAGAAAAGTGTTTGAGCGATGTCGAAAGTATAAATTGAGGATGAATTCGAAGAAGTGCACCTTTGGAATGACGGCTAGAAAATTCTTGGGCTTCTTAGTGCACAATAGAGGCTTAGAGGTAGACCCAAGCAAGGCGAAATCAATTATAGAGATGCCACCACCAAAGATGTAAAAGCAGTTGAAGAGCTTTCTAGGGAAAGTTTCAAACATGAGAAGATTCATGCCAGCATTAGCCGAAGTCACAGAACCTTTCGGCAAATTACTTAAAGGAAAGGCACAATGGGACTGGGGACAAGACCAACAACAGGCCTTTGAAAAGGTGAAAAGAATTTTGGCTTTAGCGCAAACGATGGTAGTGCCACAAAGAGGAATGTTGTTGCAGTTGTACATCACATCTACCAAGAAGTTTATAGGTGGATTGATCATGAAAGAGGTGAATAGAGAAGAGAAACATGTGTATTACATTAGCTGGATAGGTAGAGGACCGAAAACCAGGTATTCACAGGTGGAGAGGCATTGCCTAGCGTTGGTGTTCATTGCGCAAAAAATGCGGCATTATTTTCTAGCGCACGAAGTAAAGCTTGCAACAAAAACTGATCCGATCAGATATCTATTGACTAGGCCAACATTAGTAGAAAGACCTGCCAGATGGATGATGATTCTTTCAGAATACGACATCAAGTGTGTAACACCGAAGGCAATCTGATGTCAAGCCTTGGCAGACTTGCTAGCTCAATTTCCAAATGGAGAATATGAACCCCCTTCTGAGGATCTTCCAAGTGGAGAAGTAGAATCAATCGACATGATAGATGAGGACCCAAAATGGTGGAGTTTGGCTTTTGAGGGATCATCTGCAGAAGGTAAAGGTGGAGCAGGAGTGGTGTTAACCACCAAAGAAGGAAATGAAGTGGCCTTGTCATACAAATTGGATTTCTCTTGAACAAACAATGAAGCAGAATATGAGGCATTCATACTAGGATTGTTGGCGGCTTAAGAATTGGGAGCCAAATATCTTAAAGTAAAGGGAGATTCAAACCTCATAGTGCAGCAAATAAGAGGTCATTTCGGAGTGAAGGAACCTATCTTGGCGCCATATCGAACTATAGCACAAAAGGTGATGGAAGATTTGAAGAAGGTGGTGATTGAATATGTGCCGAGAGGACAAAATAAACAACTTGATTCACTAGCAACAGTAGTGTCTCGAGTCTATGTCCAAGGAGAAGATTTGGATGTGAAGGTAATGAAGAGAACCCTCCCAACCATCAATTGCAAACGAATGAAGGATTAATACCAATCGTGGAGCTACAGAAGTACAACATCATCAAAGGTATCGTGTACCACAAAGAAGAAGATGGTGTACTGACACGATGCTTGGGGAGGCAGGAAGCAAATAGAGTCTTGTATCAGGTGCATGACGCGAACTGCGGATTTACAGAAATAGGCCTATATCGTAGGATGCAACGCCAAGGGTATTATTGGCCTGAAATGAAGAAAGAAACAGATGCCCTACAACGCCAATGTGTTTCATGCCAAGAATACCCTGGGGAGGAGGAATGCGCCTTCATTGATGACATAGAGGATTGGTGAATCCCTTATGTGGAGTTCTTACAAAGTGGGTGTGAAAGCCCCGAATCCGGGTCCGAATCACCGCGGATCCGGTACAATCATTCTATAACAATTTGCGAAAGATATAAACATAAATTGTTTATACATTAAACTTTACACAATATTTCCCCAAGGTCGAGTAACCTTAACTTATACACAATTCATAACCTGTCTAACATATAACATTATTATCATACTATACTATTACAATTAAGCGGCACATAAAAATCCCAAGCTGAACTTGGCTTTATCCTTTCCTGTATTCGACATATGCTTCTTAATCTGCAATGTTAATCATGATATAGCAAGGGTGAGCATAAGCTTGCCCAACAAGTATAAATTTATTTAAGGATATATCATGATGAAAAGAATTGAACAATAAGCTGGCTATAATTCTACAATATAATTGAGAACTAGCATGAACAAACTTTCATAACTGAACGAACATTGAACACGGACATAGAAATTATATCTGGACCGAATGATAATGAAGGTGATCAGCCTTTCATACCTGATGAATACATGCATTATGCACAGAGTGCAAATAAATAATTCATAGACATGGCAATCAGTAATGATTAACCACAAATATATCTGAATGAAACAACTCGAGGTCGAGTTAAGAAAAACTTGCCTATTCGGTCGATTACTGTTACACAATTTAATTATCTTTGCCTGAAGACCTAATATATAAATAATATCAATATAAAAATTAGAATAATATCATCACAGTATTTAAAATAACCTAAACACATTAACACATAACCCAATTAGTCTATACATCACATAAAACCTAACCTCAAGTCAAACTTTTATAGTCTGAATCGAGTCTAGTACAATTCTGACATCTCGACGGTCTAGTCGGATAATGATCGAGTTTAAGTTTAATTAAACTATGCCTAAACACATAACAATTGTCTTAAACAATTATTTTATCAGTCAAAATATTTTTCATAAGCTCGTAATAAATTTTTAGATAATTATTATAATTTATCATGAATTTTTAATCATTAATATCGTATTTATATAATATAAATACCACATTATTCTCTCATCATTAATATTTATTTAATATTAAATATTAATCATAACATAATATTATAATATATTTATAATATATCAAAGTATTTTAATACCTTAAAATCATATTTATATGATTTTTAAATAATTAAATTCATTATCCGATAATTGCTATTAATATTAAAATATTAATATTTTCATGGCAAAATATCAAAAGTTATATTTTATAACTCAAAATATTTTTATAACACATAAATCATTTTTATATGATTTTTAAATCATTAATTCCATTTTTCCATAATTTATTTAATATATTTATTAAATAAATTAATTATCATTAATATTGATTAATTAATGAAATTCATCATAAAATATCACAAGTTATTAAAAATAACTTAAAATATTTTCTTATACCATAATATAATTTTTCAAACATAAAAATCATTTTTAAATAATTTATTTAATATTATAATTAAATAAATTAAATACCATTTATATTCCAAAAATATTAAATATTTATGAAATATACTAATTAAAAACTAATTTTCGGACAATAAACTAATTTTTAGGAATTTATTATGTATTTTCATAATTAAAATCTAATTTTTCTCTAATTTTTAAATAAAATAATCAATTTCCTAAATAAATTGTCGCTAAAAGAGGCTTTAGGCGACAAATCTGTCGCTAAAGGTGTTCTTGGTGTTCTTGAGCACCAACCCAGAAACTCATAGGCAGATACAAGGTGCCACGTTTGACCGGTTCTAAATTAATGATCTTCATGATTCTGGGTTATCTAAAGTGTTACATATGTAGTATTTATGTCATACTATACAAACAAACTGATTCCAGGGTCATACAACATCGTAACAGTGAGTTATAAGCAATCAAAAAGTCTAACAAGGCTGTTCTTCATTTCTGGGTTTTCCAGAAAATGAAGAACAACACAAGATGCTATATCTAGATCATTAGATCGTGAGCTCTAAGTCTGTTTTGGGTGATTTACGAGTTCAAACGTGTAGTCCAGATGTCAGGAAACATTTATATACTATTAGATCATCATAACAATACCACAATCACAAGATTCAAGCCGGTCAAAGTGCATGCCAAAAACTGTTCTTGGTGAATTCTGGGTTTTCCATAAATTCATCCAGACAGTTGGTCAACGCTTGTTTGACCACTAATATAATCGATTCTGTTGTTAATCTAAGTGATTTAATAACATGGATTAGTAGGTCATATAAAAGTCTACAACACCCAACCAACATCATGACCAAAAACATAAAACACGGCCAGATCTAGAGCCTGCAAAAACATGTCATACAAAATCTGGGTTTCTAGGTTGCCCAGAAACTTAAATTTCCTGATCGGTCAACGTACTTTGACCAAGCATATCTTTCAATATACACATGATCTGACCCTATTTCCAGTTTCAGATCATAGTCCACATGGCATACTATAGATCCATTACATAAAACACGCATAACACTTAACAAACACTGATCTACGTGCCCTGACATATGGCTGTCATGCCATCTTTTCTAACTTTTCCAGATTTTTTTAAACTTCAAAATCGTGCATCTAGATGTTATAGATCCTTGATCTAACAACCCAGATCACTTATTAACACCCTAATACACAAATTTAACCAACAACTTACAACATCTAACATCAAATACAAAGATTTTCAAGATTTAGGGTTTTTACCACTTTGATGTTATGATCTTGAATCTGATCATCATGATCTGTTCTTAGCTTGCTTGTGATCATTCTAGGAACTGATATACTTCATATTTTCGTGGGTCTAGAGAGAGAAAGTGTGGATTGAGAGTTTGTCACAAAATGAAGCTAGATAATGAATTTTCTCTCTCTTGAATTATTTATATTTTGATACAATGTATCTATATGATGAAAGGGGCTGAGATTGCTGAGATTTGAGCACATGGGAAAATCTAGACTTTGTGACTCACCAATATATGGCAAGATTCACACACTTCTCTCCAATAATGCACAAAGGGTAAATTTAGAATTTTAGCTTCCATTATCAAGGGCATTTTAGTAACTTCCGCAAACCCTTTGGGTTTAACCCTTTGGGTTTGACCCTTAAGGTTAAAACCTAAGGTTTTAAAAATAAACTTTCTAGGATTTTCGATTTAGGTTTTAAAAATAAAAATTTAATATTTCTAAATTATAATTAGGATTTTCTAATTATATTAAGATTTCCTAATCATAAATTCAAGTTTGCTAATTAGGATTTATATTTCCTAATTAAAATTGCTAATTTAGAAATTAGGTTCATAATTGTACACTAGGGTTTATAATCCAAGAATAAGGGTTTCTAAATTATTAGAAAATCTAATTAATCATTATGGTTATCCCTAAATAGGTTTGTAATTAAAATACATAAACCTTATACATAGCATTTAAATTTCCAAATTAGGATTTTAATATTCGAATTAGGGTTTTAAAAATTCCCAGAACTGAAATTAGGGTTTCCAAAACCGGTTTCTAGGGTTTCTTATAAATCGTAAGAATTTCCTAACTGAATGTTGATGTTCTAAATATATACTTAGGGGTTGGACACTGATATAGTTATCTGGTCAACCCTTAACCCTTAACCACATACTGTACACATATACAGCCATATACACAGAACATATCACTTATTCACTTAATCCTGAATAATTCACCACAAAAATTTTAAATCCATAAAATTTCTTTCCAGAAATGTCAAATCCATACACTTATTTTCTGTCTAGGTTTATTATTTACCCTTTAATCCATCATTTGAGATTTAATTATTTTTTTCTAAATTCTCGGATCATCACATTCACCCCTTCTTCTAAGAATTTTGTCCCCGAAATTCAACTTACACCGTATACCATACAACTTACATCATTCATACACATCATCACATGCTACTCACTACATTTCTCACAAGAGTAAAATTTTTCAAATTGTGCTGAGGAGTCATATAGATTATGAATTTTTATTTTTGCAAAGTTTTTATGGATATTCATCCGCAAACCGTCTTAAATTACAGACATAAAAGGGTGATTAGCCCGATATGCCCTGTACTGGCCAAGTATTGCTGGTTGGAACAATTTTTTCCCGTTCCTTCTATTCCATCCGCCTTAGGCGTACAAAATTTCTTACCTCAGTCTTTATCAAAATCCGCACCAAAACAATTTGGTTCGGGAAAATTTTCAAAAAACGCTTAGAGTTCTTATAAACGTTGGTCTAGCCGAATCAAATAACTTAGACTCATATTTGATAAGTAGGTTTTATACCTACTTATCCGGTATCTGTTACTTGAATTAGTTACTTATATTCATGTTTTTTTAGTTACTTTTCATTCATTTTATGTTATTTTGTAGGCTATGACATGACATTGGCATGAAGAAGCAAGGGAAAGCAATTCGGACATCTTTTGGACTAAAATACGCAAGCAAATGCAAGAAGGGAATATTGAAGGACTTTTAACACCAAGTTGGATGCATGTTCTTGGCTTGGACTTGGATTTTATGGTAGCTCTACTTCTTAGCTTTCCGGAACATCTTAAATCATCCCAATCGGAGTTCGGATGCTAGAGTTATGGCCTTTTTATCAACGAAGATCAAAGCTAAGAGTTGTCATGTTTGTTATTTACATAGCATCTGCTTCAAGCTCGATTTCCGCCTTGATCCAATTCGAATTTGTCAATCCTCAAAGAATGCAAGTTATAGATCTCGTCGATATCTTCGATTTAATAGGTGGCAGGTTCCGTAACTCCCAGCGGATCAAAAGTTATGCCTATTTTACCAAAGGACGTCGATAAAGAAAAGCAGAGTAGCGCGGATCGCGCGCTGGGGCGCGCTTAGGTCACCGTAAACATCTTTACAAAGATGGCGAGGCGTGCGAAATGACTTAGGGACGAAGACGGGTGCTAGGCTAAGCGATGGAAAAGAGTTAAATTGGGTTATTTGATGTCCAATTTGAGCTATAATAGGATTCTTAGTTACCTAACTTGCTAGGGTGTCCATTAGAACTATAAATACTTGAGTTTAACTTGGATTGGGAGGCTAGTTCTAAGAATCCATAAAATCCCTCTTGGGATAGATTTCTATTAACTTATTCTTTACTTTCTTTCTTAGATTAGGAACCCTAGATTAGATTAGAATTGAAGATTGAAGCTATTGATTATCATTGGAGAATCAAATTGGAAGCAAGAGAATGCAGATTTGTTTATCTCAATTCTAATTTTTTTTCTTATTTATTTGTATCTTTTTAATGCTTAATCAATTGTGGATGATGTATACTAGTTCAATTATGAATTAAACTCTATTTTGAGATTACTATGGATCTTATTGTGTAGTTTACTTTGATATGCTTCTTTGTTAGTCTTATTAGCTATATTTGGATTAATTGTCTATTATGATTTTTTTTAACTGCTTAATTGCCTAGCTAACAATTACCGTGATAATCTATATGAACTCAAGAGATGAAGTATAGATTTAGATCTGATCATGATAACATGTGTTTATGATTTCTGCATAGATGGAATTCAGGATTCGTATTTAGGATAGAGATATACCTTTATGCCATATGTAGTCTAATAAGAACTTGAACTTAAACCCTTTTTAATTGTAATTCACATAGAGATATAGTGGGTTAGTTAATTAGGGTGTTCAAATTAATTCTATCATCTGTGGATTTGATTTGATATGAGTATGGTGCATTGAGAGATGGCCATATTTTACTTTCGTGTTCTTGATTAACAATCCAGTATAAATAATTTGGCTTAATAGGAAGTGTGTTGCTTTAAGTGAAACAATAAGTGAAATTGTAATCTCAAGTCTTCAATATCTTATTTCATTCTAGGGATAGTTAGTAATAGTTTATTTAATTATTTTAAATTAAATTATTAAATTATTTGTTTAAATAAGATTAAATTGGTCATAGGTTACTAATTGGTAATTCTTATTAAATAATTCTCTATGGGAACGATACTCAACTTATCACATTATTACTTGTTGACCACGTATACTTGCGTGTTGTGCGTAATTAGATTTTACCCAACAATATTGATAGTCAATTTCAAACGAAATATTAATGTTTAGCCAAACCCCGTTGGCAAAATTAAATTTTAAAATTAGTTTGAGAATGACTTCATGATGCCGTACTGTATTAACAGCCCGTTTGAGGATGCCGTCATCGGGTGACTTTATCATAACACATCATACAATAGTGGAATAACGATTTTCGATCAAATTCAACACTAAGTATTCCTGCATCTACAACTCCATCAACTTTTTATCATCTCTGCACCAGGTTACATGGTACATAAGTGATAAATAAAAATATATTTTGATATTTCAAATCATTATTCTCTATCCAGAAACAATTAGCATAGATCGTATTTTTAAACTGCTCAAAAATCTTTTTGCAAATCATTTTATCATCTCAACAAGTAACTAGGTGTAGGTGGTCCGAAGTCCAGGCATACACAATAGTCACCAAGAGTTGAGAATAAAAATTCATTTTCAAAAAGGCACATAGTGCGTATTTAGCTTGATGTCCAAAAAGTTCAAAGTCTAGCATAGCTAGGAATTTTGGAAAACCTATGTCTCCACTAATAATCATTTGCTTAAACAGTCTATCTATTCCTATTATCCTTAATACTCCATTCACACAAAACTATACCCAGTTCGTCAAACTTACCACACTTATGAGTTCAGGAACTTGCCACAATCATATGAGTTTAAGAACTTGTCCTAGTCAGACCTTTGGCATCCATTCGCTAAGGGGTTCATAAACATTTCATATAATCACGAGTCACAAACATACCATAAGTATGAGTTTTAAGAACTCGTACTTATTCCTATATTCTCTACCTATACCCTACCTATCTGTTATACACCTGAGAAAAGAATCACCTTCTCAAGAAGCATACAGCAAATTGCGCGACGCAGATATTTCAATGATTATCAGTACCAGAAACTAAGTGGTTGTTACACCAAGTACAATTTAACTCCCATATGAAGAATCATACAACTCAGCTGCTGACATGAGTCCTCAATTGAAATCCCCACCTAATCTTAACTCCCTTCTCAATAAGAATTTCATTCAACTCGTATTCATAATCTTTTCCTGAATCTGTACCAATTCATAGTACAACGGTCACAGAACATTCTTGCCGTAAACTTGTCAATCATTTGCTTGATCCGTATCAGATCACGGGGTGATCTCATCGTATATATTACGATTCATTTCTATACTATGATCGTTTTGTTTGACGATCTCCTACCCCTGTACCTTTAGTGTTTTAGACTCTATCTATCCACCATTACTATCCACTTTTATTATCAGAGTTAGGGAACTCTGTGTCTTCATAACCCTCCGAGATTCGTCTTTAAATCTTACCGACACATTAACTCTATTTGTGTTAGTACTTATCCTAGTCACTGCGGTTATTAGACTAAGGTATCACTACCCTAGGTTTATAACCAAAAGCTTTGATACCAACTATGAAAGCCCCGAATCCGGGTCCCGAATCACTGCAGATCCGGTACAATCATTCTATAACTATTTGCAGAAGATATAAACATAAATTGTTTATATAATAAACTTTACACAATATTTCCCCAAGGTCGAGTAACCTTAACTTATACACAATTCATAACCACATCTAACATATAACATTATTATCATACTATACTATTACAATACTGATTAAAGACATAAAAATCCCAAATTTGAACTTGGCTTTATCCTTTCCTGTATCCAATGTATGCTTTTTAATCTGCAATGTTAATCATGATATAGCAAGGGTGAGCATAAGCTTGCCCAACAAGTATAAATTTATTTAAGGATGTATCATGATGGAAAGAATTGAACAATAAGCTGGCTATAATTCTACAATATAATTGAGAACTAGCATGAAAAAACTTTCATAGTTGAACGAACATTGAACATGAACATAGCAATTATATTTGGACCGAATGGTAATGAAGGTGATCAGCCTTTCATACCTGATGAATACATGCATTATGCATAGAGTGCGAATAAATAATTCATAGACATGGCAATCAGTAATGATTAACCATAAATATATCTAAATGAAACAACTCGAGGTCGAGTTGAGAAAAACTTGCCTGTTCGGTCGATTATTGTTACGCAATTTAATTATCTTTGCATGAAGACCTAATATATAAATAATATCGATATAAAAATTAGAATAATATCATCACAGTATTTAAAATAATCTAAACACATTAATACATAACCCTATTAGTCTATACATCACATAAAACCTAACCTCAAGTCAAAATTTTATAGTCTGAATCGAGTCTGGTACAATTCTGCATCCCGACTGTCTAGTCAGATAATCATCTAGTGTAAGTTTAATTAAACTCTCCCTAAACACTTAACAATTGTCTTAGACAATTATTTTATCAGTCAAAATATTTTTCATAAGCTCGTAATAAATTTTTAGATAATTATTATCATTTATCACTTAATTTTTAATCATTAATATCGTATTTATATAATATAATTATTCTCTCATCATTAATATTTATTTAATATTAAATATTAATCATAACATAATATTATAATATGTTTATAATATATCAAAGTATTTTTAATACCCTAAAATCATAATTATATGATTTTAAACAATTAAATTCATTATCAGATAATTGCTATTAATATTAAAATATTAATATTTTCATGGCAAAATACCAAAAGTTATATTTTATAACTCAAAATATTTTTATAACACTTAAATCGCTTTTTATATGATTTTTAAATCATTAATTCTATTTTTCTAAAATTTATTTAATATATTTATTAAATAAATTAATTATCATTAATATTGATTAATTAATGAAATTCATCATAAAATATCACAAGTTATTAAAATAACTTAAAATATTTTCTTATACCATAATATGATTTTTCAAACATAAAATCATTTTAAAATAATTTATTTAATATTATAATTAAATAAATTAAATACCATTATATTCCAAAACTATTAAATATTTATGAAATATATTCTAAATAATTAAAAATGATTTTTCGAACTATAAAATAATTTTTAGGAATTTATTATGTATTTTTCATAATTAAAAACTAATTTTCTCTAATTTTTAAATAAAATAATTAATTTCCTAAATAAACTGTCGCTAAAAGAGGCTTTAGGCAACAAATCTATCGCTAAAGGTGTTCTTCGTGTTCTTGAGCACCAACCCAGAAACTCATAAGCAGATACAAGGTGCCACGTTTGACCAGTTCTAGATTAATGATCTTCATGATTCTGGGTTATCTAAAGTGTTACATATGTAGTATTTATGTCATACTATACAAACAAAGCGATTCTGTGGTCATACAAACATCATAATGTTGAGATATAAGCAATCGTATTACGATATATCGTTTCTTCATTTCTGGGTTTTCCAGAAAATGAAGAACAACACAAGAAGCTATATCTAGATCCTTAGATCGTGAGCTCTAAGTCTGTTTTGGGTGATTTACGAGTTTAAACGTGTAGTCCAGATGTCAGGGAACATTTATATACTATCAGATCATCATAACAATACCACAATCACAAGATTCAAGCTGGTCAAAGTGCATGCCAAAAACTATTCTTGGTGAATTCTGGGTTTTCTAGAAATTCATCTGGATAGTTGGTTAACGCTTGTTTGACCACTAATATAATCGATTATGTTGTTAATCTAAGTGATTTAATAACATAGATTAGTAGGTCATATACCAGTCTATAACATCCAACCAACATCATGACCAAAAACATAAAACACGGCCAGATCTAGAGCCTGCAAAAACATGTCAGACAAAATCTGGGTTTCTAGGTTGCCCAGAAACTTAAATTTCCTGATCGGTCAACGTACTTTGACCAAGCATATCTTTCAATATACACATGATCTGACACTATTTCCAGTTTCAGATCATAGTCCACATGGCATACTATAGATCCATTACATAAAACACGCATAACACTTAACAAACACTGATCTACGAGCCCTGACATATGGCTGTCATGCCATCTTTTCTAACTTTTCCAGATTTTTCAAAACTTCAAAATCGTGCATCTAGATGTTATAGATCCTTGATCTAACAACCCAGATCACTTATTAACACTCTAATACACAACTTTAACCAATAACTTACAACATCTAACATCAAATACAAAGATTTTCAAGATTTAGGGTTTTTACCACTTTGATGTTATGATCTTGAATCTGATCATCATGATCTGTTCTTAGCTTGCTTGTGATCATTCTAGGAACTGATATACTTCATATTTTCGTGGGTCTAGAGAGAGAAAGTGTGGATTGAGAGTTTGTCACAAAATGAAGCTAGATAATGAATTTTCTCTCTCTTGAATTATTTATATTTTGATACAATGTATCTATATGATGAAAGGGGCTGAGATTGCTGAGATTTGAGCACATGGGAAAATCTAGACTTTGTGACTCACCAATATATGGCAAGATTCACACACTTCTCTCCAATAATGCACAAAGGGTTAATTTAGACTTTTAGCTTCCATTATCAAGGGCATTTTAGTAACTTCCGCAAACCCTTTGGGTTTAACCCTTTGGGTTTGACCCTTAAGGTTAAAACCTAAGGTTTTAAAAATAAACTTTCTAGGATTTTCGATTTAGGTTTTAAAAATAAAAATTTAACATTTCTAAATTATAATTAGGATTTTCTAATTATATTAAGATTTCCTAATCATAAATTCAAGTTTGCTAATTAGGATTTATATTTCCTAATTAAAATTGCTAATTTAGAAATTAGGTTCATAATTGTACACTAGGGTTTATAATCCAAGAATTAGGGTTTCTAAATCATTAGGGTTATCCCTAATTAGGTTTGTAATTAAAATACATAAACCTTATACATAGCATTTAAATTCCCAAATTAGGATTTTAATATCCGAATTAGGGTTTCAAATATTCCCGAAATTGAAATTAGGGTTTCCAGAACTGGTTTCTAGGGTTTCATATAAATCGTAAGAATTTCCTAACTGAACGTTGATGTTCTAAATATATACTTAGGGGTTGGACACTGATATAGTTATCTGGTCAACCCTTGACCCTTAACCACATACTGTACACATATACAACCATATACACAGAACATATACACTTACTCACTTAATCCTGAATAATTCACCACAAAAATTTTAAATCCATAAAATTTCTTTCCAGAAATGTCAAATCCACACACTTATTTCCTGTCTAGGTTTATTATTTACCCTTTAATCCATCATTTAAGATTTAATTATTTTTTTCTAATTTCTCGGGTCGTCACAGTGGGAATATTTCGACCAAAAAGAAGTACGCAATTATAATAAAGAAGAAGTCAGAATGATTCTTCTTGCAAAATGGAGAATTTTTCAAAAGAGGGTTCAATGGCAAGCCCTTACGGTGTCTGGAACTAGGCGAAGCCAAAGATTTGGTTTACCAAATGCACAAGGATGAACACCAAGGGGGAGCCAAGTTATACAAATAGCTTATCGATCATGGTTACTACTGGCCAAAGATGGAAGGAGATTGTCTAGAATTTGTTAAAAAGTGCCACATATGTCAAATACATGGAAACATAATTCTTGCTCCCACCGTGGATTTGAGAACCTTAGCAACACCATGGCCCTTTCATACATGGGGAATGGATCTTATAGGTCCTGTTCACCCTAATTCCAAGGGTAACATCTGGATTTTAACTGACACCAAAATGTACACAAAGTGGGTGGAAGAAATACCCTTGAAGAAGGCTACGGAACCAGCAGTGGTAAATTTTATCAAGGAGCACATCATTTACTATTTCGGGATCCCGAAAATCATTTTGTCGGATAATGGAACTCCCTTCATCAATAGGGACATCAAAAATCATTTGCCATCTCGATGCAGAATGCAACATGGGCGCTTAGACGACCAAAAGTGTCTTCAAAACTGAGATTAAAATAGGTCAGAAACTCTAGTCCACCTTATATGATGTTAGCAAAATATATCCGTGACCCTATTAAAAAACTAATTCCAACTAAAATGTCAAAATATTTTTTTTTTTAAAATTACCTATCAAATCTAGGAACTCTAATATAATATTCAAAAAGGACCTCTTACAATTGATTATTCCTTTTACAAAAAGTTAAGCAAATATGCAAATAAATTATATATTGTTCTATCTTTAAAAAAAATCCAGTAACATTCCGTCCTAACCATCCAATCAAATTCCAAATTCCAAATTCCAGTACCTTCCTACTCATTCAATCAGCAAATAAAAAAAAGGACTTTTATTCTCTCTTTTTTTTTCCAGCCCCACTCTCTCTATCATCACATACTCTCTTTCTCATCTTGTTCTTCTCTCTAAACTCTGTCCCAAATTGTGCACAAAATCATCATATAAAAGTTGTTTTCATAAGATTCGCGCCGATTAAAAAAATGTTTGCCCATCAGATTAATACATTTACCGATTGAGTTTTTTTTTTCTTTAAAAAAAGAAAAAGAAAAAAAAATTACGAAATCAATTCGAAAAATTTCATGGTGTGAATCCAAAGAATCAATACGCAATGAATTGCTTCCTGTTACAATTCTAGAATATATATAAAGAACATGGAGGCCATAAATGCTGCTGACCTCTCAATCACTTCTCATGTATATATATGTATATAGTTAAAAATATTTTTCAATGCTGAAAACTTCAAAGTACATTTGTAGACCCACATGCATATAAGGTTCAATTAAAAAAGTGGTTGTCATTTGTTTACCTTTTATGTAAAGTAGTATATGTGAGTGGACCAAACTGACTGCTGCGCGATCACTACTATTATGTAATTGCTTCTTTTTCTCTTCTGTTTTTTTATCCGTCTTCCTTCTCTAAAATACTTGTATAGTAAAATCAATTACTATACTTACTTTTCTAGTAAAATCAATTCCTTTCAATCACTGTAAATGAAAATTACGCGGGATCACCAATTAAGGAAAAAAAGATCACTGATAATAATATTATTATTTTACAAAATTAAATTATTCCTATTTAAAATAAAATAATAAAATAAAATATATTTTCAACTTTAAAAAAATATTTTTCAAATTCCTTCCTAATTATATTTTATAAATATATAAATAAAATGATTTGATTTTTGTTTCCAAAATATGAATGATTTGAGTGTATATAAAGAAAGATTTTATTTTATTTTCCAAAATAAAATAAGATTTTATTTAAGAATTATATATATATATATATATATATATATATATATATATATATATATATATTTAAGGAAACAAAGATTTAAAGGGATTTTGGAAAGATTTTCAAGATATTTTGGGAGATCTCTCCTAAGGGTCCCTTCTCCAAGGATTTTCTGTTTTCGAGACTTGCAAGATCAAACTAAGAGGATTGTTCAGTAATTTGAAATAGAACTCAAAGACTCGAAGTAATTTGCACGATCGCCACTCCAAAGGTGTGACTCACGTGCAAGGGGAAAATGTGGGCCCAAGTGCAAATTAGGGTTCACTTGTCCTAATTAAATTAAATGCACAAATTAAGGTTCACATTATGATTAAATAAAAAGACGGAAGAGCCGAAAATAAAGAAGCAAGACCTGAGAGAATCTTTTACGTTTCTCGAGGCTGAAGACACGTGGAGGCGACTAATTTTTGGAATTGATTGAGGGATTAGATTTGTGGCTAGAAGGGCAGGACGATCTCGGCATTACTCTGATGACTAAGGGTAAATTTGGAATTTTCCCGAGGACATGTGCCTAACACATGACCACTCTCCAAAAAACCCTATAAATATCACTTCCACTCCATTGGGAAGGGGACCTCACTTTTGACTCTTGGACCTTTTGGAAGACTAGGAGACTTGGATATTCTCTCTCAACCCGAAGCCCTCAAGAAGGCTATCTGAATCTTTGCTACCCTAACAAGGTTCTCGAATTCTAGGAGTTCTTCCACGTGTCATTGGAGTAATTGCTCACCTGTTCTTCTCCCCTCTTCAATTAATCAATCAATTCCGTATTCTTCATGGATTTCTCTCCTCCTCAGCCAATATGAAACCGTAATACTAGCAAGGTATGATTTCCTTACCCACATTTATATACTTTTACCACTACATATTTTTATAAATATTTCTTTTTATATCCGAATTTTTTTTCATACATATATATAGAGGTGCACAATTGTGCAAGTTCTAAATGTACACAGTCTATGATCATAGAGTAGTTACTGACTAATAGTAAAGTAGTCACTCTACTACCGTAGAAACATAAAGTGAATTCTCATATCGTAGGGTGACTTAGCTCGACGATCTTAAACTGTGTACATTTGAAAGTCTGCATATGTGTGTAGCTCCATTAACCCTATATATATATATATATATATATAAATAAAATTTCATTTGTAGACTAATATATATAGAGAAAAAGTAATATAACAATCAAGTGTAGTTATGACACCTTAGTAAAACAACGTAGTTTTATCCACTAAGATTAAATGTTCCATTTTTGGATTTTATATAAAAAAACTTTAATTGTAATTTTTAAACAAAACTACATTGTATTGTTAAGTAACATTAGTCAAGTTTGACTAAGACATACCTTAGATTACCTTTCCTCATATATATATATATATATATATATATATATATATATATATATATATATATAAGTAAAAGACATCTTAGATCGACCTAAGATATGTTATCTTAGGTCATTTCAATATGACATTATATGATTGTCAACTTAATAATTTAACCGTGCAGATGTAATGTAATGCGCATGTAAAAATATGAGATTTTGTAAAATTTCGTTTGATTTGAGGTTATGCATAGTAACTTTATATCAATAGAAGTTATTAAAATCTGAGATGTCAAAGTATATACTTACATACAAATTATTTACGTTATTATAAAAATGATATTCTGATATCTCAAATCAAATGAAATTTTACATAATCTCATATTTTTGCATGCTCATTACATGCGTGTAGTTAAATTATTAAGTTGACAATCAAATGTGTTGTATTGGAAATGATCTGAGATAACTTATCTATTGGAAATTGCATATTCAAATTTGATGTTGAAATATATATATATATATATATATATATATATATATATATATATATATGATTGTGTGTAAAGTCCTTATAGAACATATATACAAGGACTTTGATGGTAGATCAAAATTGTTAGGTTGATCTGTGCTTAATGTTTATCAATCTCTAAATGAATGTATAGAAGAAAGATCAAAGCTGTTAGGTTAATCTATTTTAAAGATGTAATAGATAGGCCTCAATAGAATCGTAGTTTGACGAGCCAGCTGAAAGATTACAGAAGCCAAGGCAGAATCGTGGAGTGTCGAAAAAGTTACTTCAGAATTGTAGTCTGTCTTGGAAGCCACACTCAGAATCGTGGAGATGGTCCAAACGCCTGCCGAGCCAAGTCAAGAATCGCAGTCAACTCTCTGAAACGTGGAGTCTGCAAAATGAGTAAGTAGAGATCGTAGTCTATCAGAGCTTAAGAGAAATCGTAGTGTTCTTTTCAATCAAGGCTGAATCAAACACGAACATGACAAGACACAACTATCATGGTACAAAGACAATAATCATGGTGTCTCTCCTGTCAGCATCAGAAGCACCAAGTTTCGTCAATTGGATGAAGGACAAAGTATAACAAATGAAGAATAGCTTATAGATGTTAACATTTCGGGAATCCCAATAGTCCAACACTCATCCTTAGTATGTATCGAAGAAGCGTATAGAAGAAGCTAAGGAAAGGACTGCATGCCTGTTAAAAACACCTTTTCAGGTGTTAGGTGAGATAACAGTCTGTTGTGTCAGTAGGCCAAATGGTAAAACATCAGATTTCAAGGAAGTCAACATCAGTGCTCAGAAATGTCTGAAGCATTAAATGCTACAATGGATGCCTTCAACAGAAACATTTCAAAAGCTCCTTCATAAGCAAATCAGACAGAGATTCAATGTAAGCAAGCAAGAACGAAAAAGCTCAAGAATACTAAAAGTCCAAACTGTACAATCAAGAAAGAAAAGCTTGCACAACTACTCAATTCTTTTGAACGTATGCTTAACTACAACTGAGTAGCACAACCCAAAAACTCAACTCTCATCAAGTATATTCCAAGTCTGCTGGACTTGAAGAGTTCTAAGTGAACTAAGAAGTTCCAAGACTACTAGTCTTGAAGGAATCTAAGTGATTCAAAGATTGTAAAGACATCCTTAGTGGATTTCCTACTCGTGGAGCAGAAGAGTGGACTAGAAGCCTTGAGTGCTCTGAACCATTTAAAATCATTGTGTTTGATATATCTTCTGTAACTGCTATATCTGTCATACCTGATTATCATCTATAATCTATATCTATCTTAAAAGGGGAACAAACAAATCATCTATTCCAATGTGGTTAATTTATTAACAAATCTGATAAGTATTTTGAAAAGGGAACTTTTTTTAAAATATCTATTCAACCCCCCCTTCTAGATAACTATGAAATTAGTATGCACACAAGCCAATCATGTTTGATGATAAAGCATATACTTTGTTACAATCTTATTCATTTATTAATAAAAAGTATTAATTTATTAAAGGCTTTTAATTATCTACATGATGCTGTTTTATAATATGTGATAAACCCATAGTTTTAAGCAATGCTTTTAGAATAATGATGATGATCATTCTAATGAGATCTAAATTCTTAGAAAGCTTAAAACTAAAATAGTTCCCAATCATTGGATTACTAAATTGGGGATTAGTAAATCCGGATAGATTGGTACATACGTTTGCTTGCTCATTGGATGAGGATGATTGATCTCATGATCATTTGTGTGGAGACACTAAAGCAAGTATGTAGGTGCTTATTAGAGAATAAGTTCATCGAACGCATTGGCTCGCTAAGGAATACCTAATGGAGTTTTACTTTTTGTCAATAGGAATTCTCAGTAGTGATAGTAGTACAAGTGATCCTTGGACTTGAGATCATCATAGTATCTTGTGTATGATGAGTTATACTTTGACTTATTCCTTAAGACCCTTAGGGTATATCAAAGGGTATGCTTGGGTATAATAAGTTGTACATGGAGATAATGTATGATCAATAAAGAATCTACCACTTATTAAAAAAAGAAATGTCCTATGTGATTCGATAAATGACAACCTAGTAGTCCTTGGTTAAATGAATGAAATTAGAAAGGAGTTTCTAATTTGCATTATTTGAGTTGTGCATTTAAGGATCGAAATACATATAATTAAATAAAATAAGACTTGACGGTAATTCCATGTCTTATATTTAATTGGGACATTGTATGGTGGAAGGATTGAATTATACGGCACTCTATTTACTCAAAGGTTCTTTTATGATTAATGTTGAAATCTATATTATCCGGAAAGTCGTTGATCGCTAGGAGGCTTATCCCTATTGTAGAATAAATATTATTTATTTAAATAAATTAATTATTTAATTTATTTATTTAAATAAGATTAGAATTGTTCTAATTGATTTATTCACAATAGGTTTAATATGGAGAACCTAAAGGGTCACACCATAAAAGGAAGAATAATTATTTAAGAAGTTAATGACATAATCGTAATAATATGTTAAGTATATTTAATTTAATCTACGGTGATAGAATAAATTAAATAGCATAATATTTATTATTTAATATTTTAGAAATATTAAATATAAATTAATAAGAGGAGTCTTATTAATATTATTACAATTATTATTATTATTTTAATTTCTAAAAGAGTTTAGGAATTAATTTAATATAAATACTCTCATTTATTCCTAATAAGATTAGGAGGAAAATTAATTAAAGGAGTTTAATTAATTATCCCTAATAAGATTAGGAGCACATTTAATTAAAAGAGTTTAATTAAATAATACCTTATTTTAATAGGGTTACTTGATATCTTTATAAGAGGAGTCTTATATCAGATATCCATACTACGTGATTATTCCAATGGTTGGAGAGTACGCTTATTTTCTATAGAGATAGAAAAACTAGGGTTTAGCCAACCACCCATCTTCTTAAATCCTTCTTCTTCCTTGGTGGATCACCTCTAGAGGCCAAACACTTGGGTGGCTAACGTTGATCAAAGGAAGGAACCAAACCCCGTGGATTCAAGTTGAACGAAAAGGATTGGAGGTGAACTTTGCACGAGGAAGCTTCGGATCTTCAAGGGTATGTTTCTTATTCATTTTTTTCATTTAATTAATAATTGTGCATAAAGGGTGATCCGGGTATATGGTTTGTAAAATTTTTAAAACTCTGATTTTACACGTTTCCGCTTACTTTGAGCAATTTGATTGCGTTCATGAATATTACAAACCTAACAGTGGTATCAGAGCCAGGTTTTCGATCCTGGGACCTGTGGGTTATGGGCCCACCACGCTTCTGCTGCGCCACTCTGATGCCACTGTTAGGTTTGTAATAATTGAATTACTGTACTGTAATTAATATATAAGGAGTTTAACTACTGTACTCATTTATATATTACTGCAGTACCTTTTTTCATTTTTTATTTATGATTACTTATATATTATATATACAATATAATATATATATATTACCGTAATATATATTATGTATATGTAATATATATTTTAATAATTTTGTAATTAAAATAAAAGTTTATTTTAATTTTAAAATAAAATATTTATTTTAATCTTAAAATAAAAAGGTTTATTTTAATATTAAAATTAAATTTCATGCTAACTAATTAGAGTTGGAATTGGATTCCATGATAACTAATTGGAGTTGAAATTGGATTATATGTTTCCTTAAATAAAGGAGTTTATTTAGATATGAAATAAGATTTCATATTATTCAAAATAAAAAGTTTATTTGTGAATAGGAAAGAGAATCCTAATTTCCTTAAATAAAGGAGTTTATTTAGATATGAAATAAGATTTCATATTATTCAAAATAAAGGAGTTTATTTGTGAATAGGAAAGAGAATAGTGTTTCCTTTAATAAAGGAGTTATTTTTTTTACATGGAATTGGATTCCATAATTAATTAAAATAAAGGAGTTTATTTTGATTAATGATTTTGATTAAAATAAAATAGTTTATTTTATTCAAAATTGAATAAATTAAAATAAAATAGTTTTATTTTGATTTAAATTTGGATTAAAATAAAAGAGTTTATTTTGATTCAAAATTAGATTTTATACTAACTAAATTTGCCCATTAAATGATATCAATATATATATTAAATGTTTATTGTTCATAAGATGAATGTTATTTATTGATGCATATGATGATGTGTATGATAATAAATTGGATTGATTATGGACTATTGACCAATGTGATTGGATTTCTTTTAGATGGATGCATGAATGTATGGGTTTTATTAAATGGGATTCTGCGTACTCGCCTTCTTTTTTTTTTCTTAATGTAAATTCTAACTCTCTCCTATGTACTTCCCCTCGATCACGATCAAGGTTTCTATTTATTTTAAATAGTTTTGTAATAGAATAGTTAGAATTAATTTTAAAAAATTGGAGATCAACGAAAGGAGCGCTTGAAGACCCATTTGTAATGGAGCCCAGGTTTAAATGTAATAGTTATATTTAAATATTATTTCTTGCACCTAGGGAGAGTTTGAATTTTGGTTCACTTGGTGGCTCTAGTAGAACCAAACTAGAATAAAAGTCCATAATCAATTAGGGTAGAATATAGTATTCTATATGTGCATGCTTATACTATATATATTATATATTATGCAAACATGCTTCGCATGTTCATTAATACGACGCGATTTTATATATATATGTATAATGCGCTTAAGCAAGATGAGGCAAATTAATAACAAACCCCTCAATTTTTATATTAAGTCCTAAGCGTTCAAAGATATTTGGAATATCGAACGTCGCCTTTCTAGCATGATAAAATTAATAGAGTATTAAATATTTAATATGAGTTTGTTGTGTCACCACAAGGCAAGTATTAAGTATTTAAGATGTTAATTTATCACATTTGATGCTTATAAAGAAAATTGAACAATATTGTTTTGTTGTGTCACCACAAGGATGATATTTTTCTTTTTGAATATATGGAGTGCTAGGTCGGACTTAACTTGGATAATTTTGATTCGGATGTGCCACCACTTGATCAAAATAATCTAAGAGGCAAAAAGAAAAGGAGTCAGATAGTTGATGTAATTGACAAAAGTTGTCTACCTATTTATTTATATATAGTTTGTTGTGTCACCACAAGACTATATACATTTGAAATGGGATCCTTATTCTCACTAGCAAATCTTTAATTAGATTTTGCTTAACTATATAAGTGAGGTAATATAGTTTGAAAAATATAGTGGGAGATGCCAATTTAAAACAAGACTTAATTTATTTTGGTAATTAATAAAAGAATGTATGTTAAAATGTTGTTAATTACAAATTCATTTACGTAATTTTACAATGTCTAAATTACTATCATCGCTAAACATATTAGATGTTATTTAACGGACCGTATTAAACGGATTGGTTAAGGAATTGAGAATAGTTCTCATGGTGAAAAGTTATCTTATGTCCTTAATACGCCTATCCCTCGCAATGGTTGCGCATAATGCCTCCGAGGAAGAGATTACTACTTTCGGAAAGTGGCAAGATGATGCATAATTGTCTCAATGCATCATGCTCAAGATCTACGAGTAACGAGCTTGCACACAAGATGAAACTATGGATGTTTTTCTACTATATTCCGCACATCAAGTAGTTGATGGTGAGGAAAGTAGGACCGATAGATATCGATATCTCAAGGAGCTCTTCCGATCTAGAATGGCCAATGGCACTATAGTAAGACAGATATAAAAAGTTCTTAACATAATCAATTTGATTGATCAATTAGGACAACCGGTTTTGTCATGGATGGAGAGTTGAGCCAAGATTTGATCTTGCACTCACTCCCGGACTCCTTTCACAATTGTTGTGAATTTTTCATATAAACAAGCTAGATATCAGCCTCGCTGATTCGCTTAACATGTTGAAAATGTTGAGAGTGACTTTCCAACCAAGAAAAACAAAGTCTTACTGGTAGGGGCCAAAGGATCTTCTGAAAAGAAGAACGATTCAAAGAAGGTAAATGAAAAGGCAAAAACAAAGGATAATAAGAACAAAATCGACACTTGGGATAGCAAAGGAGTTTGCTTCCACTACAATAAGCTCGACATCTTTGGAAAGAAAGCGCAAGAAGCATCTTGCGAGGCTAACCAAAGAAGCTTAGTGAAGTTTTGGTTACAAATACAAATTTGTTCATGATTTAAAATAATTTTTTAAGTCAAGGTTCTACTTAGGTATTGGATACCGAGCTTTGGTTATCATAAATATAGATTTATTAAGGGACCAAATGTAAGTAGAAAGTTAAACGAAGATAAGTAATCCTATGTGTGGAAAATGAAGCAAAGGTTGTTTGATTAGCTATAGAAACTTATTGTTTAAGATCGCTTACACGGCAAATCTATTAAGTCAATAAGTTGTTATTGTATTCCAATTCTTGTTAGAAATATTATTTCCATTTTATTGTTGGACAATAAAATTTTGGTATTATAATTAAGAACAATTGTTGTTCTATTTATAATAATAATGTTTTGTATAGAATGAAATATTACCTAATGGATTTAGTATACTTGATTTACGTGAAAAATATATTTTGCAAATTGAACAAACTAGTATAAGAAAATGAGATGATCATTCAAAGAGTTGAATGTGTGTATTTTCTGAAATATAAGTATGAATTATTTGAAAGGTTCAAAGAATTCAGAAGTGAAATAAATTGATAAAGTATTAGAATTCTTTGATCGGATCAAGGAATAAATACTTGTGCAATAAGTTTCTAGATCATCTCAAATGGTTTTCTCATAATGGAAACATCCTGATACGCAATAATTGATTGATGTATCTGAATGGAAAATTCGTACCTTGTTGGACATGGTGCGGTCCATAATGATTTTACCGACATTCCAAAGATCCTTCAGTGGTCATGTCCTAGAAATGGTTTGACATATCACGAAAGGGTAACCTCAAAATCCAGCCCCAAGACTCCATAAAAGTTATGGACAGGGAGGATTCCTAATCTTAAGTATGTTAAGATAAGGGGTTGTCCAACTTATGTGAAAAGGTTTCAAAGGATAAGCTTGGGACAAGATTTGACAAGTGTCAATTTGTGGGACATCCTAAAGTAAGTTTAGGGTATATGTTCTATAATCCTACTTAGCGAAAGGTGTTTGTTGCAAAACACACTGCCTTCTAAGATAAAGGTGTTTATTATTGAAGGGGCTAGTGGGAGGATAATAGATCTTGAAGAGTTCAAGAACCACAAAACACTATAAGTACAATAAGAGGAACCTATAGATAGACCTATCAGACTACAAACCAATCAGAATCGGAATAGTACCAAGATACCTAGGAGGTATGGATTCATTATGGATGATGATGATGAGGTATGCATCATAGAAGATGATGATCCAGAGTTACATACGATGAGGTAAGAGTTCTAGTGTGTACAAAAGGGTCAGTGGGAGCGTCGTGACATTCCTAATATTATATGTTGATATACTATGGATAAGGAATGACATACTAATGCTACAATCAGTAATGATAAAGTTGTCTAAACATTCCTCCATGAATGGTTTGGGAAGAGTATCTTAATTGGGGATAAAATCTATATAGATAGATACAAGAGGATGCTCGACTTAACCCAAGGAACGTATATTCATTTGATGTTAAAGTTGTTTAGCATGGCAAACTCCAAGAGATGTCTCATGTCGATGAGCTATGGAGTGTATCTCTCTTAATAGTCCCTACAGACTCCTGAAAAGAGAGGTCGCATGAGTGACAATCATGTATGCAATAAAATGTACGAGACATGATGTTGATCAGTCATATTTTGGAGAAGTTCACTATGAGTCAGTGAAAAACATCTTAAAGTGCTTGACCTAAGCACTAAGGATGTGATCATATTCATGGTGGGTCTAAATTAAAACTAGAGGGCTTAACAGACTCAAGTTTTTCGATGCACCAAGATGATGTAAAAATCCACTTTAAGGTAAAGCGTTATCTTGAATAGTGGTGCAAAGAATTGAAAGGTTCCAAACAAAGAAAGAGTTCTTTGGTTTAGTGATAAAGATAAAGTAAATAGCTATAAATGAAGTCGCAAGTTGATTGTTTGGATTAAAAGTTCATTACGTAATTAGAATAGTTCCTAAGTCTCATCTTGGATCTAAACATGTGTTGTGGCACTTTCATTTGATTATAAGAATCATTGAAAGATGGGAAATCACTATAGAGATTGTGGACTCTCAAGAACAACATTACATATCCATTAACTAAAGCTTATCCAACAATGCCAGGATAATCGTCACTTAGAGAAGAAGAGTATGAAATACCATGACGATTGGCTTTAGTGCAAAGGGAGATTGAAAGTAGTATGCACACAAGCCAATCATGTTTGATGATAAAGCATATATTTTGTAACAATCTTATTCATTTATTAATAAAAAGTATTAATTTATTAAAGGCTTTTAATTATCTACATGATGCTATTTTATAATATGTGATAAACCCATAGTTTTAAGCAATGCTTTTAGAATAATGATGATGATCATTCTAATGAGATCTAAATTCTTAGAAAGCTTAAAACTAAAATAGTTCCCAATCATTAGATTACTAAATTGGGGATTAGTGAATCCGGATAGATTGGTACATACGTTGCTTGCTCATTGGATGAGGATGATTGATCTCATGATCATTTGTGTGGAGACACTAAAGCAAGTATGTAGGTGCTTATTAGAGAATAAGTTCATTGAACGTGGCTCGCTAAGGAATACCTAATGGTGTTTTACTTGCCTGTCAATAGGAATTCCTGTAGTGATAGTAGTACAAGTGATCCTTGGACTTGAGATCATCATAGTATCTTGTGTATGATGAGTTATACTTTGACTTATTCCTTAAGACCCTTAGGGTATATCAAAGGGTATGCTTGGGTATAATAAGTTGTACATGGAGATAATATATGATCAATAAAGAATCTACCACTTTATTAAAGAAGAGAAATGTCCTATGTGATTCGATAAATGACAACCCAAAGAGTCCTTGGTTGTTAAGCGTAATGAAATTAGAAAGGAGTTTCTAATTTGCATTATTTGAGTTGTGCATTTAAGGATCGAAATACATATAATTAAATAAAATAAGACTTGACAAAGAATTCCATGCCTTATATTTTATTGGGACATTGTATGGTTGAATGATTGAATATGCGGTAACTATTTACTCAAAGGTTCTTTTATGATTAATGTTGAAATCTATATTATCCGGAAAGTCGTTGATCGCTAGGAGGCTTATCCCTATTGTAGAATAAATATTATTTATTTAAAAAATTAATTATTTAATTTATTTATTTAAATAAGATTAGAATTGTTCTAATTGATTTATTCACAAACTTTAGGTTTAATATGGAGAACCTAAAGGGTCACACCATAAAAGGAAGAATAATTATTTAAGAAGTTAATGGCATAATCGTAATAATATGTTAAGTATATTTAATTTAATCTATGGTGATAGAATAAATTAAATAGCTTAATATTTATTATTTAATATTTTAGAAATATTAAATATAAATTAATAAGAGGAGTCTTATTAATATTATTACAATTATTATTATTATTTTAATTTCTAAAAGAGTTTAGGAATTAATTTAATATAAGTACTCTCATTTATTCCTAATAAGATTAGGAGGGAAAATTAATTAAAGGAGTTTAATTAATTATCCCTAATAAGATTAGGGAGCCCATTTAATTAAAAGAGTTTAATTAAATAATACCTTATTTTAATAGGGTTACTTGATATCTTTATAAGAGGAGTCTTATATCAGATATCCATACTACGTGATTATTCCAATGGTTGGAGAGTACACTTATTTTCTATAGAGATAGAAAAACTAGGGTTTAGCCAACCACCCATCTTCTTAAATCCTTCTTCTTCCTTGGTGGATCACCTCTAGAGGCCAAATACTTGGGTGGCTAACGTTGATCAAAGGAAGGAACCAAACCCGGTGGATTCAAGTGGAACACGAAAAGGATTGGAGGTGAACTTGTACCTGGAGAAGCTCGGATCTTCAAGGGTATGTTTCTTATTCATCTTTTTCATTTAATTAATAATTGTGCATAAAGGGTGATCCGGGTATATGGTTTGTAAAATTTTTAAAACTCTGATTTTACACGTTTCCGCTTACTTTGAGCAATTTGATTGCGTTCATGAATATTACAAACCTAACAAACTATTGTGCCTCTGGGAACTAATAATTGGTATTAGAGCAGTTTCTCTCAACAAGCCTGCAAAACTTGAGCAGATCCAATGGCACAACTGATAAGCGAGTCCAAGACCAGTGGAGACAGGAAACCACCAATGTGCAACAAAGACAAATTTGCCAACTAAAAAGTTCGTATGCAAGCCTACATGGATTCAATAGATGATGAGCTATTTGAAACCGTTATGAATGGGCCCTATGTACCATCAAAGCTTGCACTAACTCCAGATGATCTAAACTGAATTTAGATCAAGATCAAATCAGAATGGATTGACAACGATAAGAAAGCTGTCCAACTAGACAAAAAGGCCAAGAACATTTTGTTCCAGTCTATAGAAGATGATCTGTTCGAAAATGTGGTCAACAATAAAACTGCCAATGAAGTCTAGGAAGCATTGCTCATTATGCACGAAGGAACAGAAGAAGTCAGAATAAACAAGCAATCTCTTCTGACTCAACAGTATGAGATGTTCGCCCATGTTCCAGGAGAAAATGTCACTTCTACCTATGAGAGATTCAATGTGCTACTCAACTTGCTTCGAGCTTTTGGAAAGATCTATCCAAATAAAGATCTTATCTTAAAGTTCATGAGGTCTTTACCGAGCAAGTGGGATGCCAAAACCACTACCATCAAAAAATCAAAGAATCTTCATAAAATGACAATTCAAAAACTCTATGGAATCCTTCTTACCTACGAACTAGAGCTGACCCAACGAGTAAAGACTTTATCTGAAGGAAGAAAGAAGGACAAAGGAGTTGCTCTCAAGGCAACAGAAACCACCTCCAAAGTTCATGCTGAAAATGAATCTAACTCTGAGGAAAATGATGATGAGGACATTGCAACGTTGGTCAGAAGACTCAAAAGGTTCATGCGCAAAGGTAGAAGCAACAGACCTAAGAGATTCAACAACAATAACAGCCAGGAACAGATTAACGACTTATGCTACAACTGTAAGAAGCCTAGCCATTTCATTACAAACTGCAACAAACCTCTTAGAGAATAGCTGAAGAAGAAAACAAATCCAAAGAAGGAGTTCAAAGGCTACAAAAAGCTCCAGAAGAACGACAAAGGTCTTATGGCCGGAGGATCGTGGAGTGACTCAGACAACGACACAAATCCTTAGTCTGGAGATGATGAAGAGCCTCAAGTAACCAATCTATGTCTAATGACCAAAGATGCAAAGAAAAAGAAGAACACTGACCATCATGAAGTAAGTATTGACGAGGTATTTGACTTTAACTCTCCTGATTTAGACATTGATGATTTAAGAACTGCACTACTTGGCATAACATCTGATCTGCATCAATACATGAAGTGGTTTAGAGTTTTGTCTAAAGATTATTATCTTCTTCAAAAAGAGAAAGAGAAAGTTCAAGTAGAACTGGAGACAACTGTGACGCCCCCAAAATAGGTATACACAACCCATTCTGAGTCGTCAAATACATGGTACATAATTTAAATATAAACTTCCTTATACAATACGATAAAAATGTAGCTGAGAGTTTTTAATAGGAATATTATCTCGTAGACAATATCTAAACTCAAATGGAGTCCTCATTACAATTATTATCACACTATTTTATAAAATAGTGAGGACTACTACGACCACCATCTCAAACCGTCACTCCATTCCCCGACTAGTCCAAGCTACGTTCTCATTTCCTAAAGAGAATAATGAAAGTAAAGGTTGAGCTCAACTAGCCCATTAAGGAATATTATGACTAAGATAATGCAGAATAAATTATCGTTAGCCTTCAAAAGTATTAAACTGATAGAATACAATAAATAATAAGTTTAACTGTAGTGGAATAAGCAATCTATTAGAAGAGTCAAGTAGAGCATGATATCTACTATCTTCTATGATTTAAAAGTTCATCATCAATATTTTATCTCTATAACACATCTAAATAATCCACATCATCGAATTATCCATGCATTATGGGCCAAGAATATTCGTTAGTATCACATCCACAAATTTTCCATGCACTATGGGCCAAAGATATTCGTTATTATCACTAATGGTCATGATCATATCAACAACTGTCCATCAATGCACTACGGGCCAATGATGACTTTTACCACATCATTTGTAACATTACAGGTCATGATTATATCGATACATAATTCTTGGTCATAATCATACCAACAACTATCCATCAATGCACTACGGGCCAATGAGGACTTTTATCACAATATAAAATGAGGATGATAAAAATGATATAAGAATTCAATTAAATAAGAGCAAGGATAAATTTTAAAGATGTATAAATCAATTTATCTAGAATTCAATAATGTCCAAATTTTCAATATGATACTGCTTTGTGGAGTAAAATTTAAGAATAATATTGTATCAAAAATAATTTGGACAGAAAAGAAATCAATTTTTATCATAAATAGTTCCCCAGTTGAATAGTACCCGAGTGAATAGTACCCCATGAATAGTACATTAGGAATAGTACCCCGTGAATAGTAACCCAGCATGAAAAGATTAAAAATTATCAAGAATGTTCAGAATAATATTTTCGTGAAATGATACTAGATGAAGCGCAAATTTTAAGGATATTCTACTAATTTCAAGGATTATAGAAGCAATACTTAAAAAAACGAGTGTAGAATTTGGAATCTAAAAGGAAATAATATTACTTACATACTACAGAGTATGGAAGAAAATATTATTTATTACAAATATTGAACAAAAAAAATATCCCTTACCTTAAAAGGAGAGTATTTCTGACTGGTATGTCGGGGATATTCTTGAAGAAAACTTGCACTGTTTTATACACTCAAAGCTTCCTTAAACTCTAAAGAAATAAGCTCAATATTATCGAAGAAGAATTCTCTGATTCTGATGTGATTTTCAATTCTAAACTAAGCATCCTATTTATGGAAGAATGGCATGATACTATTTGGATGCAGAGTAAGGAAAAAAAATCACGGACTGCACAATAACTTATTCACGGATTTTTGACAAATTTGTTGATTTTACTATGCAGCACTATGCAGACACTATGCAAATACTATGCATAATAAAATATAATATATTCTATTTTTTATAAAAAACAAAACTTATTATAATATATATAATAATAATAATAATAGTTCCCACCCCGTGACAAAGTTTCCCCCCAACTTTACCTTTATTTAACATATATAAAGCAAAACTAAGATAAATTTCTCTCGATGATTTTGAAAAATGGGTAAGTGGGGGTCCATATAATACGCCAAACTTACAACAAATACTTCATAAAAATTTCCTCTATTTATCTCAATTCACTTGGCTTTACAAAACATATTTTTAATAACATTCATCATTAATACTATAACTCACAATATTAACAACCAGATCATTCCCAAGAAAGAGGGGACTTTCCGATAAGGATTTCTCTTTATTGGCGCGCAATTAGGTGACCAAACCTCTTTCCTCGACAGAACTTTCTAGACATTGTCAATAATGCAAATAATAATATGAATAACTTTGTCTTCTTAATTATTGATTTAATAATATAAACTATTGTGTAGATGATACTGTGACAATAATTGAATCAATAATGTGAGATACTATGCAGTAATTACTGTGGTAATAATTGACTAAAACTGAGTTACTTCTCACGTAAGCAACAATAATCAAAGATATTGTACAATACCGTGTGATACTATGCAACCGCGCGTATTACTATAATTTTATCACCGGGTATTTCAACAGTTAATGGTTCGCCGTTATTTTTATAAAATGATATTTCTATCGTTTTCTCACTCGGACAATAATTTCGTTGTGGGGTCTACCAATGATTGTGCCATCATACGAATATTTCCTAATAACATGAATATTCCCCGACCAACGAATATTTTATAACAACTTGCTTACTTTGCAAAATTTATAAATGTAACCCACAACTATAATATTATATCAAATCCACACCATAATATTCAAAATGATATTTCGAGAAAAATTAAACTTTATTCATAAAATTTGGGGTCTTACAACCTCCCCTTCTTATAAAATTTTGTCCTAAAAATTGGTGTACGTACATGATATGTCGAAGAGGTGAGGATACCTTGATTTTATTTCAAATTCTAACTCCAAGGTAATTTCCTCAGCAGCATGGTTTCTCCACAAAATTTTGACTTGAGGTATAACCTTGGAGGGTAGAATATGTTCCTTCATATCCAAGATTTTAATAGGTACCTCTTCAGACGTTAAATCTTCTGCTATCTCGTCTGGTTCTAATTCAATAATGTGGTTTGGGTCTTCCACATATTTACGTAACATAGATATACGAAAATTTTTATGAACACGAGACATACTTGGCGGTACGACGAGTCTATAGGCCACAGTTCCTACTCGATCGAGGATTTCAAATGGGCCAATGAATCGAGGATTGAGCTTTCCTCTCTTTCCAAATCTCGTAACTCCTTTCCATGGAGCAACACGTAACAACACATGCTCTCCAATCTTGAATTCCACGTCTCTTCGATGAAGATCAGCGTAACTCTTTTGTCGATCTTGCGAAATTTTTATACGTTGCCGGATCATTTGAATCCTTTCCGTAGTCATGCGTACCAATTCTAGTCCCAACAACGTTTCTTCACCTACCTCGTCCTAGCATACTGGAGAACGACACTTGCATCCATACAACGCCTCGAATAGAGCCACACCTATACTTGTTTGATAACTGTTATTGTAGGAGAATTCCACTAATGGCAAGAACTTGTCCCAACTTCCTTTGAAGTTTAGGACACAGAGTCTTAATAGATCTTCAAGAGTTTGGATAGTCCTCTCCGATTGCCCGTCCATTTGAGGATGGTATGAAGAATTAAATCATAAATCCGTGCCCATAGATTTTTGCAAACTAACCCAAAATCGTGAAGTAAATCTTGGGTCTCGATTAGAAACAATGTATACTGGCATACCATGCAGTCTTACAATCTCATTTATGTATATATGAGTAAGACGTTTAAGTGGATACATTTCTCATATAGGTAAGAACTGAGCAGACTTGGTTAATCTATCAACAATGACCCAAATTGCATCTATGCCTTGAGAAACCTTGGAAAAACCAGTAACGAAATCCATGGTAATGTGCTTCCACTTCCATTCTGGAATTTCAAGTGGTTGCAATGTACCTTTTGGCACTTGATGCTCCGCTTTAACATGTTGACAAGTTAGACACCTTGAGATAAACTTAGTTATCTCTCTCTTCATATTGCTCCACCAAAATGTATGTCGAAGATCACGATACATTTTGGTACTCCCAAGATGGAGTGCAAACGGTGTGTTGTGCGCCTCCATCATGATTTGATACTTCAAATTAGAGTTGTTAGGAACACAAAGTCTGGAGTTGACTCAAAGTATTCCTTCTTCATCAATTCTTGCTTCTGGAATAACACATTCTTGTACTTTCTTCCTCATACACATCAACTCCAGGCCCGTAGCTTGAATAGCTTTAACTTTATCGGTTAAAGTCATTTCTACTCGTATATTTAACATCATCACGTGGGTCCCTGGAGTCTTTAACTCTATCTCTATCCTTTGTAAGTCATACCAAATGGGCCTTTGCATTGACAATATTTCACTCGTACCCGCATATGATCTTCTACTCAATGCGTTATCTACCACGTTCACTTTTCAAGGATGGTATTGAATGGTATGATCGTAATCTTTCAACAACTTGAGCCAACGTCGTTGTCGCATGTTGAGTTCCTTTTGGGTGAAGAAATATTTGAGGCATTTATGATCCGTATAGATCTCCACTTTCTCCCCATACAGGTAATGTCTCCAGATTTTAAGCGCAAAAACGACCGCTCCCAACTCTAGATCATGAGTAGGATAAATCCTCTCATATTCTTTGAGTTATCGTGAGGCATAGGCTATGACTTTCCCATGTTGCATGAGAACACATCCTAAACCTCTGCCTGAAGCATGCTGTAGATGACAAATCCCTCCGAACTAGATGGTATTGTTAGAACAGGTGCTAAAATGAGTCTCCTCCTGAGTTCTTGAAAATTCTTCTCACATTCCTTGTTCTAACCGAATTTTGTATCTTTTCGAGTCAACTGAGTTAATGGAGTAGCGATTCGAGAAAATCCTTTCACGAATCTCCGAAAATAACCAGCTAAGCCTAGAAAGCTACGTACTTCGGTCTTTGACTTAGGTTGCTCCCAGCTTTGTATTGATTCAATCTTCGCTGGGTCAACAGATATTCTGTGATTTGATATCACGTGCCCAAGGAATGCTACTTCCTCAAGCCATAACTTGCATTTCTTCAACTTGGTGTATAGCTTGTTTTCACGAAGCTTTTGGAGTATCAGCCTCAAGTGTTGCTCATAATCTTTGTGACACCCCCAAATCTAGGTACTTCATTCCCACAAGATTTGGTGCTCACTATCCATACATTTATACTATCTACCCAAATAAAATAATATTTAAACCATAAATCCTCCCTTTAAATAGGGTTACATCATTAAATTCAAAAATATTCCAGGTTGTCTAACCTTTAAACATCGTATAAGCGCAGAAATAAAATTATTACATCACATCATTATTTAAAAGTCTATGACCATAATCAATAAATAAACTTTACAAGTCTTCATCACTTGTACATTTTTCCCCTACCTTTGCTAGTTGAAGGCTCATCTACCTTCTCAACTTTAGCTGCAATAATAATATTTATGCAAGAGTGAGCAAAACAATTGCTCACTAGATATAGCAATGAATTGACAAGAATGAAATAACTTCCAATGAATAGGCTCATCAAAACTGAATAGTACTCTATCAATGATAACCAAAGAATGGAATCAAAATATGGAATGCATAAAAATTGAGGGTCATAAGACCACGAACTATGTCCACAGTTGCAAGTAATCTTTCAACTTCAACTTTAACAGTCATAAGACTATAAGGACTCCTCATACTTAGGGGGATCAACCCTTCGTACAATGTATTGTGCACAAAAATTTCAACGCTAAGCGTAAATTTCCCCTAATAATAGTGTTGTTCATATCAGTATTTAGAGTACAAGTCCACACCAAAGAAAGTTTGGTTTGGATAAGCTTTCAAGGGTAATTTGAAGTTTAACGATCATCAACTAGAGGACTTGTTGAATCAATAGTGATTGATAACACAGTTGATCAATAGTAACATAATATGGAACAATGAATAAGTGTAAGCGAACTAACTATATTTTGAACTCATTCTTTGAAACAACTACAAAGCATAATTATTGAATGACAATAAACCTTGCTTGCATAATATTAAGCCAGGACTATGAATTATTGAATATACATTAAGTAATAGCGAGTTGAAAATAAAGCTTGTTCATTATGAGAATAACTTGTATCAAGTAAATGAACTAAGATAATTCAACATTAGAAATTAGAATTCAAGAAAATTGAATTCATAATACAAGAATGACAATAAGAAACTTGTCTAACAATACACAAGTTAGAATACATCAATAAATATTGGAATTCAAACTTGATCGAATAAAGTTAAAGTCATAGCTAGCTTGCTCAAATAATGTTTAGGAATACAATAGTCCGCTTAATGAAAATCTAAAGTAAGAAACTTGCTTAATGTAACAAGATAAGGTTTAGAAACTTGCTCAACGTAAATGTAGAGTTAGACAACTTGCTCAATGTAAAAAGAGAAGTTTAGAAACTTGCCTCGAGCGTAAGCTATAATATTAAACTCACATTCACCTATACATAGTATTAAAATCACAACATCTATTAGACATACTAATATTCACTTTGTAACATAACACGCATTTCTAGATAAACTTGTCATTTTAGCACAAGTCTTATGCTACCATTTATATTTCAGAATTCTCAAGTGTTAACATCACAACACTTAACTAACATTCATTGTATAAACTAAGTTATAACATAACACGTTTATAACTTATAAATCATTTTTACAATTTTGAATTTACAATCCACATAACACGATTCTGTTTAACCTTGTTGTTACATGGTTCTCATATTAACCTAACACTAAGCTAAATTACATTGAACGTCCAAAGTCTGCAGAATTAGCAGACTTAACTTGAGAGCCGGGAACCGGGCGGCCGTGTCGGGCTTTTACATTTGGGTCATGCATGATGCCCACGCGCCAAGGATGGCAAGTCGCCATATTGCAATTCCGCTTTTGCGTAATATGGTTACTTACACTTTTTTTAAGCTAACTAACACGAATTTCACCCACCAAACGGTAAAATTAACACAAACAATTGATATAAAACTATTATAAACATGTTTGCTAACATATTCAACCAATTACAACAATTTAACAACAACTTAAGCTAATTTAATTTCTCAAATTCCATATTTTCATATGAAAACTCCATTTTTGACATCTCTTGCAAAAATCATCACTGTAATCTCTATACTTGGCCAAATTGCTTCGTTCAAATTATGTTATGCTCGTTTCTTAATGAACTAACATATACAAGACTCAATTTATAGTTTATCATACGAATTGACCATCAAAATTGTTACTTACACAAGCCATATGAGAAATACAAACACTGTCATAATTTTCTTCCTTTTTAACTGTAATACGCATACAATTTCTTATCTACACATAAACTCCAGCATCATAAACAAGTATAATCACAATTACCAACTATATATATCCACAATTCATCAATTTGATTTCACAGAACATAAACAAAACTATGTGATATACATATATATATATATATATATATATATATATATATATATATATATATATATACAATACTAAGGTTATGTAAAAATACCTTTAATTTGCTTGCAATCCTTGCTATCACCACTGATAATCACTATGAAATCCTTAGGTTTCCTCTCAACTCTCTCTCAATTCTCTCTGAATGTTCTTCTCTCTTTTCTCAGCAATTAGAATGCGTAAAAAGAAAACAAACTGATAGCTATAATGCATAAAAATAAAACTGCTAATCCTTAATACGCCAAACTTAATAAAATATTAGTTACAAAAATAACGTATATATTATAAATATATTATATTTATTATTTGAATTTATTTTATTTTAATTCAAATATTAAAATCCAAAAGCCATAAGGCTTTGTTTGGAAAAACCCTTTAAATTTTAAAGACTTAATATATTTAAGCCTTTGTTTAGCCAAAAACTAAATTAAACTCCCTTAATTTATTTTAATAAACCATTTAGTTTATAATTTATAATTACATTTCCTATGTATGGATTTTCATATCCAATATTAATCAAATAAATTAATTACACACTATATTTTAATTAAATATACCATTTTAGCAAATATCACAAATTATAATTTTCATTATAACTTTATTTAATAATTTAATATACCATTTTAAATTATTAATTAATAATATAACACTTCATGTCATATTACAACTCTCTAAATTATATATTAATTTAATTTAGAAAATTATCTAATAAATTTAGATTCATAATTATTTACTAACAACCATCACATCAATAAAATATTTATTTCATCAATTTCAACAATGCACATCAAACAAATATTTATATTTAATAACTATTTAAAATTATAATTTGAAATTCCGGATTGTTACATCCTTCCCTCCTTACAAGGATTCTGTCCCCAGAATCACAGTTCAAACAATCAAATCGTCACATTCTTGCCTACTTACAAAAATTATGTCCCCAGAATCGAAGACACAGACTAAACAAATAACTCAGGATAATTCTTCATCATTTCCGCTTCGAGTTCCCACGTAGCCTCTTCTTCGACATGTGGTTCCTCCATATCACCTTCTTCAGGTAAGGTATCACTTTATTCCTGAGCACTTGTTCTTTCCTGTTGACTATATGGATAGGAATCTCTTCATAAGACAAATCTTTACTGAACTGCAATGGTTCATACTCAATCACATGTTTGAAATCAGGTTTATATGGTCGCAACATCGACATATGAAAAACGTTGTTCAGATGCTTTAATTCTGGAGGTAAGGCTACTTCGTAAGCCACCTCTCCCACTCTTCACAATATTTCGAAAGGTCTAATAAACCTTGGGCTGAGCTTTCCTTTCTTGTCAAAATGAATTTTTCCCTTCCAAGGAGAAACTTTCAGGAACACGAAATTTCCTACTTCAAATTCACGATTCTGCCTGTGTTGATTAGCATATTTCTTCTGTCGATCTTGAGCAGCTACCAGTCTTGCTCTAATGAGTTTGATAATTTCAGTGGTCTGCTGTACCAGTTCTGGGCCTAACAGGTAACGTTCACCAACTTCATCCCAACATAGTGGAGTTTTGCATTTCCTGCCGTATAATGCGTTGTACGGCGGCATGCCAATGCTTGCGTGGTAACTGTTGTTGTATGCAAATTCCACCAATGGTAGATGATCATCCCAGTTTCCTTTGAAATTCATGATGCACGCTCTAAGCATATCTTATAGCGTCTGAATTGTTCGCTCACTTTGCCCATCAGTTTGCGGATGATATGCCGTACTCATCTTCAATTGCGTTCCCATGCATTCTTGAAGTTTCTTCCAGAAATTTGATGTGAACCTCAGATCTCTATCTAATACAATTGACACTGGAACTCCATATCTTGAGACGATCTCTTTAACGTATAGCTTCGCCAGCTGATCAAGATTAAATCTAATCTTTATTGGCAAAAAGTGTGCAGATTTTGTCAATCTGTCCACTATCACCCATATCGCATCGTATCTTTCTGGGTCGTTGGAAGACCTACCACAAAATCCATTGTGATATACTCCCATTTCCATTCTGGTATCTCTAATGGTTGAAGTAATCCGCTTGGTCTTTGATGCTCGGCCTTTACTCTCTGGCATGTCAAGCACTTTGCAGCGCATTCTGCAACGTCTCTTTTCATGTTTGGCCACCAAAAATGTCGCAGCAAATCTTGATACATCTTCGTACTTCCCGGATGAATCAAATATCTTGAGCTATGAGCTTCTGTCAAGATGTATTCTTTAATATCCTGTACTGCTGGAACCCAAATTCGTCCCTCGAATCTCAGCATTCCCTCAGTATCAAGTTTATACTTCACCTCTTTACCCTCGACCACACTTTTCTTTATTTTTCTACATTCTTCATCCTGTAATTGAGCATTCTTCACATTGTCCAACAAAGTTGAACTAGCTTCCACTTGGAATAATTTTTCGTTGGTCTCTTTGGGAAATTTTATTTCCAACTCTAGTCTTGCCATTGCTGAAATGAGCTCCTCCTGGTTGGTTAACAACATCAACTTTTCTCTGCGTTTCCTACTCAAGGTATCCGCAACCACGTTTGCTTTGCCTGGATGATAAAAGATCTCACAATCATAATCCTTTATCAACTCCATCCATCTCCTTTGCCGCATGTTTAAGTCTTTATGTGTGAAAATATACTTCAGACTTTTATGGTCTGTGTATATCTCACATTACTCTCCGTAGAGATAGTGTCTCCATATCTTCAGTGCGAACACAACCGCTGCCAACTCTAAATCATGAGTCGGATACCCTTTCTCGTAGTCTTTTAGTTGCCTTGATGCATACACAATAACCTTTCCATTCTGCATAAGGACACAACCCAATCCTTTGTGTGAAGCATCACTATACACCACAAAATTTCCTATATTATCTGGTAATGACAACATAGGTGCCACACTGAGCCTCTTCTTCAATTCTTTAAAACTCTCTTCACATTTCTCCATCCAAACAAATTTACATATTTTCTCGTCAAATTCGTCAACGGAGTGGCAATCTTGGAAAAATCCTGAATAAACCGTCTATAATATCCTGCCAATCCCAAGAAACTTCTCACTTCTAATGGAGTTCTTGGTTGTTCCCAATTTATCACAGCTTCAACTTTTGATGGATCCACCAAAATTCCATCCTTATCGATTATATGCCCAAGGAATTGTAGACGTTCTAGCCAAAATTCACATTTAGAGAATTTAACGTACAACTTTTCTTTTCTTAACGTCTCCAACGTCAGACGTAAGTGTTCCATATGTTCTTCTTGAGATTTAGAGTACACCAGAATATCATCGATAAATACCACCACAAACTTGTCTAAAAATGGTTTAAACACTCTGTTCATCAAATCCATGAACGCTACAGGGGCGTTTGTCAAACCAAAAGACATCACTAAAAATTTGTAATGTCCATAGCGAGTTCAGAATGCTATCTTCGGTACATCTTCCTTCCTTACTTTTAGTTGGTGATACCCACTTCTCAAATCTATTTTTGAGAAATATCTAGCACCCTTCAATTGATCAAACAAGTCATCTATTCTTGGCAATGGATATTTGTTCTTAATAGTGACTTTATTTAATTCTCTATAATTAATGCAAAGACGCCTTGACCCATCCTTCTTCTTCACTAATAATACCGATGCTCCCCATGGTGATACACTCGGTTGAATGTACTTCTTATCCAACAGCTCTTGTAGTTGTACCATTAGTTCTTTCATCTCTACCGGAGCCATTCTGTACGGGGCCTTCGATATCGGAGCGGTTCCTAGCGCTAAGTCGATCACGAACTCAATTTCTCTGTCAGGTAGAAGTCCTGGAAAATCCTCCGGAAACACATCTACGAATTCCCAAACCACTGGTATTTCCTCCAGCTTCACACCCTTCTCCTTTTGAGTATTGACTATGTAAGCTAAATACCCTACACAGCCCTGACTCAACAACTTCTTGGCCTGCATCATCGTTAGACATCTCATTTGTCTAGGCAATTTGCTACCATGAAAAACTACCTTTGACAGAGTCATAAGGTTTACACACTTCTTTTGGCAATCAATTATCACTCCATAATTGAATAACCAGTCCATTCCCAAAATAACATCGAAATCTCCGAGTTTTATCGGGATTAAATCTACTGTCATAATATTCCCCTTAATGTTCAGCCTACAGTTCTTGTATACGAACCTAACAGGAATCACTTCTCTATTCACAACTTCTATGTTTAAAGGGAAATTCAGCTCTTCACTAGGTATTTCTAACCTCTTAGCAAATTCATCAGATATAAACGAGCAAGTAGCACCCGAATCAAATAATACATATGCATTTATATCATTTATTGGGATAATACCTGACACGACATCTTTTGAATGCACTGCATCCTACACCGTCATGTTGAAGGTTCTTGCTATGGGCTTATTTATTAATGTTGGTCCCATAATAGTCAGTGTATCTCCACTAGGATTTCCCTTGCTTCCATTTGTCTCACCAGATCTCTTCTTAGGGCAATCACGAGCAAAGTGATCCTTGGACCCGCACGTGAAGAAAACGTTCTTCTTAGATTGAGTGCAATTTAGGGCGATGTGACCCTCCTGGCCACAGTTGAAGCATACTCATTTCCCCATCAAGCACACACCCTTGTGAAACTTCCCGCATATAACACATGCTTTAAACTTCTTCTTTTGCTAGTTTCCTTGCTGATTTCCAGCTCCCACATTTGCATTCCACTTCCTCTTCAAATTGTTGTTGCCATTTCCACCGTTACCACCACCACTCTTAACTTCACCTTCATTCTTCTTCTTTCTCTGCTCTTGGTTGTGTTTTGTTACAGCTTCGCCTCCACTCTCAGCGAGAATTGACTTCTCCATCACCTCTGCAAAAGTCTTTAGCTGGAACACGGAGACCCTACTGTAAAACCAGGGATTCAGTCCTTGTTCAAACCTCTTCGCCTTGCGTTCGTCTGTGCTGACTTGATATGACGCAAACCTCGCCAACTCGTTGAATCTTGTGGCATACTCAGACACCGACATCGTTCCATGCTTCAGTTCCAAAAACTGCACTTCTAGCTGACTCTTCCAACTTTCTAGAAGATAGGTCTCAAAGAATATTTCTTTGAACCTTTCTCAAGTTATTACCTCTTGACCTCCTCGGGTTTCATTGGCTTTCCACCAATAACTCGCCTCTGCTTTCAACATGAATGTTGCAAAAGTAGTCTTCTAGTTATTCTCTACCCTAGCAACATCAAAAACTTTCTCTATCTCCATGATCCAGGTCAGTGCTTCAATCGGATTCATGGACCCATAGAATTCTGGTGGTTCAACCACCTTGAAATCCTTAAACGTTGTACCTTGGTTCTGAGGTTGATTCTGTAAAGAACCCGTCAGTAACGTCACTAGTTGCTGAACTGGGTTATCTTCCACATTGTTATTGTTGGTTTCCTCAGTGGTTCTCTGTCGTGGTTGACGTCTTGGAGGCATTTTCTGTTAAAATACATCCATTAGATTCTATTACTTAACTTCTTTAAGTATTTTTCTACTTAATTTGCACACCATATAAGATTATCATGTAACACATAACACTTTGAATAAAATAATAACTTTTATTCATTCATAATCTTTTAAAAACATCAAAACAATAGCATCACCGCTATTTACATTACTTTCCTGAACTATAACAGTTGTAGGACAACATCATCAACATCTATCCCATTGGTTATATCATACCTGGGATTTACGTTTCATTTACTTCCTAATCACATATCAGTTACATTCCCTACAATGTCCTACTAAGATACTGCATAGCCTTACGACGCTCCTCTTCCACAATACAGAACATTGTTCGGTGATCCAATATGTACGATGGCAACGTCTTGAACTATATCAGATAACCCATGACTCGATCTTGAGCTCGATTGATCACGGTGTTGAATACATTATTCTTCTCCTCCATCCTCTTTGCTTGTGCGTCCCTCCTTGCCATCCTGGCTCGTTGATAAGCTTCCTCATACGCGTCTTCGGCTCTTGCCCTCTTGGTAGATTCCTCTTTCAACTTGTTCTTCAACTCTGCAATCTCTGCTATCATTCGTTCGTTCTCTCCTTCAGTGTGAACCAGCTTCTCTTCAACGTTATTCAGACGTTCCTCTCGATCCTGGATCTCGTCGTCCTTCTATGCCATCGAGGTCTATTGTTCAGTTACTAACTCCTGTAACTCCTCGACGGTATCTTAAAGTTCCACATTGCGGTCATACACCTCGTCGTACATACTGGCAGCTATCAAGTTAGGTGGAAGCTCTTCCTCCTCCTTCTCCTCCTCATCTGACTGTGGCAGCTCAACAGGGTCCTCGTCGTCCGTCTCTATCTCATTATCCTCATCAGGTATTCTCTCCTGCTCAAATACTGTGACCAATGGAGATGTTTCCCGTGGCAGTAGCTGTTCCCAAACCACCTGAATATCTCAAGGCTCCTCCTCTCTAGGCATCTGGGATCCTTCCTCCGTCGCTTGACTGGATCCTTCTACATTAGCCATCCTGTCAACTAAATTTTAAGATTTTAATTACTAATCATCACTACTCGACACTCACGAGCACATAAGTTGTAATCACATAAGCACATAAGTGTTTTATTACTTTCTCTTTCCTTAAAATTCGATAAGAGTTTATCATCACTATCTTTTCAAAGGTTACTTCCTAAGGCTTTTCCCCACCGAAGGTTCATAACCTAAAGCTTTGATACCAACTTGTGACACCCCCAAATCTAGGTACTTAATTCCCACAAAATTTGATGCTCACTATCCATACATTCATACTATCTACCCAAATAAAATAATATTTAAACCATAAGTCCTCCCTTTAAATAGGGTTACATCATTAAATTCAAAAACATCCCAGGTTGTCTAACCTTTAAACATCATATAAGCGTAAAAATAAAATTATTACATCACATCATTATTTAAAAGTCTATGAGCATAATCAATAAATAAACTTTACAAGTCTTCATCACTTGTACATTTTTCCCTTTCTTTTGCTAGTTGAAGGCTCATCTACCTTCTCAACTTTAGCTACAATAACAATATTTATGCAAGAGTAGGCAAAACAATTCCTCACTAGATATAGCAATGAATCGATAAGAATGAAATAACTTCCATTGAATAGGCTCATCAAAACTGAATAGTACTCTATCAATGATAACCAAAGAATGGAATCAAAATATGGAATGCAAAGACCACGAACTATGTCCACAGTTGCAAGTAATCTTTCAATTTCAACTTTAACCGTCATAAGACTATAAGGACTCCTCGTACTTAGGGGGATCAGTCCTTCGTACAATGTATTGTGCACAAACATTTCAACGCTAAGCGTAAATTTCCCCTAACAATAAGGTTGTTCATCTCAGTATTTAGAGTGCAAGTCCGCACCAAAGAAAGTTTGGTTTGGATAAGCTTTCAATGGTAATTTGAAGTTTAACTATGAGACCCCAAATTTTATGAATAAAGATTTAAATTTCTCGAAATATTTTTTTTGAATATTATGGTGTGGATTTGATATAATGTTATAGTTGTGGGTAATATTTATAAATTTTGCAAAGTAAGCAAATAGTTATATAATATTCGATTGGTCGGGGTATATTTATTTTAACAGGGAATATATGTACGACGGCACAATCATTGGTGGACCCCACAACAGAAGTATTGTCGTAGTAAGAAAACGATAGAATTATCTTTTTATAAAAATAACGGCAAAAGTGTTAAAGTTAAAATTGTTGAACTACCCGGTAGTAAAAGTACAGTAATATGCGTGGTTGCATAGTAGCACACAGTATTGATTATTGATGCTTACGTAAGAAGTCACTCAGTTATACTCAATTATTGCTACAGTAATTGCTACACCATATCTCTCATATTATTGATTCAATTATTGTCACATTATCATCTGCATAATATGTTATATTATTAAATCAATAAATGAGACGGCAAAATTATTTATATTATTATTTGCAATATTGACAATGTCTAGAAGTTCTGTCAAGGAGAGGTTTGGTCACCTAATTGCCGCTAATAAGGAGAAATCCTAATCGGAAAGCCCCCTCTTTCCTGGGAATGACTTGGTTGTTAAATATTATGAATTATAATATGAATGACGAATAAGTTCATATTGATTAAAGATAAAATTGATAGTTCCATTATGTTGGAATTATTAGTGTTAGTGAAAATCGACATTTATTTCGATAATAATTGATGTCTGGAGGTTATATTGACCAATCGGGTAATTAACCGGATAAATGAGTAATTAATTGCTATTAATTCACATGCTTATAACTATGTGTTCACATGTGTGTACTATTGATTCACATTTTTGTACTATTAGGGAAGGTGGTGCAAGATTGATAATACTTGCATGACTAAGTTAAAAATAGAGGTATAGATGGAGGTACTATACTATAATTCGTATTTTCACATGTCTAGAACTATTAATTCACATGATTTACTATTGATTCACATGATTTACTATTAGGGGAGATGGTGCAAGTTTGATAATACTTGCAGGACTAAATTAAAAATGAAGGAAAAGATGAAGGTATTATACTGTAATATTTCTAGCCCCAAAATGTGCAATTATCGAAACTATATTTTCATATAAATAAAAGCTCATTCCTTCATTATTTTTCACCAATTCACTAAAGCTATAGAGCAATTATTATAGAGAGAAATTATAGAGAGAAAGAAGAAGAGAAGTCTACTACCTCACTATTCCAGTATCCAGTTTCCTTTTAAGGTAAGGGGTATTATTCTTTCGTATTCATGATGAGAGTTATTTTCTTTCAATGCTCGTAAGGGTTGTTATTTCATTCTTTATTATTATGTTGGAATAACCTGTCTATGCGAAGTACCGCAAACATGGTGAAATTCTTCTGTTATTCCATTCTTTATTATTCGTTGGAATAACTCATGTCATGCAAGGTCTATCGCATGCTTGGTGAATTCTGTTGTTATTCCATTCTTTATTATTCTGTTGGAATATCCTGTCTGTGTGGATTACGCATGACCTGGTTCCATTCTTTATTATTCTGTCAGAATAACCTGTCTATGTGGATTACCGCATGCATGGTGAATTCTTCTGTTATTCTATTCTTTATTATCCTGTTAGAATAACCTGTCTATGTGGATTACCGCATGCATGGTGAATGATCTTTCGCATTCATTCTTTATTAAATTGTGGAAATGATCTATCTACGTGGATTACTGCATGGCGGGTGAAAATTCATTTGCAGTTTTGTATATTCTATTATACTCATCTGGAATATCATTTCTTTTGTACTCGTCATGAAATATCGTTTTTGGTATTTTTTTTGTTACGAGTTACTATTCACGGGTTACTATTCATCCGATTACTATTCACTTTAGTATTATTCACTCAGGTATTCGGGGCACTTTTCGTATCAGAGTACTATTCACGAATTACTATTCACGGGTTAGTATTCACCCGATTACTATTCACTCTAGTATCATTCACTCAGGTACTTGGGGTACTTTTCATGTCGGGGTACTATTCCCGAAGTACTATTCATGGGGTACTATTTACCCAAAAAATATATTTCTTTTCTGTCCAAATTATTTTTGGTACATGAATATTATTCTTGAATTTTACTCTACAAAGCAGTATCATGTTGACAATTTGGACGTTATTGATTTCTGGATAAATTAAATTATAAATCTTTAAAATTTATCCTTGAACTTGTTTTATTGAATTATTATGTCATTGTCATCATCCTCATGCTTATATTTTGATGAAAGTCATCTTTGGCTTACGTGCATAGATGGACTTGGTATGATTATGACCGGGAATTATTCGGTATAATCATGACCGTAATGTGACGAATGATGCGGTGAAAGTCCTTATTGGCCCGTAGTGCATTGATGGACAGTTATGGGTATGATTATGACCAAGGATTATTCGGTATAGTCATGAACATTGATGATTACATGAATATCCTTGGCCCGTAGTGCAGGGATGATTTGATGATGTGGTTTATTTATTAAGCTGAGTCTCAGCGATAAAGTTGATGAAAAACTTTTTAAATCATAGAAGATAGTAGATTTTATGCTCTACTTGACTCTTCTAATGGATTGCTTATTTCCGCTGCAGTTGTTAATCTAAAACTTATTGTCTATTGTATTCTATCAGTTGTTATATTGTTGAAGGCCAAGGATAATTTATTTTGAATTATCTTAGTCATAATATTTCTTACTGGGCTAGTTGAGCTCACTCTTTCTTTCATTGTTCTCTTCAGGAAATGAGAATATAGCTGGGACGAGTCGGGGAATGGAGTGATGGTCCAGGATAAATGGTTTTAGTAGTCCTCATTATTCTACGGAATAATGTGATAATAATTGTAACGAGGACACCATTAAGTGTGGATATTGTCTAGATGACAATATTCTTGTTTAAACTCTCAGTTATGTTTTGTCGTATTTTACACGACTGTTGTCTAATTAAGTTGTATTTGAAATTATGTATCATGTATCTGGCGACTCAAGATGGGTGATGTATACCTGTTTTGGGGGCGTCACATTAACAATCATCAACTAGAGGACTAGTTGAATCAATAGTGTTTGATAACATAACAGTTGATCAATAGTAACATAATATGGAACAATGAATAAGTGTAAGCTAACTAACTATATTTTGAACTCATGCTTAGAAACAACTGCAAAGCATAATTATTGAATGACAATAAACCTTGCTTGAATAATATTAAGCTAGGACTATGAATTATTGAATATACATTGAGTACTAGCGAGCTAAAAATAAAGCTTATTCATTATGAGAATAGCGTGTGTCAAGTAAATGAACTAAGATAATTCAACATTAGAAATTAGAATTCAAGAAAATTGAATTCATAATACACGAATGACAATAAGAAACTTGTCTAACAATACACAAGTTAAAATACATCAATAAATATTGGAATTCAAACTTGATCGAATAAAGTTAAAGTCATAGCTAACTTGCTCAAATAATGTTTAGGAATATAAGAGTTCGCTTAATGAAAATCTAAAGTAAGAAACTTGCTTAATGTAACAAGATAAGGTTTAGAAACTTGCTCAACGTAAATTTAGAGTTAGAAAACTTGCTCAATGTAAAAAGAGAAGTTTAGAAACTTGCCTCGAGCGTAAGCTGTAATATTAAACTCACGTTCACCTATACATAGTATTAAAACCACAACATCTATTAGACATATTAATATTCACTTTTTAACATAACACGCATTTCTAGCTAAACTTGTCATTTTAGCACAAGTCTTATGCTACCATTTATATTTCAGAATTCCCAAGTGTTAACATCACAACACTTAACTAACATTCATTGTATAAACTAAGTTATAACATAACACGTTCATAACTTATAAATCATTTTTACAATTTTGAATTTACAATCCACATAACACGATTCTGTTTAACCTTGTTGTTACATGGTTCTCACATTAACCTAACACTAAGCTAAGTTACATTGAACGTCCAAAGTCTGCAGAATTAGCAGACTTAACTGTTTGAGACTGGGCACTGGCGCGGTCGTGTCAATTTTACATTGGGTTGCGGTAGCCATGGCTGCAGCACAATTAAGCAGAATCATGCGAAAGGGTTCATGTTGTAAGTACTGCATTTGATTCCGATTTTTGAGTAACATGGTTACGACACTTTTCTTAAGCCAACTAACACGAATTTCACCCACAAAACGGTAAAATTAAAACAAACAATTGATATAAGACTATTACAAACATGTTTGCTAACATATTCAACCAATTACAACAATTTAACAACAACTTAAGCTAATTTAATTTCTCAAATTCCATATTTTCATATGAAAACTCTATTTTTGACATCTCTTGCAAAAATCATCACTGTAATCTCTATACTTTGCCAAATTGCTTCGTTCAAATTACGTTATGCTCGTTTCTTAATGAACTAACATATACAAGACTCAATTTATAGTTTATCATACGAATTGACCATCAAAAGTGTTACTTACACAAGCCATATAAGAAATACAAACACTGTCATAATTTTCTTCCTTTTTAACTGTAATACGCATACAATTTCTTATCTACACATAAACTCCAGCATCATAAACAAGTATAATCACAATTACCAACTATATATATCCACAATTCATCAATTTGATTTCACAGAACATAGACAAAACTATGCCGTGATACACATAAACATATATATATATATATATATATATATATATATATATACAATACTAAGGTTATGTAAAAATACCTTTAATTTGCTTGTAATCCTTGCTATCACCACTGATGCACATTATCCTGGTTATTGATCTGTGGTGACTCAACGGTCTCCTGTGCTCCATTGCTTATCTTAACATTTTTAGATGCCATTTTCAAATACTGCCACAAAATAAGGGTTAATTGACATACCACATAATATCCCTATATTATGACCGACCTATTAAATAACAAATAATCTTAGGTAGGTCATACTAGCAAAGGATTTCCCCGTCTCTCCCCCTTGTTCTAGTCTCACATCTTAGCTAGGGATCATATCCCTAAGCTTTGATACCAACTGTGACGCCCCCACAATAGGTATACATCACCTATCCTGGGTCGCCAAATACATGGTACAGAAATCAAATACAACTTAATTATACAACTGTCGTGCAAAATACGACAATATAATAGCTGAGAGTTAACACGAATATTGTATCATAGATAATATCCAAACTCAAATTCAACCCTCATTACATTTATTATCACACTATTTCCTAGAATAGTGAAGACTACTACAACCACCATCCTGGACCATCACTCCATTCCCCGACTAGTCTCGGCTACATTCTCAATTCCTGAAGAGAACAATGAAAGCAAAAAGGTGAGCTTAACTAGCCCAGTAAGAAATATTATGACTAATGTAATGCATAATAAATTATCATTAGCCTTCAATAGTTGTATACAAATAAACAACAAGTTTAACTACAGCAGAACAAACAATCCATTAGAAGAGTCAAGTAGAGTATGATATCTACTATCTTCTATGATTTAAAAAGTTTATCATCAATTTAATCGCTGAGACTCGGCTCAATAAATAATCCACATCACTGAATTATCCATGCACTATGGGCCAATGATATTCATTAGTATCACGTCCATGAATTATCCATGCACTACGGGCCAAGGATAATCATGTTATCACCAATGGTCATGATCATGCCAACAACTGTCCATCAATGGACTATGGGCCAATGAGGACTTTTACCACATCATTTGTAACATTACGGGTCATGATTATACCGAATAATCCCTGGTCATAATCATCCCAATCAACAGTCCATCAATGCACTACGGGCCAAAGATGACTTTCATCACAATATAAGCATAAGGATGATGTAAATGATATAAGAATTCAATTAAAAGAAAGCAAAGGATAAATTTTTAAAGATTTATAATTTTATTTATCCAGAATTCCCAAAATGTCCAAATTGTCAACATGATACTGCTTTGTGGAGTAAAATTCAAGAATAATATTGTATCAAAAATGATTTGGACTGAAAAGAAATTAATTTTTGTCATGAATAGTACCCTGGGTGAATAGTACCCGAGTGAATAGTACCCAGTGAATAGTACTTCAGGAATAGTACTCTGTGAATAGTACTCCAGCATGAAAAAGTTAAAACTTATCAAGAATGTGCAGAATAATATTTACATGAAAAGATACTGGATGAAGCACAAATTTTAAGGATATTCTACTAATTTTATGGAGTTTAGAAGCCAAAAATTAACAAATTGAGTAGAATTCGGAATCTGAAATGAAATAATATTACTTACATACTATAGAGTATGGAAGAAAATATTATTTCTTACGAATATTGAACAAAAATAATATCTCTTACCTTAAAAAGAAAGTACTTTTGACTGGTAGGGCGGTGATATTCTTGAAATAAACTTATACTGTTTTGTACGCTCAAAGCTTCCTTAAACTATTAAGAAATACGCACAATATTATAGAAGAATTAAGAATTCTCTGATTCTGGTGTGATTTTCAATTCTAAACTAAGCATCCTATTTTTAGGAGAATGGAAAGGGTACTATTTAGAAATAATCATGGACGCACAGTGCATAATTTTCACGGGCGCACGAATCGTCTGAAATAATTTTCTGAATTCACTATGCAAACACTATGCAGACACTATACATAATAAAATATAATATATTCTATTTTTCATAAAAAACAAAACTTATATATATATATATATATATATATATATATTACAAACCACCCATGACAAACTTATATTCCACCCTCCCAAAATTCAACCAACATGTGGGCCCCACCTCATATTTCATTCAACATGTGGGCCCCTCCTTATATTATATATATAAATATAATACTTATATATATATATATAAAATATATATATATACTGAATAACTTTTTATTGATTATTTTGAAAAAATGAGTAAGTGGGGGGTTCAAATAATACGCCAAACATACAACAAATACTTCATAAAAATCCCCTCAATATTTTTAACAACATTTATTCATCATTATTATACCTCGCAATATTAACAACCAGATCGTTTCCAGGAAAGAGGGGGCTTTCTGATAAGGATTTCTCCCTATTGGCGTAAAATTAGGTGACCAAACCCCTTTCCTCGACAGATCTTTCTAGACATTGTTAATTATGCAAATAATAATATGAATAACATATCATCTCAATTATTAATTTAATAATATAAAATATAGTGCATATGATACTATGACAATAATAGAATCAATAATGTGAGATACTATGTAGCAATTACTATAGCAATAATTGAGTATAACTGAGTGACTTCTCACGCAAGCATCAAATACCGTGTGCTACTATGCAACTACGCGTAGTACTGTATTTTTCATCACCGGGTAATTCGATAGTTAACGGTAAAACTTTCGCCGTTATTTTTATAAAAAGATATTTATGTTATTTTCTAACTTCGACAATAATTTCGTTGTGGGGTCCACCAATGATTATGTCGTTGTACAAATATTTCCTGTTAAAACGAATATCCTTCGACCAATCGAATATTTTATAACAACTTGCATACTTTGCAAAATTTATAAATATTACCCACAACTATAAAATTATATCAAATCCACACCATAATATTCAAAATTATATTTCGAGAAAAATTAATTTTTATTTATGAAAGTTGGGGTCTTACAACCTCCCTTTCTTATGAAATTTCATCCTCAAAATTAGGGTTCGTACCTGGTATGTCGAAGAGGTGAGGATACCTTGATTTCATTTCAGATTCTAACTCCCAGGTCATTTCCTTAACATCGTAGTTTTTTCACAAAATTTTGACTTGGGGTATAACCTTGGAGCGTAGAATATATTCTTTTGACTTGGGGTACCTCTTCATACGTTAAATCTTCTGTTATTTCGTCCGATTCTAATTCAATAATGTGATTCGGGTCTTCCACATATTTACGTAATATGGATATATGAAAAACGTTATGATCACGAGACATACTTGGCGGTAAGAGGAGTCTATAAGCTACAGTTCCTACTCGATTGAGGATTTTGAATGGCCAAATGAATTGAGGATTGAGCTTTCCTCTTTTTCCAAATCTCGTAACTCCTTCCCATGGAGTAACACGTAACAACACATGATCTCCAATATTGAACTCCACGTCCTTTCGATGAAGATCAACATAACTCTTTTATCGATTTTGTGAGATTTTTATACGTTGTCGGATCATTTGAATCTTTTTCGTAGTCATACGTACCAACTCCGGTCCCAACAACATTGCTTCACCCACCTCGTCCCAACATAATGGAGAACGACACTTGCGTCCGTACAACGCCTCAAATGGAGCCATGCCAATACTTGCTTGATAACTGTTGTTGTAGGAGAATTCCACTAATGGCAAGAACTTGTCCCAACTTCCTTTGAAGTCAAGGACACAGAGTCTTAATAGATCTTCAAGAGTTTGAATAGTTCCCTCTGACTTCCCGTCTGTTTGAGGATGATATGTCGAACTAAATCATAAATCTGTGCCCATAGCTCTTTACAAACTAACCCAAAATAGTGAAGTGAATCTTGGGTCCCGATCAGAAACTATGGATACTGGAATACCATGCAGTCTTATAATCTTATTTATGTAAATGCGAGCAAGACGTTCAAGTGAATAAGTTTCTCGTATAGGTAAGAAATGAGCAGACATGGTTAATCTATCAACAATAACCCAAATTGCATTTATGCCTTGAGAAACCTTAGAAAGACCAGTAACAAAATCCATGGTAATGTGCTCCTACTTCTATTCTGGAATTTAAAGTGGTTGCAATGGACCTTTTGACACTTGATGTTCTTCCTTGACACGTTGACACGTTAAACACCTTGAGATAAACTCTGCGATCTCTTTTTTCATATTGCTCCACCAAAATGTATGTCGATGATCACGATACAATTTGGTACTTCCAGGATGAATTGTAAATGGTGTTGTGTGCCTCCATTATGATTTTATACTTTAAATCAGGGTCGTTAGGAACACAAAGTCTGGAGTTGACTCGAAGTATTTCTTCTTCATCGATTCTTGCTTCTGGAATAGTACCTTCTTGTACTTTCTTCTTTTTACGCATCAGCTCCAGGTCCGTAGCTTGACCAGCTTTAAATTTATCAATTAAAGTCAGTTCTACTCATATATTTGACATCATCACATGGGTCCCTAGAGTCTTTATCTCTATCTCCATCCTATGAAACTTATACAAAATGGGCCTTTGCGTTGACAATATCGCACTCGTACCCGCATATGATCTTCTACTCAACGCGTCAGCTACCACGTTTGCTTTTCCAGAATGGTATTGAATGGTATGATCCTAATCTTTCAACAACTCGAGCCAACGTCGTTGCCGCATGTTGAGTTCCTTTTGAGTGAAGAAATATTTGAGACTTTTATGAACGGTATAGATCTCCACCTTCTCCCCATACAGGTAATGTCTCCAGATATTTAGTGCGATAATGATTGCTGCCAACTCTAGATCATGAGTAGGATAATTCCTCTCATATTCTTTGAGTTGTGGTGAGGCATAGGCTATGACTTTCCCATGTTGCATGAGAATACATCCTAACCTTCTACCAGAAGCATCACTGTAGATGACAAATCCCTCCAAACCAGATGGTATTGTCAGAACAGGTGCTGAAATAACTCTACTCTTGAGTTCTTGAAAACTCTTCTCACATTCCTTGCTCCAACCTAATTTTGTATCTTTTCGAGTTAGCTGAGTTAATGGAGTAGCGATTCGAGAAAATCCTTCCACGAATCTCCGATAATAACTAGCTAAGCCCAGAAAGCTAAGTACTTCGATTACTGACTTAGGTTTCTCCCAACTTTGATTTACCTCAATCTTTGCCAGGTCAACAGATAATCCATGATTTGATATCACGTGCCCAAGGAATGCTACCACCTCAAGCCAGAACTCACATGGCGTATAACTTGTTTTCACGAAGCTTTTGAAGTATTAGCCTCAAGTGTTGGTCATGATCTTCATGGGTTTTGGAGTATATGACGATGTCATCAATAAAGACAACAACAAAATGATCCAAATATTCCTTGAATACTCGGTTCATCATATCCATGAAGGCAGCAGGAGCATTAGTCAATCCAAAAGACATGACTAGAAATTCATAATGCCCGTACTGAGTTCTGAAAGTAGTCTTTAGAATGTCATCAGTTTTAATCTTTAACTGATGATATCCGGAATGAAGATCGATCTTTGATAAGAAATTGACGCCTTGTAACTGGTCAAATAGGTCATTAATGTGTGGCAACATGTACCTATTTTTGATGGTGACATGATTCAACTCCCGATACTCAATACACAGTCGCATACTTCCATCTTTATTCTTTACGAATAGAACATAAGCACCCCAAGGAGACGTACTAGGATGAATGAAACCGATGTCTAACAATTCCTGTAGTTAGGTTTTTAACTCTTGAAGTTCAATAGGAGTCATTCGATATGGGGCTTTAGAAATGGGATTTGTACTGAGTTCAAGGTAGATACAAAATTCAATTTCATGCTCTGGGGATAGGCCAGGAAGTTCTTCAGGGAATACGCCAGGAAATTTATTAATAATATGAATATCATTCAAATCTGACGTATTTTTGTTAAAATCTGTGACATGAGCTAATAAAGCTTGACAAACATTTTTTAATAAACGAATAGTTTTATGGCTTGATATGACTGTGATTGACTTAGTGGTTTGGTTGCTTGAATTCGCATAATAGGTTGGTTAGGAATATGAAAGCTAATCACGTTACAAAAACAATCAATTTTAGCATGATGAGTAGTTAACTAACCAATCCTTAAAATCACATAAAATGCAAGTATTTTCAAAGAGATAAGGTCGACAGGTAACGTGCGGGTACCGATTTGAATCGAACAAGACTTATAAATAGTGGATTTTATAAAGGTTTCTCCCAACGGAGTTTCAACAGATAAGTTAAAGTCTAATTTCTCTAGAGTTAATTAAATTTAAACGTTGAGCGCAAGTAGGAGAAACAAAAGAATGGGTAGAACCGGTATCAAATAAGGTATAGACTTCACTAGAGTTTATGATTAGCTTTCCTATGATAACTTCGTTTGGTTTCCTCACTTTTTGGGAGGTCACGACAAACGCTCTCCCTTGAACTACCGGCTTTGACTTCTCTGGGATGGCCTTTGGTGCCTCCATCCCAGTTGAACTTGACTTCACTACATGACAAAATTGGGCTAGGTGACCTTCTCTTACGCTATTATAACATGTTTTGGACTGCTGCGTACAGTTTGGACTGATGTGTCCCTCCCCTCCGCATTTGTAGCATATGATCGGTGGTCATTCTCCTTAACAACGGTTGCTGGTGCTGACATCTTTCCATCTTTATTGAATCTCCTCTTCTTGAAATTTCCACTTCTATTTTCTCGGCCATGATTACCACCGAAGTGGTTACCATTTCTGGTATATTGATTCCCTCCACGTTTGTTGTCACCGCTTCAATGACTGCTACCACTGGTATTATCATTTTATCGGCTGCTCTCTCTTAGTTGGGTTTACTCATTATCGCGCTCCAATAACTGAGCCCTATTTACAACATCTCAATACAAACACAATTTGTGAGAAATGAGGTATTGAAATATTTCAGGTTTCAAACCTCGCAGAAACATTCACGTCATTCTCTCCTCATTATCAACCAAATGGGATGCAAACCGGGACAACTCGGCAAACTTAGCCTCGTACTGCGACACAGTCATATTATTTTTTTATAGCTTGATAAATTCCACCTCCTTCATGTAACGAATACTTTCAGGAAAGTACTTGTTATTGAACAGTTCTTGGAACTTCTCCTAAGACATCTTCTGTGCGGCAGGTTGAGTTTGTTTTACATATTCCCATCAGTAATATGTGCCTCCTGGCAACATGAAGGTGGAAAAGGGAACCTTTTACTCCTCCGAGCATCCCAAGACATCAAATATCTTGGTGATCTACTTTATTCACGTCTCCGCCTTAAGTGGTTCTGGCTTTCCCAAAAACTCATGTGGTCCCAGCTCCTTGAACTGCTTAGCGGTGACCATCCGAGAGTTGCTAGTGTTTCCACGTGTATTTTGAACATGAGCCTCTCTTGCCTGATGTTGCATGAATTGTATAAAGCCTCTGAACATCCCATCGTTCATCATTTGGTCGGTGTTGTTGTTTACATTAGGATTGTTGCCTTCCTGATGCACATTATCCTGGTTATTGATCTGTGGTGACTCAACGGTCTCCTGTGCTCCAATGCTTATCTTAACATTTTTAGATGCCATTTTCAAATACTGCCACAAAATAAGGGTTAATTGACATACCACATAATATCCCTATATTATGACCGACCTATTAAATAAAAAATAATCTTAGGTAGGTCATACTAGCGAAGGATTTCCCCGTCTCTCCCCCTTGTTCTAGTCTCACATCTTAGTTAGGGATTATATCTCTAAGCTTTGATACCAACTGTGACGCCCCCACAATAGGTATACATCACCTATCCTGGGTCGCCAAATACATGGTACAGAAATCAAATACAACTTAATTATACAACTGTCGTGCAAAATACGACAACATAATAGCTGAGAGTTAACACGAATATTGTATCATAGACAATATCCAAACTTAAATTCAACCCTCATTACATTTATTATCACACTATTTCCTAGAATAGTGAAGACTACTACAACCACCATCCTGGACCATAACTCCATTCCCCGACTAGTCACGGCTAAATTCTCATTTCCTGAAGGGAACAATGAAAGCAAAATGGTGAACTCAAATAGCCCAGTAAGAAATATTATGACTAAGATAATGCAGAATAAATTATCGTTAGCCTTCAACAGTGTTAAACTAATAAACAACAAGTTTAACTACAGCGGAACAAATAATGTAACGATCCGAAATTTCAAATTGTAATTTAATTATTTATTGAGTTATATAAATATTATTTGAGTTGTTAAATATTTTATTGATGTTATGGTTGTGAATCTAAATTTATTAGAGAAATTTCTAAATTAAATTAATTTATAATTTAAAGAGCTTTAAAATAACATGAGATGTTATATTATTGTTTTGATTTAATAATTTAAATGATATATTAAATTATTAAATAAAGTTATAATGAAAATTATAATTTTTTGATATTTGTTAAAATACTATATTTAATTAAAATATAGTATGTGATTAATGTAATGGGTTAGTGTTGGATATGAAAATTCAAATAAATAATATGTGATTATAATTATAAACTAAAGTGTCTATGTAAATAAACTAAAAAGGGTTTAATTTAGTTTTTGCCAAACAAGGCTTAAAAGTATTTTAATTCTTTAAATTTAAAGGGTTTTTGCCAAACAAGCCTTATGGCTTTTGGAATTTCTAATTTTTGAAAATAAATAATATAAATAAAATAAGTAAAATAATAAATATAATATATTTATATTATATACGTTAGTAATTGATTTTGCAATTAGTAGTGTTATTAAGGGTTATCAGTTTTATTCTTGCGCTTGAATACCAGTTGATTTTCTTATTACGCATTCTAATTGCTAAAGCAGAGAGAGTTGAGTGAGTTTGAGAGCTTCAGAGAAAATTGAGAGAGAATTACGAATTTTCACAGCAATTCCAGTGATTTTTAGCAAGGATTATCTTAGAAATTAAAGGTATGTTCCATAATCTCTATATTATAAGCATGTATATGAGTTTTACGACAATAATTTTCATACTCTGTGAATTTTATATGTTTAGAATTGATGTTCTTGAAATAGTTATGATGATTGCATGTGTCTATGATGATTAGATATTATGTTTAAACAATAATTGCATGCTAATTTCGGTTTACAGTAAAAGAAAATGATGTCAGTGTTTATGTTCTTCATATAGCTTGAGTAAGTATCAATTTTAGTGGCCAATTTGTATGTGAAACTGTAAATGGACGCTTGTATATGGTAGTTCATTGAGATACGAACATAACATAATTTGAATGGGATGATTTGGTCATGTATTGAACTGACAATGATGATTTTTAGGATGAATGTCAAGAAAATTGGGGTTTTAATGAAAATATAAAAATTGAGAAATTAAAATAGTTTTAGTGGTTGTTAAATTGTGTTAAGTGGTAGTATATGTTAGCAATCATGTTTATGATAGTTGTATATTTATTTTACGTGTTATTATCACTGTTTGGTGAGTGAAATTCGTGTTAGTTGGCTTAAGAAAAGTGCCAAAGTTCTGTTCTGCAAAATTGAATTCTATGAGTCGCGATCACAAGAACCCTTTTGGCGCGTGGCTGAGAATGGCCATAGCCAAGATCCCAAAGGTAAAATCGGCGCGGTAGTGCAAGGCCCATTTTCGTATTAATCAAGTCTTCTAATTCTGCAAACTTTGGTCGTTCTTTGTAGCTTAGCTTAAGGTTATGGTAATGTGTCCAACATGTAACAACAAGGCTAAAACAGAGTTGTGTTATGGGGGGTTAGCGAATTCAAAGTGGTAAAAATGATTAGTAAATTTCGAATGCATTATGTGATAACTTAGTATACACAATGGATGCTAGGCAAGTGTTGCGAAGTAAACACTTAGAATTTCTGAAATGTAAATGGTAAAGAAAGACTTGTGCTAAAATGGTAAGTTTAGCTAGAAATGTACATGTTATGGTATGTTAGCATATCTAATAGATAATGTGGTTCTAAACCAATGTGTAGGTGAACGTGAGTTTAATATTGTAGCTTACGCTCGAGTCAAGTTTCTAAACCCTATCTTTTTATATTGAGAAAGTTTTCTAACTCTACACTTTTGTTGACTTAGTTCTATTACTATATTGTGTAACTTTATTCTTTTGATTAAGCAAGCTTATTATCTTAACTGTTATTGAATAAGTCAATTGTTCCTACAATTCATTCGAGCAAACTTTAACTCTAATGTTATTTGAAATTCTTATTTGATTGGTTCATTCTAACTTGTTTATAGTTAAGCAAGTTTCTTAAGTTCTATTATTGTATAATGAACACAGTTTTTGAACTCTCGTCTCTATTATTGAACTATTTTATTTCTTTGCATGAGTTAATACCTTGTTGGGCAAGTTTTTAGTTTCCAGCTTGCTATCAGTTAATGTACGTTCAGTAATTTCAATTATAATGTTATAAGACTCTAACCTTAGCTTATTTACTGTTCAAGCAAAGGTTAACCATTTTATTCATTTTATTGAATACTTATGCTTTATAGTTATTTCAAGCATGAGTTTAATATGTATAATCAGTTCATTTATGATTCTCAATTATTCTATGTTATGTTGTTATTAAACATCTGTTGTGATTATCAAACACTATTGATTTAACTAGTCCTCTAGATGATGTTCGTTAAACTTCAAATTACCCTTGAAAGCTTATCTAAACCAAACTTTCTTTTGTGCGGACTTGTACTCTAAATACTGAGATGAACAACCCTATTATTATTAGGGGATAATTTACGCTTAGCGTTAAAATGTTTGTGCACAATACATTGTACATAGGGCTGATCCCCCTAAGTACGAGGAGTCCTTATAGTCTTACGACTGTTAAAGTTGGAGTTGAAAGATTACTCGCAACTGTGGACATGGTTCATGGTCTTGCGACCCTCAGTTATGTATATTCGATATTTTGGATTCCAGTTCTGATTATCATTGTTAGAGTACTATTCAGTCTTGATGAGCCTATTGTTGGTAGTTATTATTATTCTTCTCCTGTTGATTCATTGTTATATTCAGTGAGCAATTATTTTGCTCACTCTTACATATTTATAAACTCATTGCAGCTAAAGTGGAGAAGGTAGATGAACCTTCAACTAGCAAAGGAAAGGGAAAAATGTACAAGTGATGCAGACTTGTAACTCTTGTTTATTGTGATAATCATAAACTTTTTAATAATGATGTAATGTAATAACTTTATTTCCGCACTTGAATGATGTTTAAAGGTTAGATAACTTGGGATTGTTTTTGAATTTAATAATGTAACCCTATTTAAGGGAGGATTATGGTTTACATATTTTTTTTTATTTGGGTAGATAGTTTGAATGTATGGATAGTGAGCACCAATCTTGTGGGAATGAAGTACCTAGATTTGGGGGTGTCACAGGTTGGTATCAGAGCCTTAGGTTTTGAACCTTAGGTGGGGAAAAGCCTTAGGAAGTAACCTTTGAAAAGATAGTGATGATAAACTCTTATCGAGTTTTAGGAAAGAGAAAGTAATAAAACCCTTATGTGCTTATGTGACTACAACTTATGTGCTCGTGAGTGTCGAGTAGTGATGATTAGTAATTAAAACATAACATTTGGTTGACAGGATGGCTAATATAGGAGGATCTAGTCAGGCTAGAGAGGAGGAGCCTCAAGATATTCAGGTGATTTGGGAACAACTACTGCCACGGGAAACAGTTCCATCGGTCACAGTAGTTGAGCAGGAGAGAGTACCTGATGAGGAGGATGAGATAGAGATGGACGAGGATGATCCCGTGGAGCTGCCATAGTCGGGGAATGGGGAGGATGAGGAGGAAGAGCTTTCACTTAACTCGATAGCAGCCCATATGTACGACGAGGTGTATGACCGCAATGTGGAACTTCAAGACACAGTCGAGGAGTTATAGGAGATTATAGCTGAACAACAGACCTCGATGGCACAGAAGGATGATGAGATCCAAGATCGAGAAGAACGACTGAACAACGTTGAAGAGAAGCTGATCCACACAAAAGGGGAAAACGAGCAACTAATGGAGAAGATTGCAGAACTGGAGAATAAGCTGAAGAAGGAATCTACAAAAAGGGCGAGAGCCAAGACGCAGCATCTGATGAAGCTTATCAACGAGTTTAATAGCAGAGAGGGACGCACAAGCAAAGAGGAGGAAGATGGAAGAGATGAACAACGTATTCAATACCGTGATCAATCGAGCTCAAGATCGAGTCATGGGTTATCCGATTCAGTTTGAGACGCTACCATCATACATATTGGATCGCCGAACAATGTTCCGAATTATGGAGGAAGAGCGTCGTAAGGCTATACAGTATCTTAGTAGGACATTGTAAAGAATTTAGTTGATATGTGATTAGAAATGAAATGTAAATCCCGGGTATGATATAAACAATGGGATAGATGATGATAATGTTGTCCTGCAACTGTTATAGTTCAGGAAAAGTAATGTAAATAGTAGTGATGCTATTGTTCTGATTTTTTTTAAGATGATGAATGAATAAAAGTTATTGCTTTATTCAAGGCGTTAAGTGTTATGTAATAAACTTTTATGATGTGCAACTTAAGTATATAATACTTAAAAGGTTGAATAGAAGCTAATGGATGTATTTTAGCAGAAAATGCCTCCAAGATGACAACCACCACGACAGAGAACCATTGAGGAAAACAACAACAACAATGTGGAAGGAAACCCAGTTCAGCAGCTAGTGACTTTACTGACGGGTGCTTTGCAGAGTCAATCTCAGAACCAAGATACTACGTTTAAGGGCTTCAAGGCGGTTGGACCACCAGAATTCCGTGGGTCTATGAATCCAGTTGAAGCACAGACCTGGATCATGGAAATCGAGAAGGTTTTTGATGTTGCTAGGGTAGAAGATAATCAGAAGACTGCTTTTGGAACATTCATGTTGAAAGCAGAGGCTAGTTATTGGTGGAAGGCCAACAAAATTCGGGAAGGACCAGGAGTGATGACCTGGGATAGGTTTAAGGAGTTGTTCTTCGAGACCTATTTCCTAGAGAGTTCTTAGAGTTAGCTAGAGGTTCAATTTTTGGAACTAAATGCAGGGAACGATGTCGGTGTCGGAGTATGCCGTAAGATTCAACGAGTTGGCAAGGTTTGCGCCATATCAAGTTAGGACAGACGAACGCAAGGCGAAGAGGTTTGAACAGGGACTGAAGCCCTGGTTGTACAGTAGGGTCTCCCTGTTCCAGCTGAAGACGTTTGCAGAAGTGATGGAGAAAGCAATTCTCACTGAAAGTGGAGGCGAGGCAGTAACAAAACATAACCAGGAGCAGAGGAAGAGGAAAAGTGAAGGTGAAACTAAAAATGGTGGTGGTGGTAACGGTGGAAATGGCAACAACAACCTGAAGAGGAAGTGGAATGCGAATGGGGGAGCTGGAACTTAGCAGGGAAACCAGCAAACGAAGAAGTTTGATGCATGTGATACATGTGGGAAATTTCACAAGGGTGTGTGTACTTAATGGGGAAATGAGTATGCTTCAATTGTGGCCAAGAGGGTCACATCGCCCCAAATTGCACTCAACCTAAGAAGAACGTTTTCTTCACGTGCGGATCCAAGGATCACTTTGCTCGTAAATGCCCTAAAAAGAGATCTGGTGAGGCAAATGGAAGCAAGGGAAATGCTAGTGGAGGTGCACTGACTATTGCTGGACCAACAACAACAAATAAGCCCACAGCTAGAACCTTTAACATTACGGTTCAGGACGTGGTGCAATCAAAAGATGTCGTGTCAGGTATTATCCCAATCAATGATATAGATACATATGTATTATTTGATTCGGGTGCTACTTGCTCGTTTATATCTGATGAATTTGTTAAGAAGTTAGAAATACCTTGTGAAGAGTTGAAATTCCCTTTAAACATAGAAATTGTGAATAGGGAAGTGATTCCTATTAGGTTCGTATACAAGAAATGTAAGGTGAACATTAAGGGGAATGTTATGAAAGTAGATTTAATCCCGATAAAACTCGGAGAGTTCGATGTTATTTTGGGAATGGATTGGCTGTTTAATTATGGAGCGATAATTGACTGCCAAAAGAAGTGTGTAAACCTTATGACTCTGTCAAAGGTAGTTTTTCATGGTAGCAAATCGCCTAGACAAATGAAATGTTTGACGATGATGCAGGCCAAAAATTTATTGAGTCAGGGCTGTGTAGGGTATTTAGCTTACATAGTGGATACTCAAAAGGAGAGGGGTATGAAATTAGAGGAAATATCGGTGGTTAGGGAGTTCGTGGATGTGTTTCTGGAGGATTTGCCAGGACTTCCGCCTGACCGAGAAATCGAGTTCGTGATCGACTTAGCGCCAGGAACCGCTCCAATTTTGAAGGCCCCATACAGAATGGCTCCGGTGGAAATGAAGGAACTAATGGTGCAACTGCAAGAGCTGCTAGATAAAAAGTACATTCAACCGAGTGTGTCACCGTGGGGAGCCTCGGTGTTATTCGTGAAGAAGATGGATGGGTCAATGCATCTTTGCATTGATTATAGGGAATTGAACAAGGTCACTATTAAGAACAAATATCTGTTGCCAATAATAGATGACTTGTTTGATCAATTGAAGGGTGCTAGATATTTTTTGAAAATAGATTTGAGAAGTGGATTTCACAAATTGAAAGTAAGGAAGGAGGATGTACCGAAGACGGCATTCCGAACTCGATATGGACATTACAAATTTTTGGTGATGTCTTTTGGTTTGACAAACGCCCCTGCAGCGTTCATGGATTTGATGACCATGGTGTTTAAACCATTTTTAAGACAATTTTATGGTGGTATTTATTGATGATATTTTGGTGTACTTCAAAACTCAAGAGGAACACGTGGAACACTTTTGTCTGACGTTGGAGACGTTAAGAAAAGAAAAGTTGTACGCGAAATTCTCTAAATGTGAATTTTGGCTGGAACGTGTACAATTTCTTGGACATGTAATCGATAAGGATAGGATTTTCGTGGATCCATCAAAAGTTGAAGCTGTGATAAATTGGGAACAACCAAGAACTCCATCAGAAATGAGAAGTTTCTTGGGATTGGCAGGCTATTACAGACGATTTATTCAGGATTTTTTCAAGATTGCCACTCCGTTGACAAATTTGACAAGAAAATCTATAAAATTTGTTTGGACGGAGAAGTGTGAAGAAGTTTTCAAGAATTGAAGAGGAAGCTTAGTGTGGCACCTGTGTTGTCATTACCAGATAATACAGGAAATTTTGTGGTGTATAGTGATGCGTCACACAAGGGATTGGGTTGTGTCCTTATGCAGAATGGAAAGGTTATTGCGTATGCATCAAGGCAACTAAAAGACTACGAGAAAGGGTATCCGACTCATGATTTAGAGTTGGCAGCGGTTGTGTTCGCACTGAAGATATGGAGACACTATCTCTACGGAGAGTAATGTGAGATATACACAGACCATAAAAGTCTGAAGTATATTTTCACACATAAAGACTTAAACATGCGGCAAAGGAGATGGATGGAGTTGATAAAGGATTATGATTGTGAGATCTTTTATCATCCAGGCAAAGCAAACGTGGTTGCAGATGCCTTGACTAGGAAACGCAGAGAAAAGCATATGTTCTTAACTAATAAGGAGGAGCTCATTTCAGCAATGGCAAGGCTAGAGCTGGAAATCAAATTTCTAGAAGAATCCGATGAAAAATTGTTCTAGATGGAAGCTAGTCCAACTTTGGTGGACAAAGTGAAAAATGCTCAGCTACAGGATGAAGAATACAAGAAAATAAAGCAAAGTATAGTCAAGGGTAAAGAACCGAAGTACTAGGTCGATACTGTGGGAATGCTAAGGTTCAAGGGACGAATTTGGGTTCCAGAAGTTCAGGATATTAAAGAAGAAATCTTGACGGAAGCACATAGCTCAAGATATTCAATTCATCCGGGAAGTACGAAAATGTATCATAATTTGCGGCGTCAGTTTTGGTGGCCAAACATGAAAAGAGATGTTGCAGAATGCGTTGCAAAGTGCTTGACATGTCAAAAAGTGAAGGCCGAGCATCAAAGACCAAGCGGATTACTTCAACTGTTGGAAATACCATAATGGAAGTGGGAGCATATCACAATGGATTTTGTGGTAGGTCTTCCAACGACTCAAAAAGGATATGATGCGATTTGGGTGATAGTGGACAGATTAACAAAATATGCACACTTTTTACCAATAAAGATTAGATTTAATATTGATCAGCTAGCGAAGCTATACATTAAGGAGATCATTTCAAGACATGGAGTTCTAGTGTCAATTGTGTCAGATCGAGACCCGAGGTTCACATCAAATTTTTAGAAGAGACTACAAGAATGCATGGGAACGCAACTAAAGATGAGCACAACGTATCATCCGCAAACCGATTTGCAAAGCGAAAGAACGATCTATACGCTTGAAGATATGCTCAGAGCGTGCATCATGGATTTCAAAGGAAACTGGGATGATCATCTACCGTTGCTGGAATTTGCATATAACAACAGTTACCATGCAAACATTGGTATGCCGCCATACGAGGCGTTATACAACAGAAAGTGCAGAACTCCACTATGATGGGATGAAGTTGGAGAACGGCAACTATTAGGCCCAGAACTGGTTTAGCAGACTGCTGAAGTTGTCAAACTCATCAGAGCAAGACTGGTAGCTGCTCAAGATCGACAGAAAAAGTATGTTGATCAACACAGGCAGAGTCGTGAGTTTGAAGCAAGAAATTTTGTATTCCTGAAAGTTTCTCCTTGGAAAGGGAAGATTCGTTTTTGCAAGAAAGGCAAGCTCAGCCCGAGGTTTATTGGACCTTTCGAAATATTGCGAAGAGTGGGAGAGGTGGCTTACGAAGTAGCTTTACCTCCAGAATTAGAACATGCGCACAATGTTTTTCATGTGTCGGTGTTGCGACCGTATAAACCCGATTATAAGCATGTGATCGAGTATGAACCGTTGCAGTTCAGTAAAGATTTGTCTTACGAAGAGATTCCTATCCAGATAGTCGATGTGAGACCCCGAATTTTATGAAATGAAAGTATTCAATTTTCTTATAATTATTCTATTTAGTAAATGGCTAAATTGATAAAAGGTTAAAGTTAAGGGTGATATTTGAATTTTTTTTAAAGTAAGCAAGTTGTAATAAAATAATCGGTGATAAAAGTACAGTAATACGCGTGGTTGCATAGTAGCATACGGTATTGATTATTGATGCTTACGTGAGAAGTCACTCAGTTTTATTCAATTATTGTAACAATATTTTATATTATTAAATCAATAATTGAGATGACAAAGTTATTCATATTATTATTTGCAATATTGACAATGTCAAGAAGTTCTGTCAAGGAGAGGTTTGGTCACCTAATTGCGCGCCAATAAGGAGAAATCCTTATTGGAAAGCCCCCTATTTCCTGGGAACGACCTGGTTGTTAAATATTGTGAATTATAATATTAATGATTAATAAGTTAGTGTTGATTAAAGATGAAATTGATAGTTTCACTGTGTTGGAATTATTAGTGTTAGTGAAAATCGACATTTATTTCGATAATAATTGATGTCTGGAGGTTATATTGACCAATCAGGTAATTAACCGGATAAATGAGCAATTAATTGCTATTGATCCACATATGTTTACTATTGATTCACATTCTTGTACTATTAGGGGAGGTGGTGCAAGATTGATAATACTTGCATGACTAAATTAGAAATGGAGGTATAGTTGAAGGTACTATACTATAATTAATTTTTTCACATGTTTAGAACTATTGAGTCACATGATTTACTATTGATTCACATGATTTACTATTAGGGGAGGTGGTGCAAGTTTGATAATACTTGGATGACTAAATTAAAAATGAAGAAAAAGATGAAGGTATTATACTGTAATATTTCGAGCCCCAAAATGTGCAATTATTGAAACTATATTTTTCAATAAATAGAAGCTTATTCTTCCTTCATTTCTCACCAATTCACTAACTCTCACAAGAGTAATTATAGAGATAGAAGCTATAGAGAGAATAGCTATAGAGAGAAAGAAGAAGCGAAGTCTGCTACTTCACTACTCCAGTATCCAGTCTTCTTCTGAGGTAAGTGTGACGCCCCCAAAATTAGGTATACGTCACCCATCTTGGGTCGCCACTTACATGGTACATAAATTCAAATACAAATTAATAATATATCTGTCGTGTACAATATGACATAAACTGTGAGTTTGAATACAAATATTGTCTACTAGATATTATACAAACTCAAAAGGAGTCCTCATTACAACTATTATCACAATATTTCACAGAATAGTGAGGACTACTAATGCTATCCTCTGGACCATTACTCCGTTCCCGACTTCGTCTCCGGCTATGTTCTCATTTCAAGAGAAAAAATGAAAAAAAAGGGTGAGCTCAACTAGCCCGAAGAAGAAATATTATGACTAAGATAATGCGTAATAAATTATCATTAGCCTTCAATGATGTTAAAGCGATAAAATACATTAGAAACGGTTTAAGCGCAGCGGAATATGCAATCCATTAAAAGAGTCAAGTAGAGAATAAAATCTACTATCTTTTAAGTTTTAAAAGGTTTTCATCAATTTTTATCATTTGAGACTCAAATTTTAATAAATAAACCACCACATCTAATCATCCCTGTACCACGGTCAAGGATTTTCATCAAATTATCAATGGTCATGACTATACCGAATCACCCTGGTCATAATCATACCAAAAACTATCCATCACTGCATTACAGGCCACTGAGGACTTTTATCACATCATTTATAACAAGCCATGATTATCTTAGAATCATCCCCGGTCATAATCATACTAATTTCATCTATGCACGTAAGCCAAAGATAACATATTATAACATGAGGATGATGACAATGACATAATAATTCAATAAAACAAGTTCAAGAATAATTTTATCCAGGAATTAGTAACGTCCAAATTGTCAACAAGATCTTTGTTTGTAGAGTAAAATTCAAGAATGATCGGAAGAATATTTCTATGAAAAGATCTTTGGATGAAACGCAAATATCAAGGATATTCTACTAATTTCATGGAGTATAGAAGTCAAAGTTTTAACCAACTAGGTATAATAAAGAATGGAATAACAAAAGAAATCACCATGCATGCGGTGCTTCGCGTAGGTAAGGTTATTCAATAGAATAATAATAACGGAACGGTCGGTGAAATTCACACCAAGCAGGATGATCCAAATGAATAATAAATCTTTGAATAATAAACAATGGAACCAGTCCGGTGTAAAAACACATGCATGAGGATATTCAAATGTAATAATAAATGCGGAATAATAAACAATGGAACCCGGTCCAAGGTGTAAAACACATGCATGGGATATTCCAATGAGAATAATATAGAATGGAATAAATGAAGAAGATCACCAAGTATAGGGATTCAGCGTATACAAAGTTATTCCAATGAATAAATAAGAATGGAATAACATAAGGATTTCACCAAGTATAGGGTATGCCGCATATACTGAGTTATGTATAGGGTATACCACTTTTACAAAAGTTATTCCAATGAATAATAATGAATGGAATAATGAGAAGAAGATCACCAAGTATAGGGGATTCACAGTATCTGAGTTATTCCAATGAGAATAAATAAGAATGGAATAACATAAGGATTTCACCAAGTATAGGGTATGCCGCATATACGAGGTTATGTATAGGGTATACCACTTTTACTGATTATTCAATGTAATAATAATGAATGGAATAATGAGATGTTCTCTTCATGAATACAAACGAATAATATCCCTTACTAAAATAATCCCTTACCGTAAAAGAGAACTTTGGATATCAAAGTAGTGAAGTACGAGAATACTCTTCTTCTTTCTCTCTATAGATTTTTCTCTATAGCTTCTCTATAATTTCTCTCTCTAGAGTTTCAGGTGAATTAAGTAAGAAAATAATGAAGGAATGAGCTTATTTATAGGAAAATAGAATGCATAGTAATTAATCCATGAGCGGTCAGATTGATTTACTTTAATCTGACGGTCCATATTTAAAGCAAAATCTTTTAAATAAAATATAATATATTCTATTTATATAAAAACATTTTACTATGCAAACACTATGCAACGCTATGCAAAACACTATGCAAAAAACACTATGCAACACTATGCATAATAAAATATAATATATTCTATTTATAGAATAACTTTAATAAAGTATTCTATTTTATATAAAAGATGTTTACGTTTTATTACTTTAATAATACTGAATAAAACAAAACGTCATTATCACTATAATAATTCATATTATTAATCGACAATAATGGAATCAAATGAGTGACTTCTCACATAAGCAAAGAATAATCAATACTGGTGTCTACTATGCAACCACACGTATTCTTTGTACTTTTTACTACCGAGTAGTTCAACAGTATCAACGGTAAAACTTCCGCCGTTATTTTAATAAAATATTTTTGTCGTTTTCTCAATCCGACAATAATTCTGTTATGGGGTCCACCAATGATTAAGCCGTTGTACGAATATTCCCTGCTAAACCGAATATTCCCCGACAAATCGAATATAATATAACCACTTGCATACTTTGCAAAATTTATAAATACTACCCACAACTATAATATTATCTCAAATTCACACCATAATATTAAAAATTATTTCGACAAAATTTAAATCTTTATTGATAAAATCTGGGGTCTCACAATCTCCCCTCCTTATGGAATTTCTCCCTCGAAATTAGGGTACGTACCTGGTATGATAAAGAGATGAGGATACCTTTAATACCTTTATCGTTGAAAAACATTAAATTCATCTTTGCAATCCGGCCAAAGATATTCATTAACAATTCATCTTTGCTCTACAGGCCAAAGATATTCAACTGTAAAACCAATAATGCTGAGACGCAGCTTAATAGTATCACGACCACGAATTATCCATGCACTACTGGCCATGGATATTCGTGTTTTCAATTACGGTCATGATTATACCGAATAATCCGTGGTCATAATCATACCAAGTCTATCAATGCACTACGGCCAAAGATGACTTTTACCACATCCATGAATTAATATTTCATTCTTTGAGACTCATTTCAATAATTAATCCATATCATCGAATCATCCCCCGCACTACGTGCCAAGGATATTCATTAGTATCACGACCACGAATTATCCATGCACTACTGGCCAAAGATAATCGTGTATTCATTAGTATCACGACCACAAATTATCCATGCACTACTACCAAAGATAATCGTGTATTCATTAGTATCACGACCACAATTATCCATGCACTACTGACCCAAAGATAATCGTGTATTCATTAGTATCACGACCACAAATTATCCATGCACTACTACCAAAGATAATCGCGTATTCATTAAGTATCACGACCACAAATTATCCATGCACTACTACCAAAGATAATTGTGTATTCATTAGTATCACGACCACAAATTATCCATGCACCACGTGCAAAGATAATCGTGTATTCGGTTGTATCACGACCACAATTATCCATGCACTACGTACAAAGATAATCGTGTATTCATTAGTATCACGACCACAAATTATCCATGCACTACGTGCCAAAGATAATCGTGTTTTCAATTACGGTTATGATTATACCGAACAATCCCTGGTCATAATCATACCAAGTCCATCTATGCACGTGAGCCACAGATGACTTTCAACATAATATAAGCATGAGGATCATGTCAATGATGTAAAGAATCAATCAAATGAGATAAAGGATAAATATTAAACATTTATAATATAATTTATCCAGGATTCAAGAATATCCCCATGTTATCAATCACTTAATAATCTCATAATCTAATATCATTAATATTATAACAATTTTTTAATCACTTCTTAAATTTATAAACAATTTATTTCAATTGTTTACGTTTTACCATATAATGCATTTAATCATTCAAAAATGCCATACTCATAAGATATCATCACCAATTATCAAATCCCTCATCAAAAAAATATGCATATACTCTATATAGGATTCTCTAGCTATAAAATCCTATTTTCAACTTTGTTACTTCACATAACATATTTTACTCATATGTTCGTTACTAAACTATTTTCATGAAAAATACCAAATCAGTCCCAAAAATATTTCTTTTCGGGGATTTAGCATAATATAGTCCCATGATGAAAATATATTTTTCTTGGAATTTTTAAAATTCATTTACTATTTTTCAAAAATCAATTTCTAATTAATTTCTTAAGAAATTAGCTACCTCAAGTTTAACTCCAAAAATTCCCAAATCTTGGCAGGACCTTACACATGTTAACGTGAGCTTCTAGTTTAAATTTCATGGTCATCGGAGTTATAGAACTCAGGTTATAGCGTTTTAAATCGGGAAAACCTAAATATTGAAATAGTCATAACTTGCTCATTTTAAGTCAGAATGAGCTCATTTTTGGACCGGAGGTACTTTATACCATATACCTTCATGTCTCAAAAGGTCAGAATTTTTCTCATAATTTAAGTGGCCGAAACAGCCCCTCTAAAATCATGGCAGCAGCTTTTTCGGTTTTTGCAGCTTTGCACTCCTTTGCTAAAATCAGTCCACACAAAAATCTACAACACCTTTTCCATTAATTCCACTTGGATTAGTTAGGTAACTCATAGATCTAACTCTAGGACTTGACCACACTCAAAAATTCAAAATATAATAGGAGATATGGTCAATTGAATTTTATGTTACGTTTTTCACCAAAATCTGATTTTCAACTCTTTGTGATTTCTAAGAAACTTTCATGTTTTCACATACTAACCAACATAACTCATCATAACACTTACTAATAACATGAATACCCATGATTTTCATTAGTCCAATGCTTTTATTATGACTTTCATCATAAACCACGTAAACTGTTCATTTTAGTTGAAGAAATATTTGAGGGTTTAAGAAATGGGTTTTTGGACTGGGGTCAATACAAAATTCGATTTCACGTTCTAAGTAGGATAAGAAGTCTTCAAGAATACGCCAGGAAATTTATTAATAATAGAAATATCATTCAAAACTGTGACTCGCATCCAAGACTTAGATAGTACGTCACATTGATACCAACTGTGACTTCTATCCCTTAACCTAGATAGCACCTCACAATGATACCTATCAACTTGCCATCTTGATCCACGACGTCGCCTCTGAAAAGTGCGGCGGTGCATTCCACACAAGGAAGTCAACAACGAAAGGTTCGGGGCTCTTTACTTATGGCTTAATATGACAATAATTGACTTTAGTAGTTTGGTTACTTGAATTCGCACAACAAGTTGGTTATGAATATAAAAGCTAACAACCTTACGAAAAGCATGATGAGTAGTTAACCAATTGATTCCTAAAATCACATCAAAGGCAAGTATTTTCAAAAAGATAAGATCGACAGGTAGCGTGAAAGTGTTTATTTGAATCAAACAAGATTTAAAAATAGTAAGCGATAATGAAGGCTCCTACTAACGAAGTTTCAACCAATAAGTCAAAGTTTAACTTCTTGAGTCAAATTCAAAGCGTTGAACACAACTAGGTGAAATAAAAGAGTGGGTAGAATCGGTATCTAACACGGTATAGACGCAAGAGCTTATGATTAACTTACCCGTGATAATTTTATTCGGGTTCCTCGTCACGAGAAAAAAACGCTCTCTCTTAAACTCACTGGCTTTGGTTTGTGCAGGGATGACCTTTGGTGCCTCCATCCTAGTTGAATTTGTCTTGATAAGCGACAAAATCGAGCTAAGTGACCTTCTCTTCCACAATTATAACATGCTATGGACCGCATGGCGCAGTTCGGACTGATGTGTCCCTCTCCTCCGCATTTGAAGCATATAATAGGTGGTCCATCTCCTTCCTTAACAACTTGGTCTTTGGTCTTTGACGTCTTTCCATCATTGTTGAATCTCCTTTTCTTGAAATGTCCATTCTTATTATTTTGGTACGATTACCACCAAGTGGTTACCATATCGGCCCGTTGATTCCCTCCACGCTTGTTGTCACCGCTTCGATGACTACTCTCGCTGGTATTATAATTTTGCCGGCTGCTCTCTTTTAGTTGCGTTGATTCGTTATCGCACTCCACTAAGCGAGCCCTATTTACAACATCCGAATAAAAACACGGTTTATGAGAAATAAGATGTTGGACGTATCTCCGCTTCAAACCTCTTAAAACATTCGCATCATTCTCTCTTCATTATCCACCAAGTGGGACGGAAATCGTGATAACTCGCAAATTTTGCCTCGTATCGTATTGCGACACGGTCATATTGTTTTGTTCCAACTTGATAAACTCCACCTCCTTCATGTGGCGAATACTTTCAGGAAAGTATTTGTCGTTGAACAGCTCTTGGAACTTCTCCCAAGATATCTTTAGTACAACAGGTTGTGTACGTTTTACCGATTCCCACCAGTAATCTTGCCTCTCCGCGCAACATAAAGGCGGCAAAGGAACCTTTTGCTCCTCGGAGCATCCCAAGACATCAAATATCTTGGTAATTTGATTTATCCATGCTCCGCTTGAAGTGGTTTTGGCTCTCCTTAAACTCGGTGGTCCCGGCTCCTTGAATTGTTTAGCGGTGACCGTCAGAGAGTTTTCCATGTTTCCACCTACGTTTTGGGCCGAGAGTCGCTTTACCGATGTTGCATGAATTCTAAAACCTTTTAAGCGTCATCGTCGTTTCGTCAATTGATCGGTGTTGTTATTTACGGAGGATTATCGCCATCCTGTTGCACATTGTCACGATTATTGATCCGTGGAGAATCAGCGATCTCATGCTCCATTGCTATTCTCAACATTCTCGGATGCCATTTTCAAACATTGCCACAAAATAAGGGTTAATTGACATGCAACATATTATCACTATACTCTGACCGACCAATCAAATACCAAATAAACTTAGGTAGGTCATACTAGCGAAGGTATTCCCCTCTCTCCCTCCTAGTACTATTCTCACATCTTAGCCAGGATCATATCCCTAAGCTCGATACCAACCGTGGCCCCCAAAATTAGGTATCGCCACCCATCTTGGGTCGCCACTTACATGGTACATAAATTCAAATACAACTTACTAATATAAGCGTATGTGGTACAATACGACATAAAGCGTGAGTTTGAATACAAATATTGTCTACTAGATATTATACAAACTCAAAAGGAGTCCTCATTACAACTATTATCACAATATTTCACGAGAATAGTGAGGACTACTAATGCTATCCCTCACGGACCATTACTCCGTTCCCCGACTCGTCCCGACTAGGTTCTCATTTCTTGAAGAGAACGGTGAAAGAAAGGGTGAGCTCAACTAGCCAGCCCGAAGAAATATTATGACTAAGATAATGCGAATAAATTATCATTAGCCTTCAACAAGTGTTAAAGCGATAAAATACAATAGACAACCGGTTTAAGCTGCGGTAATGAATATGCAATCCATTAAAAGAGTCAAGTAGAGAATAAAATCTACTATCTTTTAGGTTTTAAAAGGTTTTCATTTTTTTTATCATTTGAGACTCGACAATAAATAAACCACCACATCTAATCATCCACGTACCACGGTCAAGGATTTTCATCAAATTATCAATGGTCATGACTATCTTAGAATCACCCCTGGTCATAATCATACCAAAAACTATCCATCACTTTGCATTACTGAGCCCATCGAGGACTTTTATCACATCATTTATAACAAGCCATGATTATACCGAATGATCCCTGGTCATAATCATACTAATTTCATCTATGCACGTAAGCCAAAGATAACATATTATAACATGAGGATGATGACAATGACATAATAATTCAATAAAACAAGTTCAAGAATAATTTTATCCAGGAATTAGTAACGTCCAAATTGTCAACAAGATCTTTGTTTTGTAGAGTAAAATTCAAGAATGATCGGAAGAATATTTCCATGAAAAGATCTTTGGATGAAACGCAAATATCAAGGATATTCTACTAATTTCATGGAGTATAGAAGTCAAAGTTTTAACCAACTAGGTATAATAAAGAATGGAATAACAAAAGAAATCACCATGCATGCGGTGCCGCATAGGCGAGTTATTCAACAAAATAATAATAAACGAACCGGTCGGTGAAATTCACAAGCAGGATGATCAATGAGAATAATAAATCTTTGAATAATAAACAATGGAACCGGTCCGGTGTAAAACACACGCGACGAGGATATTCCAATGAGAATAATAAATGCGGAATAATAAACAATGGAACCGGTCGGTGTAAAACACACGCATGGATATTCCAACGGTATAATAAAGAATGGAATAACGAGAAGAAGATCACCAAGTATAGGGGATTCACATTATACTGAGTTATTCAACAGAATAAATAAGAATGGAATAACATAAAGATTTCACCAAGTATAGGGTATGTCTTGCATATACATGTTATGTATAGGGTATACCACTTTTACTGAGTTATTCCAGCGTAATAATAATGAATGGAATAATAAGAAGAAGATCACCAAGTATAGGGGATTCAAGCGTAAAGAGTTATTCCAATGAGAATAAATAAGAATGGAATAACATAAGGATTTCACCAAGTATAGGGTATGCCGCATATACAAGTTATGTATAGGGTATACCACTTTTACAGGTTATTCCAACAGAATAATAATGAATGGAATAACAGAAGTTCTCTTCATGAATACAAACGAATAATAATATCCTTTACGGTACAACAAATAATACCCCTTACTGTAGTAAAAGACTTTGGATATCAAAGTAATGAAGTACGAGAATACTCTTCTTCTTTCTCTCTATAGATTTTCTCTCTATAGCTTCTCTCTATAATTTCTCTCTAGAGTTTCGGTGAATTAAGTAAGAAAATAATGAAGGAATGAGCTTCTATTTATAGGAAAATAGAATGCATAGTAATTAACCCATGAGCGGTCCAGATTGATTTACTTTAATCGACGGTCCATATTTAAAGCAAAATCTTTTAAATAAAATATAATACATTCTATTTATATAAAAACATTTTACTATGCAAAACACTATGCAACGCTATGCAAAACACTATGCAAAAACACTATGCAATACTATGCATAATAAAATATAATATATTCTATTTATAGAATAACTTTAATAAAGTATTCTATTTTATATAAAAGATGTTTACATTTTATTACGTTAATAATACGAATAAAACAAAATGTCATTATCATTATAATAATTCATATTATTAATCGACAATAATGGAATCAATGAGTGACTTCTCATATAAGCATCAATAATCAATACCGAGTGTACTACTATGCAACCACACGTATTCGCATTACTTTTTTACTACCGAAAGTAGTTCAACAAAGTATCAAGCGGTAAAACTTCCGCCGTTATTTCAATAAAATATTTTTGTCGTTTTCTCAATCCGACAATAATTACATTAATGGTGTCCACCAATGATTGGTAGTTATACGAATATTCCTGCTAAACCTAGGAATATTCCCGACAAATCGAATATAATATAACCACTTGCATACTTTGCAAAATTTATAAATACTACCTACAACTATAATATTATCTCAAATTTACACCATAATATTAAAAATTATTTAAACAAAATTTAAATCTCTATTGATAAAATCTGGGGTCTCACAGTAAGGGTTATTATTTTATTTATATTCTGAAGAGATATTATTTTTTGTATTGGTATGAATATTATTATCGTTCAATATTCATTATATTCGTTTAATATTCATAAGGAATATTATTTGCGTTCAATATTCGTAAGGAATATTATTTTCGTTCAATCGTTGTAAGTAAGGGGTTTCTGCCAGGGGCAGTTTCATAATTTTTCTGACACTCAAAAATTCTGGAAAAATTTGAAATGATAATTTGATGAGTTTTCTAAATTGTGTCCAAAAATGGCGCTTTTTGGATGTATTGATTAGGAGTTATGAATTTTATGGGAAAAGACTATTTTAAAAGTAAACCCTTATAACTCCTTGTGGTTAACTCCAAAATTGTTAAAATTTTTATTGGGAGTACATCTATATAACAACAGTATACCTTGTAAATTTTGAAATTTTTGGACAAAAGTACAATTTTTGATAAATATCTAAATATTCGGTAGTTTTAGTCATATGAAAAATAGTAAATAAATTTTAAAAATTCTGAGAAAAATATTTGTTCAATATGAGACTATATTCTGCTAAATCCCAGAAAAGAAAATTTGTTTGTACTGATTTGGTATTTTTCATGAAAATGGACTAGTTATGAGTAAAGTAATTAAATATGTTATGTGAAGTTAGAAAATTGGAAAATAGGATTTTATGGCTTGAGAATCCTATATAAGGTATATGCAGATTTTTTATGAGAGTTTTGGTTATTATTGATGAAATCTTATGAGTTTGGCATTTTAGAATGATTAAATGCATTAATTAGTAAAGTGTATACAATTAAAATAAATTATTTATAAATTTAAAAAATGATTAAAATATTATGGTAATATTAATAATATTAGATTATGAGATTATTAAGTGATTTATAATATTTGGATTAAGGTGTTATAAATATTGATATGGATTTTATTGTGAACCTTTATCTTTTTGTGCCAGAATTACTATTCACGTATACGACACTATTCACGTATACAACACTATTCATTATATGGCACTATTTGCGTATATGATATTATTTATTTATACGGTACTATGTACAAATACGGAGTACTATTCATGAATTACTATTCACGAGTTACTATTCTTGAGTTACTATTCACGACTTACTATTCATGAGTTACTATTCACGAGTTACTATTCATGGGATACTATTCACCCAAAAAATATATTTTTTTTTTGTCCAAATTATTTTTGGTACATGAATATTATTCTTGAATTTTACTCTACAAAGCGAAGATCGTGTTGACAATTTGGGCGTTATTGATTTACGGATAAATTAAATTATAAATCTTTAAAATTTATCCTTGAACTTGTTTTATTGAATTATTATGTCATTGTCATCATCCTCATGCTTATATTGTGATGAAAGTCATCTTTGGCTTACGTGCATAGATGGATTGTTGATTGGTATGATTATGACCAGGGATCATTTGGTATAATCATGACCCGTAATGTTACAAATGATGTGTTAAAAGTCCTCATTGGCCCATAGTACATTGATGGACAGTTGTTGGTAAGATTATGACCAGGGATTATTCGGTATAATCATGATAATTGGTGATTACATGAATATACTTGGCCCGTAGTGCAAGGATGATTCGATGATGTGGTTTATTTATTAAGCTGAGTCTTAGTGATAAAGTTGATGAAAAACTTTTTAAATCATAGAAGATAGTAGATTTTATGCTCTACTTGACTCTTCTAATGGATTGTTTATTTTCGCTTAAGTTGTTGATCTAAAACTTGTTGTCTATTGTATTCTATCAGTTGTTATACTGTTGAAGGCTAAGGATAATTTATTCTGCATTATCTTAGTCATAATATTTCTTCTTTGGGCTAGTTGAGCTCACCCTTTTCTTTCATTGTTCTCTTCAGGAAATGAGAATATAGCTGGGACGAGTTGGGGAATGTAGTGATGGTCCAGGATAAATGGCTTTAGTAGTCCTCACTATTCTACAGAATAATGTGATAATAATTGTAATGAAGACACCATTGAGTGTGGATATTGTCTAGATGACAATATTCTTGTTTAAACCCTCAGCTATGTTTTGTCGTATTTTACACGATAGTTGTATAATTAAGTTTGTATTTGAATTTTGTACCATGTATCTGGCGACTCAAGATGGGTGATGTATAACTGTTTTGGGGGCGTCACAGTTGGTATCAAAGCTTAGGGATATGATCCTTGGCTGAGATGTGAGACAAGAACTAGGAGGGGAGATATGGGGAATTCCTTCGCTAGTATGACCTACCTAAGTTATTTGGTATTTAATTGATCGGTCAGAGTATAAGGATAATATATGATATGTCAATTAACCCTTATTTTAAAACTATATTCTAGAATGATATCTGAAATACAGGAGATGAGAAATGGGAAAATCATGATAGAGAGGAAATAACCGGGAAGATACAATCCAAAAAGAAAGCAAGGTATTCTCATCTCTTCGAACTACTAGGTACGTAAATTTTGAGGGCGAAATTTCATAAGGAGGGGAGATTGTGAGACCCCAAATTTTATGAAATGAACGTATTCAATTTTCTTATAATTATTCTATTTAGTAAATGATTAAATTGATAAAAGTTTAAAGTTAAGGGTGATATTTGAAATTTTTTTAAAGTAAGCAAGTTGTCATAAAATAATCGGTGATAAAAGTACAACAATACGCATGGTTGCATAGTAGCACACAGTATTGATTATTGATGCTTACGTGAGAAGTCACTCAGTTTTATTCAATTATTGTTACAAATATTTTATATTATTAAATCAATAATTGAGATGGCAAAGTTATTCATATTATTATTTGCAATATTGATAATGTCTAGAAGTTCTGTTAAAGAGAGGTTTGGTCACCTAATTGCGTGCCAATAAGAAGAAATCCTTATCGGAAAGCCCCCTTTTTCCTGGGAACGACCTGGTTGTTAAATATTGTAAATTATAATATTAATGATGAATAAGTTCGTATTGATTAAAGATGAAATTGATAGTTTCATTGTATTGGAATTATTAGTGTTAGTGAAAATCAACATTTATTTCGATAATAATTGATGTCTGGAGGTTATATTGACCAATCGGGTAATTAACCGGATAAATGAGCTATTAATTGCTATTGATTCACATGATTATAACTATGTATTCACACGTGTGTACTATTGATTCACATTCTTGTACTATTAGGGGAGGTGGTGCAAGATTGATAATACTTGCATGACTAGATTAGAAATTGAGGTATAGTTGAAGGTACTATATTATAATTAATTTTTTCACATGTTTAGAACTATTGAGTCACATGATTTACTATTGATTCACATGATTTACTATTAGGGGAGGTGGTGCAAGTTTGATAATACTTGGATGACTAAATTAAAAATGAAGAAAAATAGGAAGATATTATACTGTAATATTTCGAGCCCCAAAATATGCAATTATTGAAACTATATTTTTCTATAAATAGAAGCTCATTCTTCCTTCATTTCTCAAAAATTCACTAAGTCTCACAAGAGCAATTATAGAGATAGAAGCTATGGAGAGAATAGCTATAGAGAGAAAGAAGAAGCGAAGTCTGCTACTTCACTACTCCAGTATCCAGTCTTCTTCTGAGGTAAGGGTTATTATTTTTTTTATATTCTGAAGAGATATTATTTTTCGTATTGGTATGAATATTATTATCGTTCAATATTCATTATATTCGTTTAATATTCGTAAGGAATATTATTTTCGTTCAATATTCGTAAGGAATATTATTTTCGCTCAACCGTTGTAAGTAAGGGGTTTCTGCCATGGGCAGTTTCATAATTTTTCTGACCCTCAAAAATTCTAGAAAAATTTGAAATGATAATTTGATGAGTTTTCTAAATTGTGTCCAAAAATGGCGATTTTTGGATGTATAGATTAGGAGTTATGAATTTTATGGGAAAAGACTATTTTAAAAGTAAACCCTTATAACTCCTTGTGGTTAACTTCAAAATTGGTGAAATTTTTATTGGGAGTACATCTATATAACAGCAGTATACCCTATAAATTTTGGAATTTTAGGACAAAAGTACAATTTTTGATAAATGTCTAAATATTCGGCAGTTTTAGTCATATGAAAAATAGTAAATAAATTTTAAAAATTCTGAGAAAAATATATGTTCAATATGAGACTATATTCTGGTAAATCCCAGAAAAGAAAATTTGTGTGTACTGATTTGGTATTTTTCATGAAGATGGACTAGTTATGAGTAAAGAAATTAAATATGTTATGTGAAGTAAGAAAATTGGAAAACAAGATTTTATGGCTTGAGAATCCTATATAAGGTATATGCAAATTTTTGATGAGAGTTTTGGTTATTGGTGATGAAATTTTATGAGTTTGGCATTTTAGGATGATTAAATGCATTAATTAGTAAAGTGTAAAGAATTAAAATAAATTGTTTATAAGTTTAAGAAATGATTAAAATATTGTGGTAATATTAATAATATTAGATTAAGAGATTATTAAGTGATTTATAACATTTGGATTAAGGTGTTATAAATATTGATATGGATTTTATTGTGAACCTTTATCTTTTTATGCCGGGGTTACTATTCACGTATACGACACTATTCATTATATGGCACTATTTACGTATATGACATTATTTATATATACGATACTATGCACAAATACAGAGTACTATTCATGAATTACTATTCACGAGTTACTATTCAGGAGTTACTATTTACGAGTTACTATTCACGAGTTACTATTCACGAGTTACTATTCACGGGGTACTATTCACCCAAAAAATATATTTCTTTTCTGTCCAAATTATTTTTGGTACATGAATATTATTCTTGAATTTTACTCTACAAAGCAGTATCATGTTGACAATTTGGACGTTATTGATTTCTGGATAAATTAAATTATAAATCTTTAAAATTTATCCTTGAACTTGTTTTATTGAATTATTATGTCATTGTCATCATCCGCATGCTTATATTGTGATGAAAGTCATCTTTGGCTTACATGCATAGATGGACTGTTGATTGGTATGATTATGACTAGGGATCATTTGACATAATCATGACCCATAATGTTACAAATGATGTGTTAAAAGTCCCTATTGGCCCGTAGTGCATTAATGGACAATTGTTGGTATGATTATGACCAATGATTATTCGGTATAATCATGACCATTGGTGATTACATGAATATCCTTGGCCCATAGTGCAAGGATGATTCGATGATGTGGTTTATTTATTAAAATGAGTCTCAGCGATAAAGTTGATGAAAAACTTTTTAAATCATAGAAGATAGTAGATTTTATGCTCTACTTGACTCTTCTAATGGATTGCTTATTTTCGCTGCAGTTGTTGATCTAAAACTTGTTGTCTATTGTATTCTATAAGTTGTTATACTATTGAAGGCTAAGGATAATTTATTCTGCATTATCTTAGTCATAATATTTCTTACTGGGCTAGTTGAGCTCACCCTTTCTTTCATTATTCTCTTCAAAAAATGAGAATATAGCTGGGACGAGTCGGGGAATGGAGTGATGGACCAGGATAAATGGCTTTAGTAGTCCTCACTATTCTACGGAATAATGTGATAATAATTGTAATGAGGACACCATTGAGTGTGGATATTGTCTAGATGACAATATTCTTGTTTAAACTCTCAGCTATGTTTTGTCGTATTTACACGACTGTTGTATAATTAAGTTTGTATTTGAATTTTATACCATTTTTTGGCGACCCAAGATGTGTGATGTATACCTATTTTGGGGGCATCACAATCGAAATGAAGGAAAAAGTGCTCAGGAATAAAGTAATACATTCTGTGAAGGTGATATGCAGGAACCACAATGTCGAAGAAGCTATGTGGAAACTTGAAGCTGATATAATAAAGAATTACCCTTTGTTATTTGTTTAGTCTGTGTCTTCGATTCTGGGGATAGAATCTTTGTAAGTAGGGGAGAATGTGACGATTTGATTGTTTGAATTGTGATTCTGGGGACAGAATCCTTGTAAGGAGTGAAGGATGTAATGATTCGAAATTTCAAATTGTAATTTAAATATATATTGAGTTATATAAATATTATTTGAGTTGTTAAATATTTTATTGATGTGATGGTTGTGAATCTAAATTTATTAGAGAATTTTCTAAATTAAATTAATTTATAATTTAGAGAGCTGTAAAATAAAATGAGATGTTATACTATTGTTTTGATTTAATAATTTAAATGATATATTAAATTATTAAATAAAGTTATATTGAAAATTATAATTTTGTGATATTTGTTAAAATGTTATATTTAATTAAAATATAGTATGTGATTAATGTAATGGGTTAATGTTGGATATGGAAATTCAAATAAATAATATGTGATTATAATTATAAACTAAAGTGTTCATGTAAATAAACTAAAAAGGGTTTAATTTAGTTTTGTGCTAAACAAGGCTTAAAAGTATTTTAATTCTTTAAATTTAAAGGGTTTTTGCCAAACAAGCCTTATGACTTTTGGAATTTCTAATTTTTGAAAATAAATAATATAAATAAAATAAGTAAAATACTAAATATAATATATTTATATCATATACGTTAGTAACTGATTTTGCAATTAGTAGTGTTATTAAGGGTTATCAGTTTTATTCTTGCACTTGAATACGAATTGATTTTCTTATTATGCATTCTAATTGCTAAAGCAGAGAGAGTTGAGTGAGTTTGAGAGCTTCAGAGAAAATTGAGAGAGAATTACGATTTTTCACAGCAATTCCAGTGATTTTTAGCAAGGATTATCTTAGAAATTAAAGCTACATTCTCATTTCCTAAAGAGAACAGTGAAAGAAAGGGTGAGCTCAACTAGCCAAGTAAGAAATATTATGACTAAGATAATGCAGAATAAATTATCATTAGCCTTCAACAATGTTAAAATGATAGAATATAATAGACAACAAGTTTAACTGCAGCGGAACAAGCAATCCATTAGAAGAGTCAAGTAGAGCATAAAATCTACTATATTCTATGATTTAAAATATTTTTCATCAACTTTATCGATGAGACTCAGCTTAATAAATAAAATCGAATCATCCCTGCATCACGGCCAAGGATATTCATGTAATCATCAATGGTCATGACTATACCGAATAATTCCTGGTCATAATCACACCAACAACTGTCCATTAATGAACTACAGGTTAATGAGGACTTTTAACACATCATTCGTCACATTACTGTCATGATTATACCGAATAATCCCTAGTCATAATCATACCAAGTCCATCTATGCACGTATGCCAAAGATGACTTTCATCACAATATAAGCATGAGGATGATGATAATGACATAATAATTCAATACAATAAGTTCAAGGATAAATTTTAAAGATTTATAATTTTAATTTATTCAAAAATCAATAACGTCCAAATTGCCAACATGATACTTCTTTATGGAGTAAAATTCAAGAATGCTCAGAAGAATATTTCCATGAAAAGATACTGGATGAAGCATAAATATCAGGATATTCCATTAATTTCATGGAGTATAGAAGCCAAAACTTTAACCAACTGAGTATAATAGAATATACGAAACTACAAATGAATTTTCACCCGCCATACGGTAATCTACGTAGACAGATCATTTCCACAATTTAATAAGGAATGAATACGAAGGATCATTCACCATGCACGCGGTAATCCACATAGATAGGTTATTCCAACAGAATAATAAAGAATGGAATAACAATGAGAATTCACAAAGCGCATCGTAATCCGCATGACAAAAAGTTATTCCAATGAATAATAAAGAATGGAACCAGGTCATGTGTAACCCACACAGACACGATATTCCAACAAAATAATAAAGAATGAAACTAGGTCACGCGTAATCCGTACAGACAGGATATTCCAACAGAATAATAAAGAATGGAATAACAACAGAATTCACCCGGCATGCGATAGACCGCATTATATGTGTTTTTCCAATGTAATAATAAAGAATGGAATAATGAAGAATTTCACCATGTATGCGGTACTTCGCATAGACAGGTTATTCCAACATAATAATAAAGAATGGAATAACAACCCTTACGAGTATTGAAAGAAAATAACTCTCTTCATGAATACGAAATAATAATACCCCTTACCTTAGAAAAAACTGAATACTGGAATAGTGAGGTAGCAGACTTCTCTTCTTTTTTCTCTCGATAATTTCTCTCTATAATAATTGCTCTATAGCTTTTGTTAATTGGTGAGAAATGAAGGAAGAATGAGCTTCTATTTATAGGAAAATATAGTTTCGATAATTGCACATTTTGGGGCTCGAAATATTACATATAATACCTTCCATTTTTTTTTTTCATTTTTAATTTAGTCCTGCAAGTATTATCAAACTTGCACCACCTCCCCTAATAGAAAATAATGTGAATCAATAGTTCAATTATGTGAATCAATAGTTATAATCATGTGAAAATACGAATTACAGTATAGTACCTCCATCTATACCTCGATTTTTAACTTAGTCATGCAAGTATTATCAATCTTTCACCAACTCCCCTAATAGTACAAGAATGTGAATTAATAGCAATTAATTGCTCATTTATCCGATTAATTACTCGACTGGTCTGTATAACTTCCAGACATCAATTAATATCAAAATAAATGTCGATTTTCACTAACACTAATAATTCCAACACAATGGAACTATCAATTTCATCTTTAATCAACACGAACTTATTCAGCATTAATATTATAACTCACAATATTTAACAACCAGGTCATTCCCAGGAAAGAGGGGGCTTTCCAATAAGGATTTCTCCTTATTGGCACGCAATTAGATGCCCAAACCTCTCCTTGACAGAACTTCTAGACATTGTAAATATTGCAATTTAATAATATGAATAACTTTGTCGTCTCAATTATTGATTTAATAATATAACATATTATGTAGATGATACTGTGACAATAATTGAATCAATAATATGAGAGATATGATGCAGCAATTACTGTAGCAATAATTGAGTATAACTAAGTCACTTCTCATGTAAGCATCAATAATCAATACCGTGTGCTACAATGCAACCACGCGCATTACTGTACATTTACTACCGGGTAGTTCAACAGTTTTAACTGTAACACTTTCGCTGTTATTTTTATAAAATGATAATTCTGTCATTTTCTAACTACGACAATACTTCTGTTGTGGGGTCCACCATTGATTGTGCCGTCGTACGAATATTCCCCGACCAATCAAATATTATATAACCACTTGCTTACTTTGTAAAATTTATAAATATTACCCACAACTATAACATTATATCAAATCCACACCATAATATTCAAAAATATATTTCGAGAAAATTATTCTTTATTCATAAAAGTTGGGGTCTTACAACCTCCCCTTCTTATGAAATTTTGTCCTCGAAATTAGGGTACGTGCCTGGTATATCGAAGAGGTGAGGATATCTTGACTTCATCTCAGATTCTAGCTCCCAGGTCATTTCTTCCACATCGTGGTTTCTCCACAAAACTTTGACTTGAGGTATAACCTTGGAGCGTAGAATATGATCCTTCTTATCCAAGATTTTAACAGGTAACTCTTCATACGTTAAATCTTTCTCTATCTAGTCTAGTTCTAGTTCAATAATATGGTTTGGGTCTTTCACATATTTACGTAATATAGATATGTAAAAAACGTTATGAACATGAGACATACTTGGCGGTAAAGCGAGTTTATAGGCCACAGTTCCTACTCGATCGAGGATTAAAAATGTGCCAATGAATCGAGGGTTGAGCTTTTCTCTCTTTCCAAATCTTGTAACCCCTTTCTCTGGAGCAACACGTAACAATACATGATCTCCAACATTGAATTCCACTTCCCTTCGATGAAGATCAGCATAAATCTTTTGTCGATCTTGTGAGGTTTGTTTACGTTGCCGAATCATTTGAATGTTTTCCATAGTCATGCGTACCAATTCTAGTCCCAACAATGTTGCTTCACCCACCTCGTCCTAGCATACTAGAGAATGACACTTTCGTCCATACAATGCCTCGAATGGAGCCATGCCTTTACTTGCTTGATAACTGTTATTATAGGAGAATTTCACCATTGGTTATTACTTGTCCCAACTTCCTTTGAAGTCTAGGACACAAAGTCTTAATAGATCTTCAAGCATTTGAATAGTCCTCTCTGACTGCCCATCCTTCTGAGGATGATATGCAGAACTGAATCGTAAATCAGTGCCCATAGCTTTCTACAAGCTGACCCAAAATCGTGAAGTGAATCTTGGGTCTCGGTCAGAAACTATGGATACTGGCATACCATGCAATCTCACAATCTCATTTATGTACATACGAGCAAGACGTTTAAGTGTAAAATTTCTCGTATCGGTAAGAAATGAGCAGACTTGGTCAATCTATCAATAATGACCCAAATCACATCTATGCCTTAAGAAACCTTGCGAAGACTAGTAACGAAATCCATGGTAATGTGCTCCCACTCCCATTCTGGAATTTCAAGTGGTTGCAATAGACCTTTTAGCACTTGATGCTCTGCCTTGACACATGGAAAAGTTAAACACCTTAAGATAAACTCCACAATCTCTTTCTTCATATTGCTCCACCAAAATGTATGTCGAAGATCATGATACATTTTGGAACTTCCATGATGGATTACAAATGGTGTGTTGTGTGCCTGCATCATGATTTTATGCCTCAAATCAGAGTCGTTAGGAACACAAAGTCTGAATTTGACTCAAAGTATTCCTTCTTCGTCTATCCTTGCTTTTGGAATAGCACCTTCTTATACTTTTTTGTTCATACGCATCAGCTCTGGGTCTGTAGCTTGAGTAGCTTTAAATTTATCGATTAAAGTCAGTTCTACTCGTATATTTGACATCATCACGTGGAGTCTTTAACTCTATCTCCATCCTTTGCAAATCATATAAAATGGGCCTTTGTGTTGACAGTATCGCACTTGTACCCGCATATGATCTTCTACTCAACGCATCAGCTACCACGTTCGCTTTTCCAGGATGGTATTGAATGTTATAGTCGTAATCTGTCAACAGTTCAAGACAACGTCGTTGTTGCATATTGAGTTCCTTTTGGGTGAAGAAATATTTGAGGCTCTTATGATCTGTATAGATCTCCTCTTTCTCCCCAAACAGGTAATGTCTCCAAATCTTTAGCGCAAAAATGACTACTTCTAACTCTAGATCATGAGTAAGATAATTCCTCTCATATTCTTTGAGTTGTCGCGAGGCATAGGCTATGACTTTCCCATGTTGCATGAGAACACATCCTATACCTCTGCTTGAAGCATCACTGTAGATGACAAATTCTTCCGAACCTGATGGCCTGAAATGAGTCTCCTCTTGAGTTCTTGGAAACTCTTCTCACATTCTACGCTCTATCCGAACTGTCGACGTCGGGATTTTTATTTGTCCCTTTTTGTTACTTGTTCTTTGGTGTTCTCATGTTAGGTGAGATTTGTTTGAAAAAATAAGTGAAAAAGGTCCGACATGTATAATGTCGACGATTTGACTTTAAGAGTCACCATTTGGTGTTTTTAACTGGTTGCACCAACGTAACCGAGAAAAGGTTTGCAAATTGACCCAGTGATGTAACACTGCTAAACGGGTCTGTGAAACTGAGATTCATTTGAGTTCGGGGGCTTGATTATGCATAGGGAAGGTGTAAGGCACCCCCCGACATCCGTGTTGCCACGGTGACCGCTACTTTTCAAGAAACTGTTATATGAATGTGTGTGTGTGTGTGTCGATCAATGTGAAATTTATTTGGAAGTAGTGTGAGGCCTTGTTCGCACTTATATACAAAGGGTTTGAATTTTGTAGAAAAATTTAGTTTTAAACATGATATAGCAATGAGGTTTTATAAAAAGAGGTTTTTTAAACATTGTGCTCAATAGTAATTGAGACCTTTTCATACTTCCATTTTATTATTAAATGTTCGGTTTGTTTACATTTATTTTTGAGATGCAAGACATCTTCAAGAAAATAATATACAGCAGTGCCGAACTCCTCATGGGCATGACAGCCATCTAAGGAAATTTAACCACTGTAAATAATGTACAAGCTGCTTATAGCTTAAAATGTCCATCATGGAAACCGAATCTAGATTCAGTAGACTGAATCTGTGATCACATGATTCCTAGGCTCACATGATACTGCAGTTTATATGAAAAGTAGTAAGCAGTTATATATATAAAAGCTGTAAATATATATATATATATATATATATATATATGATGAGTGAGTTTTATACACATGAATTGGATACATTCGGGCTTAATTTATTGTTGTTCTCAAGTCTTTTAGATTAGTTTTTAAGTGTTTATGTCTATTCAAGCATGTTTTATGTTGTTTTGTAGGAATTGGGACAAAAGTTACTTGGATCGACGTTTGGGGTGGTTAGATTCGCGTTTTCGGCTTGCCATTTACACAACAGTCATTTCAGAGCCAATTTGAGTATTTTTACAGACCTTATTTCGAAATTCTTAAAGAATTAAAGTTGTAGATCTACTTTTCCTCTTTCCTGATCATCTTGAATCATCAAAATCGGAGTTCGGACGAAGAAGGTATGGCCATTTTCCCAAAGGACATCGGAGCAGAAAATGTCAAAAAAAGTGGTAGCGCTGAGGAGCTAATTTTAGGCTTATTTGCAGCCAAAGGGGTGCTATAAGGCAAAGTTGTTCGTCGGCGTCGTTCAATATTGGAGCCTTTGGGGAAGAGGTTAGGTGCGGCTGGACGCGCTTTTGGGGTAATTTTGACACCTTTTTGACTCCAAATTGGATTGGGTTTGTTCCTAAGCTCAAAATTGGACTTGTAACCTATAAATACATGATGTAAGACATAAAATAAAAGGAGATTACATAGATTAGACTAGATTAAACACTCCTTTAGATTAGAACATAACCCTAGTTCTTATTAGTTTTGGAGATTGAAGCAACTTGGAGACCATTGAAGATTCAAAGCAGGAGCGAAAAAGGAGTCTCAAGGCTACTGAAAATAGATTATATTCTCTTCTCTTCTCTTACTTTTATCTTTTAATGTCTATTCAATTGTGGATTCTTGATTTTAATTCATTAATTATGAACTAACTCTTTCATTAAGATTTCAATTGAACTTTTTATGATTATGAATTGATTATTTGATTTATTCTAATTATTTATGTTGAAGTGAATTGTTCATCTTGCTTTATGCTTATTGATTAATTATCGACCGAGAATTACCTTGTTACTCTAGAAGGAATTGAGAAAGGAATTCTAGGGTTAGAACTGGGCATGGTGACATGTGACTTAGTTATTTGCACAGTGAATAATTACGTTTGTGAATAGAATGAGAATATCTATTTGCCGCATGTAACACATAAGGAATTGGGGTTGTAACGAGTTTAATTCAATTGTTTTGCATAGAGATATAGCAAAAGTAATCTGGGTTAAATAGAAGGCAATTGATCACTCGAGAGAGGGCTTTTGGCATTTGAGAATTCCTGTTAAGAATTCAGTAGATATAATAATTGGGATAATTGGATAATTGGTTTATAGTTCATAATTGGGGATATTGGAGTCTTAGCCTTTATTTATTTGAATTCATTTATAAAGTAACCTAGTTTTAATTAGTTAATTTAGTTTTCTTAATTAGAAAATTCACAATTTGCTATTGTTTAAATAAAATTGATTTGGTTAAGAGTTAGTAATTGGTAATTTTTATTAAATAATTCCTCGTGAGAACGATACTCGACTTTCACTTTATTACTTGTTGACCGTGTATACTTGCACGTATTCATTGATTACGAAATCGATCAACAAGTTTTTGGCGGCAGATTCTTAGGGAATTAATTTAATAATTATTTACCAATATTAATTTCAATCAAATTAGTCTTTATTTAAACATTTTTATTTTTAATTTTATTTTTCATTCTCTTCCTATATTTCTCTCTTTTTAGGTACCATGGATAACTTTGCGTATCAATGGCCATACACGAACATGAGTCAACCAAGGGGAGCGGAGATTGTGAGACTCGAGAAACTTTCGTATTATCAAGAGACGAGATGGAGACACTTTCGAGGATGTTTGAAGCTTTTGAAGCTCAATTTCATCAAAGTGTGGCGGTTACTTGTGATTATTGTGCTGGAAATCATATGAGTCATCAATGCGCCATCAGTTTCGAGCCGGTACAGTATGGTGGTGATTACCCCAATAATTATGTTTATCCCAACAACTATCATCAGGATTGGGGGTATCACCCGGATTTTTCATGGAGTATAAATCAAGATTAATTTTATGCTCCAAGTCCAACATACCCACCGGATTTCTCGTGTCCACCTCCATTACAACAGGAAGAACATTCAAATTGGGAGGAAGCCTTGGAAAAAGTTATTAAAGCTTCTGAAAAGAAACACGAGGAACATGAAAAGAAACTTAATCAAATGGAGCTGAGTATACAAAGTCAGAATGCATCGATCAAGAATCTGGAAAATTAATTGGGGCAAATAGCACATGCGTTGAACAATTTTCCTCAATACACTTGGCTCTATGACATGAATTACGAGACCCGATGGTGAGCCAGAACCAAATCAGAACCGGATGTGCCAAATGATATAGATGTTGAAAGAGAGGAAAGACTTGGGGACCAAGAAAAGAGATCGGCAAAGATCTAACTTTGAGTACCAACGAAGATGAGCCAATTTCATTAGTATCCCATGCGCCTCCTCCACCAAAGTTCAAGAATCTGGGCAGTTTTGCAAAACCATGCCCAATTGGAAGTCATGTAAATCAAGAAAGCTCTTGGTGACGTAAGAGCTAATACTGATTGTGGAGTCATGGTGGGATGAAAAGGAGAAGATAGAGGAAGATTCCATTATGTTTATTAAGCTTCAATGCCCTAATCAGATCATCAACATAATGGAGGAAACACCTAGTGGTTTGCCATTCTTAATGGGGATCCTATCTACAAAGAGCATGCTAGGTGACTTCAATTCAAGGGTTTTTGCTAATGGGAACCTCCCAAAAGAGACATTGCTTCTGATGGATGGAGGGTTCCTCAATTTTAAATAGGGAATTGGATAGAGAATTGAAGAAGTCAGGCTGAGACTATAAAACAAGCGCTTATTGGGAGGCAACCCAAGTTCAAATTTTATTTTAGTTTTTATTAAGTTTTATATTAGCAGTTTTGAATTTGCATTTATTTAGGATTTAATAAAATTTCTTCTATCATGGTTTTCCGATTATTCAAGTCAAATTCAAGTGTGGTGCCCAATTTGTTCCATGTGCTTAGCCTATTCTCCAAACTTAGCGGACAAGGAGGAAGATTGCTATATTTTCAGGGAAGTCCTCTGCTTTAATTTTTTCTATTGTAGCCATTGAGGACAATGTCTAGTTTAATTTTGGGGGCATTTTAGTGTCGTACTGCATATAGTTAGTTATCTGCATAGTAGTTTATTTTTTTTTTGTGTTAGCATTATGTTTTTTTTAGGTTACATATAATACATGGTATTTTTTTTTGCATCTTCATATATGTGTTCATGTAGTATAATTGCATTTTTGTTATTTTTGCATGAATCTATGTGATAGATTGGTGTGGTCTTAGCTCGTCCTATGATAAGATTGGTTTTGCATGTTAACTTGAACAGTGTTGATAATTGATGATGAGTTCTAATTTTAATCATGATGATAATCTGAGCCTGTCTGAAACTTATGTAACCGGTTAGCTATTTTAATCCACTTGGTTCAAGGGTTTCATAATTTGTTTCTGAGGGAAAATCTTTGTTAAAATTTAAGGAAATTAGTGAACTGGCGGTAAAGGTTGGAATGACGTAAAAACTTGAGTTTGGGGGAATCTATGGGATATATATACTAAAAAAAAATTGATGAAGAGAAAAAAAAATAGAAAATCCAGAAAAAAGAAAAAAAAAGAAAAGAGATGATGAAAAAAAAAAGAAAAGAGAAAAACCGTGGTTAGTTTTGTTTCGGGGCCTTTGTTACTTGAGCAAGTACGCCCAAAGGGGTTTCTTAACACCTAGCACCCTAAGGTCTTATATGGTCTGGGAGTCGTTGGTTGAAAGCTCGCTAAGGGGTGGCACTGTTAGCCTAATGGAATGAGACATTGCACAGCCATGAAAAAAAAAAACACGAGAAAGATCAAAAATGCTCTCGTGGTTGAATAAAAGTATAAATAAATCCTGTATTTACCCTTAGATTTGTTTATTGCTTAGTTTTAACCGGAGTTGTCATGTTCACAAAAGTAATTGAATTGGAACTAAAATTTTCCTTATAAGAAGTTTGTTATGTGATTATCTTAAACTGTTGTGACGCCCCCAAAATTAGGTATACGTCACCCATCTTGGGTCGCCACTTACATGGTACATAAATTCAAATACAACTTACTAACCTAAGCGTAGGTACAATACGACATAAAGCGTGAGTTTGAATACAAATATTGTCTACTAGATCCTATACAAACTTAAAAGGAGTCCTCATTACAACTATTATCACACTATTTCACGAGAATAGTGAGGACTACTAATGCTATCCTCACGGACCATTACTCCGTTCCCAGGCTCGTCCCGGCTATGTTCTCATTTCATGAAGAGAACGGTGAAAGAAAGGGTGAGCTCAACTAGCCCAAGAAGAAATATTATGACTAAGATAATGCGAATAAATTATCATTAGCCTTCAACAATATTAAAGCGATAAAATACAATGAACAACCGGTTTAAGCTATGAATGAATATGCAATCCATTAAAAAAGAGTCAAGTAGAGAATAAAATCTACTATCTTTTAGGTTTTAAAAGGTTTTCATTTTTTTTATCATTTGAGACTCGACAATAAATAAACCACCACATCTAATCATCCACTGTACCACGGTCGAGGATTTTCATCAAATTATCAATGGTCGTGACTATATTAGAATCACTTACGGTCATAATCATACCAAAAACTATCCATCTTTGCATTACAGTGCCACCGAGGACTTTTATCACATCATTTATAACAAGCCATGATTATCCGAATGATCCACGGTCATAATCATACTAAGTTCATCTATGCTTGCGTAAGCCAAAGATAACATAATATATCATGAAGATGATGACAATGACATAATAATTCAATAAAACAAGTTCAAGAATTATTTTATCGAGGAATTAATAACGTCAAATTGTCAACAAGATCTTGTTTTTGTAGAGTAAAATTCAAGAATGATCGGAAGAATATTTTCATGAAAAGATCTTTGGATGAAGCGCAAATATCGAGGATATTCTACTAATTTCATGGAGTATAGAAAGTCAAAGTTTTAACTTATTTGGGTATAATAAAGAATGGAATAACAAAAGAAATCACCGTGCATGCGGTGCCGATGAGCGAGTTATTCAACGAGAATAATAATAACGGAACCGGTCGGTGAAATTCTGCAAGCGGGATGATCAACAGAATAATAAATCTTTGAATAATAAACAATGGAACCGGGTAGGTGTAAAACACATGACGAGGATATTCAGCGGAGAATAATAAATGCGGAATAATAAACAATGGAACCGGTCCAGGTGTAAAAACCTGCAGACAGGATATTCCAATGAGAATAATAAAGAATGGAATAATGAGAAGAAGATCACCAAGTATAGGGGATTCAGCGCGATCTGAGTTATTCCAACAAAATAAATAAGAATGGAATAACATAAGGATTTCACCAAGTATAGGGTATGCATATCTCTGAGGTTATGTATAGGGTATACCACTTTTACTGAGTTATTCCAGCGAATAATAATGAATGGAATATGAGAGGATTTCACCAAGTATAGGGTATCTGGCGTATACTGAGTTATTCAACGAGAATAATAAAGAATGGAATAAGCTGAAGTTCTCTTCATGAATACAAACGAATAATATCCCTTACAGATTGACAACAAATAATACCCCTTACTTAGTAAAAAGACCTTTGGATATCAAAGTAGTGAAGTACCGAATACACTTCTTCTTTCTCTCTATAGATTTTTTCTCTATAGCTTCTCTCTATAATTTCTCTCTCTAGAGTTTTGGTGAATTCGTAAGAAAATAATGAAGGAATGAGCTTTATTTATAGGAAAATAGAATGCATAGTAATTAATCCATGAGCGGTCAGATTGATTTACTTTAATCGACGGTCCATATTTAAAGCAAAATCTTTTAAATAAAATATAATATATTCTATTTATATAAAAACATTTTACTATGCAAACTTTATGTAACACTATGCAAAACACTATGCTGAAAACACTATGCATAATAAAAATATAATATATTCTATTTATAGAATAACTTTAATAAAGTATTCTATTTTATATAAAAAGATGTTTACATTTTATTACGTTAATAATCTGAATAAAACAAAAGCGTCATTATCATTATAATAATTCATATTATTAATAAATGATAATGGAATCAAATTGGTGACTTCTCGCATAAGTATCGATAATCAATCCGTAGTGCTACTATGCAACCACACGTATTCTTTGTACTTTTACTACTAGAGAGTAGTTCAATAGTATCAAGCGGTAAAACTTCCGTCGTTATTTCAATAAAATATTTTTGTCGTTTTCTCGATCAAACAATAATTACATTAATGGGGTCCACTGATGATTGGTAGTTATGCGAATATTCCCTACTAAACCAAGATATTCCCAGAGCCAATCGAATATAATATAAGCACTTGCATACTTTGCAAAATTTATAAATACTACCCACAACTATAATATTTATCTCAAATTCACACCATAATATTAAAAATTATTTCGACAAAATTTAAATCTTTATTGATAAAATCTGGGGTCTCATAATCTCCCCTCCTTATGGAATTTTAGCCCTCGAAATTAGAATGCGATACTGGTATGATAAGAGGTGAGGATACCTTGAATACCTTTATCGTTAAAAATATTAAATTCATCTTGCAATCAGACCAAAGATATTCATTAACAATTCATCTTTTGCACTACATGCCAAAGGTATCTGTTGTAAAACCAATAATCTTTGAGACTCGACAATAGTATCACGACCACGAATTATCCATGCACTTCTTGGCTAAGGATATTCGTGTTTTCAATCTGATCGTGATTATCTTAGAATAATCCGTGGTCATAATCATACCAAGTCTATCAATGCACTACTGACCGAAGATGACTTTTACCACATCCATGAATTAATATTTCATTCTTTGAGACTCATTTCGATAATTAATCCATATCATCGAATCATCCGCACTACGGGCCGAGGATATTCATTAGTATCACGACCACGAATTATCCATGCACTACGACCAAAGATAATCGTGTATTCATTAGTATCACGACCACAAATTATCCCGCACTACTGACCAAAGATAATTGTGTATTCATTAGTATCACGACCACAAATTATCCATACACTACTACCAAAGATAATTGTGTATTCATTAGTATATCCACGACCACAAATTATCCATGCACTACTACCAAAGATAATTGTGTATTCATTAGTATCACGACCACAAATTATCCATGCACTACGGACCAAAGATAATTGTGTATTCATTAGTATCACGACCACAAATTATCCATGCACTACTACCGAAAAGATAATTGTGTTTTCAATTACTGGTTATGATTATACCGAACAATCACTGGTCATAATCATACCAAGTCCATCTATGCACGTGAGCCACGAGATGACTTTCAACATAATATAAGCATGAGGATAATGATATAAAGAATCAATCAAATGAGATAAAGGATAAATATTAAACATTTATAATATAATTTATCCGAGATTCAAGAATATCCCATGTTATCAATCACTTAATAATCTCATAATCTAAAATCATTAATATTATAACAATATTTTAATCACTTCTTAAATTTATAAATAATTTATCTTAATTGTTTACGCTTTACCATATAATGCATTTAATCATTCAAAATGCCATACTCATAAGATATCATCACCAATTATCAAATCTCTCAAAAATATGCATATACTCTATATAGGATTCTTTAGCCATAAAATCCTATTTTCAACTTTGTTACTTCACATAACATATTTAACTCATATGTTAAGTAACTAAACTATTTTCATGAAAAATACCAAATCAGTCCCAAAAATATTTCTTTTAGGGATTTAGCATAATATAGTCCCATGATGAAAATATATTTTTCTCGAATTTTTAAAATTCATTTACTATTTTTCAAAAATCAATTTCTAATTAATTTCTTAAGAAATTAGCTACCTCAAGTTTAACTCCAAAAATTCCCAAATCTTGGCAGGACCTTACACATGTTAACGTGAGCTTCTAGTTTAAATTTCATGGTCATCGGAGTTATAGAACTCCAGGTTATAGCGTTTTTAAATCGAAAAAACCTAAATATTGAAATAGTCATAACTTGCTCATTTTAAGTCAGAATGAGCTCATTTTTGGACAGGAGATACTTTATACCATATACCTTCATGTCCCAAAAGACCAGAATTTTTCTCATAATTTAAGTGGCCGAAACAGCCTCTCTAAAATCATGGCAGAAGCTTTTTTTCGGTTTTTGCAGCTTTGCACTCCTTTGCTAAAGTCAGTCCACACAAAAATCTACAACACCTTTTCCAGTAATTCCACTTGGATTAGTTAGGTAACTCATAGATCTAACTCTAGGACTTGACCACATTCAAAAATTCAAAATATAATAGGAGATATGGTCTATTGAATTTCATGTTACGTTTTTCATCAAAATCTGATTTTCAACTCTTTGTGATTTCTAAGAAACTTTCATGTTTTCACATAACTCATCATAACACTTACTAATACTTCATATACCCATGATTTTCATTAGTCCAATGCTTTTATTATGACTTTCATCATAATCCTCGTAAACAGATCCTTTTAGTTGAAGAAATATTTGAGAGTTTAAGAAATGGGTTTTTATCTTTGGGGTCAATACAAAATTCGATTTCACTTATTTGTAGGGTAGGCTAGGAAATCTTCAAGAATACGTCAAGAAATTTATTAATGATAGAAATATCATTCAAAGCATTACTCTCGTCCAAGACTTGAATAATCGTCACATTAATACCAATTGTGACTTCTATCCCTTAACTTTGGATAGCACCTCACAATGATACCTATCAACTTGCCATCTTGATCCACGGCGTCGCCTCTGAGAAAGTCGGCTTTGGTGCATTCCACACAAGGAAGTCAACAACGAAAGGATCGGGGCTCTTTAATTATGGCTTGATATAATGATGATTAACTTTAGGGTTTGGTTACTTTGAATTAAGTATAATGAGTTGGTTAGGAATATGAAAGCTAACAACCTTACAAAAAGAATAATGAGTAGTTAATCAATCATTTTCAAAAATTACCTCAAAGGCAAGTATTTTCAAAGAGATAAGATCGACGAAGTAGCGTGAAAGTGTTTATTTGAAAAAACAAGATTAATAAGCGATGGAGGTAACGAAGGTTTCTCCCAACGAAGTTTCAACCGATAAGTTAAAGTCTAACTTCTCCTGAGTCAAATTTAAGCGTTGAACACAACTAGGTGGAATAAAAGAGTGGGTAGAACTTGTATTGAATAAAGTATAGACTTCGTAATAATTTATAATTAATTTACCCGTAATAACCCGTTCGGGTTTCTCGACAAACACTCTCTGCTTAAATTACAAGGTTTGACTTTACTATAGGGTACATTCCACCCTTAAGTGTTTCTTCACATTCACGATCCATGATTTGAATCATTATTCTCGATCCATATCGAATTCGGGTTGACCACTATGCATGGGGTAATTAGAATTCGATGTTAAATCTCCCAATTCTTGTCCAAAAGCAAAGTCCATTTCATCTATTTTGGCTTTATTGGATCGGACGTCTTTTCTACACTATCAGCGCGTTGTGCGGCCTTTACCCATGCATCGCCTATTCTCCTTCGTTTCGGTTGTTTCTTCTTTTCGGTGATCTTTGATTTTTAAATTCTCGATTCAACTTTAATATCTTACACCACCGCTAAAGCGTGATTTTTTTCGAGCATCACATATCGGGTAACCCAATTTTGAATTGTTGTATCCCTTTGTTCCACGACCGTTTGCCGTTCTTCAACCTGTTCTTCTAGCTCATGAACACGATTTTGTAATTCTAAGTTTTGATCATAAACTTCTTCAAACCAATTCTCCTCAGGTTCCTCTTCTTCCTCTTCTTCCTCTTCTTCCTCACTCTCATTTGCTACCTGCTGCAACTAGCTAAAGGTGCAACAATTAGTTCTTCATTCACTACGTGGATATCTCTAATTTATTCCTCGTCGACCTTTGCATTAACACGATTAGTGATTAAAGGTGTCTGGCGGTCACATTCACTCCATTGTGAATATTTTCATTTGCCATTTCAAACATTGCCACACACGAGGGTTAATTAATATATCAAATATTATCCCTATACTCGACCGACCAATTAAATAACAAATAAACTTAGGTAGATCATACTAGCGAAAGAATTCCCGTCTCTCCTCCTAGTTCTTATCTAGCATCTTAGCGAGGATCATATCCTAAGCTACGATACTGTTGTGGCGCCCTCAAAATTAGGTATCGTCACCCATCTTGGGTCGCCACTTACATGGTACATAAATTCAAATACAACTTACTAACCTAAGCGTCGTGTACAATACGACATAAAGCGTGAGTTTGAATACAAATATTGTCTACTAGATATTATACAAACTTAAAAGGAGTCCTCATTACAACTATTATCACACTATTTCACGAGAATAGTGAGGACTACTAATCTTATCCTCGGACCATTACTCCGTTCCCAGGCTCGTCCGGCTATGTTCTCATTTCATGAAGAGAACGGTGAAAGAAAAGGTGAGCTCAACTAGCCCAAGATGAAATATTATGACTAAGATAATGCGAATAAATTATCATTAGCCTTCAATGATGTTAAAGCGATAAAATACTGATAGACAACCGGTTTAAGCTGCGGCGGAATATCTGATCCATTAAAAGAGTCAAGTAGAGAATAAAATCTACTATCTTTTAGGTTTTAAAAGGTTTTCATTTTTTTTTTATCGCTAAGACTCGATTTTAATAAATAAACCACCACATCTAATCATCCACGTACCCACGGTCGAGGATTTTCATCAAATTATCAATGGTCATGACTATCTTAGAATCACCCCTGGTCATAATCATACCAAAAACTATCCATCATTTGCATTTACAGCCTTTGAGGACTTTTATCACATCATTTATAACAAGCCATGATTATCTTAGAATGATCCACGGTCATAATCATACTAAGTTCATCTATGCACGTAAGCCAAAGATAACATAATATATCATGAAGATGATGACAATGACATAATAATTCAATAAAACAAGTTCAAGAATTATTTTATCCGAGAATTAGTAACGTCCAAATTGTCAACAAGATCTTGTTTTGTAGAGTAAAATTCAAGAATGATCGGAAGAATATTTTCATGAAAAGATCTTTGGATGAAACGCAAAAATATCGAGGATATTCTACTAATTTCATGGAGTATAGAAGTCAAAGTTTTAACTTATTTGGGTATAATAAAGAATGGAATAACAAAAGAAATCACCATGCATGCGGTATTGCGCATAAGCGAGTTATTCAACAGAATAATAATAACGGAACGGGTCGGTGAAATTCACTGCAAGCAGGATGATCCAAATGAATAATAAATCTTTGAATAATAAACAATGGAACCGGTCCGGTGTAAAACACACGGACGAGGATATTCATGAGAATAATAAATGCGGAATAATAAACAATGGAACCGGTCAGGTGTAAAACACATGACAGGATATTCCAGCGAGAATAATAAAGAATGGAATAACGAGAAGAAGATCACCAAGTATAGGGGATTAAGCGTATCTGAGTTATTCCAACAAAATAAATAAGAATGGAATAATATAAGGATTTCACCAAGTATAGGGTATATGGCATATATGAGGTTATGTATAGGGTATACCACTTTTACAAAAGTTATTCAGCGAATAATAATAATGAAATAACGGAGAGGATTTCACCAAGTATAGGGAATGCGTGTATCTGAGTTATTCAACAGAATAATAAAGAATGGAATAATGAAGTTCTCTTCATGAATACAAACGAATAATATCCCTTACGGTACAACAAATAATACCCCTTACTTAGTAAAAAGACCTTTGGATATCAAAGTAGTGAAGTGCAGAATACTCTTCTTCTTTCTCTCTATAGATTTTCTCTCTATAACTTCTCTCTATAATTTCTCTCTATAATTTCTCTCTAGAGAGTTTGGTGAATTAGTAAGAAAATAATGAAGGAATGAGCTTCTATTTATAGGAAAATAGAATGCATAGTAATTAATCCATGAGCGGTCCAGATTGATTTACTTTAATCTGACGGTCCATATTTAAAGCAAAATCTTTTAAATAAAATATAATATATTCTATTTATATAAAAACATTTTACTATGCAAACTTTATGCAACACTATGCAAAAAAATACTATGCAACACTATGCATAATAAAATATAATATATTCTATTTATAGAATAACTTTAATAAAGTATTCTATTTTATATAAAAGATGTTTACATTTTATTACGTTAATAATCTGAATAAAACAAAAGCGTCATTATCATTATAATAATTCATATTATTAATAAATGATAATGGAATCAAACTTAGTGACTTCTCGCATAAGTATCGATAATCAATACTGGTAATGCTACTATGGAACCACACGTATTCTTTGTACTTTTACTACCGAGTAGTTCAATAGTATCAGCGGTAAAACTTCCGTCGTTATTTGATAAAATATTTTTGTCGTTTTCTCAATCCGACAATGATAATTACATTGTGGGGTCCACCAATGATTGAGTAGTTATGCGAATATTCCTACTAAATAGAATATTCCCGACCAATCGAATATAATATAACCACTTGCATACTTTTGCAAAATTTATAAATACTACCCATAACTATAATATTTATCTCAAATTCACACCATAATATTAAAAATTATTTCGACAAAATTTAAATCTTTATTAATAAAATCTGGGGTCTCACAACTGTGGTTGGTTAGAATGGTTAACAAGCACACACACACAACATGGGTGATGACAGGTTTGGGTTGACTAATTAGTTAGAGTTATGAATTTTGAATTGATTGGATATATTGTTTGAGTACCAATGGTATCTTTGAGGCTGTTGTTATATATATCATCTTGATTTATTATTAGGTTCAGTAGGTATATTAGGAAGTAGATTATGCATATGCATTCATTTAGTTGAGTTATTTTGTTTATTTTAGTTCTTTTGTGTTTTTGCTTGAGGTCAAGCAAAGGTTTAAGTTTGGGGTATTTGATGAGTGAGTTTTATACACATGAATTGGATACATTCGGGCTTAATTTATTGTTGTTCTCAAGTCTTTTAGATTAGTTTTAAGTGTTTATGTCTATTCAAGCATGTTTTATGTTGTTTTGTAGGAATTGGGACAAAAGTTACTTGGATCGACGTTTGGGGTGGCTAGATTCGCGTTTTTGGCTTGCCATTTATATAGCGATCACTTGAGCCAATTTGAGTATTTCTACTGAGACCTTATTTGAAAATGTCGAAGCGAAAATGTCGAAAAAGTGGTAGCAAGGCGCTAATTTTAGGCTTATTTGCGGCCACGGGCGCTTATTATAAAAGCGATGAAGGCGTCTCCCAGTATTTGGAGCTCTGGGGAAGAGGTTGGAGTGCGGCACTGGGACGCGTTTTGGGCAAATTTTGACACCTTTTTGACTCCAAATTGGATTGGGTTTGTTCCTAAGCTCAAAATTGGACTTGTAACCTATAAATACATGATGTAAGACATAAAATAAAAGGAGATTACATAGATTAGACTAGATTAAACACTCCTTTAGATTAGAACATAACCCTAGTTCTTATTAGTTTTGGGGATTGAAGCAAATTGGAGACCATTGAAAATTCAAAGCAGGAGCGAAAGAGGAGTCTCAAGGCTACTGACAATTGATTATATTCTCTTCTCTTCTCTTCTCTTACTTTTATCTTTTAATGTCTATTCAATTGTGGATTCTTGATTTTAATTCATTAATTATGAACTAACTCTTTCATTAAGATTTCAATTGAACTTTTTATGATTATGAATTGATTATTTGATTTATTTTAATTATTTATGTTGAAGTGAATTGTTCATCTTGCTTTGTGCTTATTGATTAATTATCTGACCAGTAATTACCTTGTTACTCTAGAAGGAATTGAGAAAGGAATTCTATGGTTAGAACTGGGCATGGTGACATGTGACTTAGTTATTTGCATGATGAATAATTAGGTTTGTGAATAGAATGAGAATATCTATTTGCCGTAAGTAACACATAAGGAATTGGGATTATGTGAGTTTAATTCAATTGTTTTGCATAGAGATATAGCAAAATTAATTTGGGTTAAATAGAAGGCAATTGATCACTCGAGAGAGGGCTTTTGGCATTTGAGAATTCCTGTTAACAATTCAGTAGACATAATAATTGGGATAATTGGATAATTGATTTATAGTTCATAATTGGGGATATTGGAGTCTTAGCCTTTATTTATTTGAATTCATTTATAAAGTAACCTAGTTTTAATTAGTTAATTTAGTTTTCTTAATTAGAAAATTCACAATTTGCTATTGTTTAAATAAAATTGATTTGGTTAAGAGTTAGTAATTGGTAATTTTTATTAAATATTTCCTCGTGGGAACGATACTCTACTTTCACTTTATTACTTGTTGACCGTGTATACTTGCACGTATTCATTGATTGCGAAATCGATCAACAATATATATATATACAGACATGATCAATCACCACGAAGCACCTCCATAGGAGACTAGAAATGTAAATATATAAAAGCGGTTATATATATATATATGGACATGATCAACCACCATGAAGCAACTCCATAGGGGATCAGAAAAGTAAATATATATATAAAAGCAGTAAACGCACCGAATATAAAATCCAAGCTCATCGAACAGAGTTCGACAACAATTCATACACACACACACACACACACATATATATATATATATATATATATATATATATATATATATATAAGCAATAAATGTTAGAATGTAAAATCTAGGTTCATCGATGTAGTCGACAACAGTTTATATATATATATATATATATATATATATATATATATATATATATATATATATATATATAAAGTAAGTAAAACGCTCAGCACATAAGTCATGCTCAATCGAGGCATAACTCTATAATGTTAGTCCATATATAAATATTTACATATATATATATATATATATATATATATATATATATATATATATATATATATATATATATATATATATATATATATATATATAGAAAAGAAATGAAAACCACGGATAGAAGTCCGGCATACACACACAACACGACTCTCAATGTGAAGAATAGTGTGTGCAAAGATGAAGAGAAAGACTTTATAGAGTGTGAGTAGGCTTACAGTGGGTTGCCAATGCAGGCTTCTATTACTCTATAAGGATAAACACTCTGCTCCCACCGGTAAAATATAACTATATGTGAGCTAACAGATGTTTAAAATGAGAAAGCACTCAATATGGGGTGTGTACAGAGCAAATTTGGCAGGGCTTCCTCGCCTCTTTTTTTTCTTTAATATGGCCACCCCAAGCCCTCTATTTATAGAGGGGAGAGCCCCAAGTGTACTACGTGCAACAGCAGCATGCACTGCACTGCCAGGTGCCAGCTCTGCGGGTCCTCTTTGTCTCGAAATCGTGCACTTTCGTGCCTTTGTTATGTCCACTCGAACTTGCAGAACTTCAATCCGAGCATCCGAACGAGGTGTATAAGACCCTTTTCAGACCGATTTTATCGAGAGTTATGCAATGACATGGGATTAGAGGTTGTACAAAGTCAGGAAGAGGGGACCATGCCCATGGTCTTCAAGCTTCAAATTCTATCCGGTGTGCTGCCATGCGTAATAGTCACTCGGGATTGGAACTCTTTGGCTCTTGTGGGACATTTTTGTATGTATGTATGTATATGAAATGTTGAGACGACGCACAGGGGTTGAGGTGGCAAGATGACAATTTAACTCCTCACCAGGGTTATCTCTGGTTTGGGCTGATAGCAGACGTTGCTCAGGGTTACATCTAAGATTGGATTGCTGCAAGTGTTTAAATTCCATAAGGTCATCTATAAGTGTGCATGTCTTCCCGGTGTTAGCTCCAGGTCTTTGGAATGAGTGCCTCAGCAGGAGGTCTGAGATTGAAGCTAATCACATTCATTTGAAACAAGCATTTTTTGAGTTATCGCTGAAATTGCAACAACTTTCCTTGGGGTTATCTCCAAGGATGAAACTCAGGGTTATCTCCGAGGTTGGAATTGATACTCCCGGTGTGTGTTTCGGGGTTGAGACTGAACTTCCGGTAGTATCCAGAATGGATGTGAGTTGTCTTCTAGGGTTATCTCTGAAAGACAAATCTGCCCTCCTATAATGTTAGTAACAGGTGTGCAGAAAATTTTGAGTGTCTACAGATGCCCCTCTTTATCATATTCATGCAATGCAAGGTATGGATAGGATAAAGAATCCTAGACACTTAAAATGCAACAAGATAAACATCATGCTATGTGCAGCAACATGATGCAAATGTATGATGCATGAATGAATGATTTCCGGATCCCTGTTAATTCTTCTGGGGATGACAATCAGTAATGTCTTGGACATGCGATCTAAGTCTTTAAGTATTTTGACGTTGGGGCTATCACCAAAGTCTTGGATCCTTGATACAGATGTTTAGTCCATAGAGGTGCCTCCCGTGTACAAGAGATTTGTGGGGGTAAAGCTTTGTCTGTTTTGAGGATGTGTATAACATATTCCATCATCGGTCCTCTCTGATGAGGATGGTCTTCTCTGGTTTATGTCACTAGTATATACCATGATCCTGTTAGAGTTACTTCCAACAATATGTATTGTCAGGGCTGCCTGACCTTTGCTGATGTGTGTATCACTGGATAGATCCCTTTTGGGCAAACTGTCAAGGCTGCTTAACGTTCATTGATGTGTGTATCAATGGTTTTATTGTGTTGTGACCCTCGTCGAGGGGTATGTCATGGATGCTTAACCTTCATCGACGCGTATATCAATGATTGAATCACGTTGTGACCCCCACTGGGGATACTTTATCAATGTCTAACTTTGGCGTTGCAACCCCCACCGGGGATACATAGATATGGATAAGTTGCTTTGATAGGTTTACTTACCACCGGCTGAGATAACGTCAAGGTTACTTGACCTTCATTGATGTGTGTATCAATGGTTGAGAATGCGTTGTAACCCCCACCGGGGATACATGGATGTTTGAAATTTTGCGTTGTAACCCCCGCCGGGGAGTATGTCAAGGCTTCTTGAGCTTCATTGATGCGTATATCAATGGTTGAATCACGTTGTGACCCCTGCCAGGGATACATGGATATTTGAAAGTCTGCGTTGTGACCCCCGATGGGGAGTATGTCAAGGCTGCTTGACCTTTATTGATGCGTAAATCAATGGTTGAATCACGTTGTGACCCCCGCCAGGGATATGTGGATATTTGAAAGTCTGCGTTGTGACCCCCATCGGGGATACGTGGATATTTGAAAGTCTGCATTGTGATCCCCGCCGGGGATACGTGAATGTTTGAAAGTCTGCGTTGTAACCCCCGCCGTGGATACGTGAATGTTTGAAAGTCTGCGTTGTAACCCCCACCGGGGATACGTGGATTTAGGGTTACATCACTTGTATTCAGGCGAATACCAATGAGTGATATGCAGAGCCAGAGTTTGGACCGTGAAAACCAGGATTTCAGGCTATTCCGCTCAATCGCGCAACGTTTTTATTCTTGATTTGGCCTTTTTATCTTGCAAAACCTCCTTTGCAACTCGAACTGAACGGAGCCGGAGGGGTGGGACCCATGTATGGGTGCCGCAGGTACACCTGCGACAGCCGCAGGTGGACCTGCGGCCAACCGTGACTATGTAAAGACTACATGTTTCTTTCATAAGTCACTTTCAAGTTGCGTCGCGAAGGAAATCCGAGAGCTCTTCTTCAGACTTGCTAATTTTGGGTGACTTTCTGCACATTCTGTCACCGTACAAGTGTTCTTCACTGTCCTGGTAACATATGCCTGTATTTTTTCTAGTTTTTATCCGTTGGAAAATGACTTATCACATGAAATGCATTTAGAAACACAGTAGTGAATATGCATGCTGATATGACTTGATAAAAAATATTCAACACAGTAAATGTTAGTACTAAACCATGCTGAACATAATGATGTGAAAAATATTTTGACTTTTAAAACAGTCAAATTGACACCTTTTACTATCATTTCTTATCCTATTTGAGGACAAATGAGTAAAGGTAGAAAAGCAAAATAATCCTGGTAATTAGACTACACTTACGGATTTTTTACTGTGATGTATTAATGCATGTAGGATGTATATGACTGTGGGTAGGTGTGCTACTGAATGGCCACCTAATCATGCCTATGTGCATATGGATAGTCCTATTTACAAAGGGACTATGGCAAAATTGTACAAAACATTGGCATTGGGTAGTCATGCATTTTAACTCTACTGTACACGTATGTTAAGTAATGCATGCATGCATGTAGTCATATAATGCATTTTGAAAAGCTCTAGGTTAAATATTTCCACACCCTTTCTGAGGTGATTTGGAGACTTGTTGTCCAGATATTATGGATCCAGATCAGTCGAGTAGTTCTCGCAGGACCACTTCTGGTGTATGGAGAAGGGCTTTTGAAGTGCCTCGACCCTGTTCTGTTAGACAGCATCAGCATTTAGTGGAGGCGGTGATACGTCCTATCCAGGTTGAAGTGTCGGATGTATAGGACGAGGAGGAGGATGTACCAGTTGAGGTTCATGCTCCTGCTGCACGTGTTCCCCCATAGGGATTTGTCAGGTATTCAAGTGGCGAACCCAGAGCTTCTGGGCGACTTAAGTCGACATCTTTCAGTCTACCACTCATTGGCCGTGATGTGTGAGTTTGACCAGTTCCAGGACTTCCATCCTTTTGAGGGGGCATTGAGTCAGCGCTTTGCTTCACGCCATTTATCAATAGAGGACAGATCCAGGTTGTATGCCTATTGGGATCAGCAAGAGCTAGATGAGTTTTCTGTCAGTCATCTGGGTTGCTCTGCAGAGTATTCTGCATGGATAGAGACAGAGATTGCATCGGTTGCGGTAGTATCCACAGTGCAGGGGACTGATTCCAACGATGAGGAGCCTATAGAGGAGGCTGATATACCCATCGAGGAGGATTTGACTGCTAGGTTGCCAGCATTTGTGATGGATTCTCCCACTATGAGTGCTACTGTCATTCAGCATTCAACACAGTATCTGGAGCAAAATCTACATCTGATGACCTATGAGAGAGATCAGGCTAGGGCCTTGATGTTGACAGCTCTTGATGGGAGAGACACCGCTCTGTTAGAGAGAGATGAGGCTAGATCAGCCCGAGATACATTGATTGTGGAGAGGGATGCTGCCCTATCTGCTCAGGATGTGGCCGTCGTAGACAGTACTTCAGTGAGATCCCATACAACTGGCATCCTTGCCAATATGAGTGCATATATTGATAAGCATCATGCCACCATGCAGATAGCCTCGGATCTACTAGCTCGCGTAGATACCATTGGGCATGAGCTTGCAATGTTACCTCCTTCTTTGGAGAGGGATGCTATGTTAGATATGATAGTCCGCATACACACAGATCCGTAGATAGACTTGTATTTTCCTACACAGACTAGCTTAGCCATTTTGTCATGTACAACACATATTGTATATATCAAACAGTATTATATATGGCAGAGAAATATATTTTGATTTACTTCCCTTTCAGTTGTGCCTTGATACTTGTTTTATATCTGCCTGTTTCTTCAAGGCTTGTGATCTTGATACATTCTGAACTCATCCTTGACGTGTGGACATTGAGACGTCAGAGGATCTTTCAGAACTGATCATTGATCTCTGTATGTATCCTTACCATCTTTGGTGTCTTGGGACTGGTTTCTGTATGGCAATGTGGAGAGGAGTGTGGCTTTTTTCTCTCGAGATCGACCGCACTACGGATGGCGCTTGAAGATACTTCTATTTATGAGAAGCCTAGTTAATTCCATCTCTTATGGATTGGTGTTGCTCTTTGAGACACAACCGCAGCTTAGATGGTCGCCGAATCTCCTATTGGTGAGGAGAGGTTGGGTAATTCCATCCCTTTGGTCTGAAGCCGATGAAATGTGGTGGATTGAAATTTGATCCCAGTACCGTGTGATAAGTATTTTTGTTCTGGTAAGGGGTTAGACCGAACCATAAATGGATGCCTACGTACTCCTATTGAAGAGGAGATCAGGTCTGCGTGGTTCGAACCTGGTGTAAGAGGTTCAACGCTGAATGTGAAAGGCAGATGGGTGTAGAAGCTTTATTGATGAAGAAGGGTGTAGAAGTATTTTTGTGGATTTTGTTTTGTAGAGAAAGGGCAGAAATGTTTTTGTTATTTTTTGTTTATTGCGACCGAGCCATATAGAATATGGTTGACTACATACTCCCATGTATCAGGGAGATCAGGTCGACGTAGTTCACCCCTCAAGATGAATTGTAGTCGAAGAGAAGTATGAATCCCATGTGCAGGCTATACTGCAGGGAGAAGAAAGTTTGATCCCATGATTGGGACAAACTGCAGGTGTGGAAAAAGTTTGATCCTGTATTCAGGTTAAACTATAAGCATAGAAAAGTTTAATCCCGTCTTCAGGATAAACTGAAGGTGTGAAAGGTTCAATCCCGTCTTCAAGATAACCGAAATTGTATGGAAGATATGAAATGAGGTGAAACCAGGCTACTGGTTTGAAGTGTATGTTTCCTTGAGGGGCAGAAAACTATGTATAAAGGGTTAGAAAACTGGAATGACTGGTGATTTGATGATCAAAACCTGGATGTTTGCTTGATGAAAACTTCAAACATAGTACCGTTTCACGGTGTCCGAGTTGATAAGCTATGGAAATTCATCGCCATCCATTTCCTGTAATCTGAGAGCGCCTCCTGTCAATACCTCCTTGACAACAAACGGGTCTTCCCAGTTAGGAGCCAATTTCCCCTTAGATTGATCTTGGTTGTCAATAATTTTTTTTAAAACCAAGTCGTGTTGTTTAAATTGCCGTAGCCGGACTTTCCTGTTGTAGGATCTGGCGATCCTTTACTAATATAATTGACCATGGAAGATAGTCGCAGTTCTCCTTTTGTCTATTAGAGACAATTGGTGATACCTGTCTTGTACCCATTGGGCTTCATCTAGCTGAGCATCCATCAATACTCTGAGGGACTCCATTTCCACCTCTATGGGGAGCACTGCTTCCATTCCATAGGCTAATGAGTAGGGTGTTGCCCTAGTGGAAGTACGCATTGAAGTTCTGTAGGCTAATAAAGTCAGAGGCAAGAGGTCAGGTCATTCTTTGTGATTAGCAGAAATTTTTTGCAGGATCTTCTTGATGTTTTTATTAGCCGCTTCAACAGCACCATTCATCTTTGGACTGTAGATGACAGAGTTAAGGTGTTTGATGTGGAATTTACTGCATAACTCCTCCATCATTTTGTTGTTAAGGTTCTTAGCATTGTCTGACACAATGACCTCTAGTTGTCCATATCGACAGACGATATTGTTTCTGATGAAAGCAATGATGACTTCTTTGGTAACCCTGAGGAAGGAGGCTGCTTCTACCCATTTGGTGAAGTAGTCGATCATGGTGAATATGAATCGATGTCCATTACTGGTTTTCGACTCGATGGGCCCAATCACGTCCATTCCCCACATTGAGAAGGGCCATAGCGAACTCATATTGTGGAGTTCCCTTGGAGGGGCGTGGACAACATTCCCATGAATTTGGCATTGATAGCACCTCTTGACGTGATCATCACAGTCAGCTTTGAGCGTAAGCCAATAATGCCCTGTTCTGAGGATCTTTTTAACAAGTAGGGGTCCGCTCATGTGTGGGCCACATACTCCACCATGGATCTCATCCATGAGCCTCTAAGCTTGGTCTTTGTCCAGATATCTGAGGAGACCTAATCCTGCATCTCTTTTGTAGAGTGCATCTCCACTCAGGTAGAATTTCATAGCAAGTTGATGGATCCGCCTCTTTTCATTCAGGCTCGCCTCAATGGGTGTAGATCCATCTCGCAGATACTCCTTGATATGTTGATACCAAGGGTTTTGGATGGGAGGTAGCTTATCCGATACTTCTCCAACATAGTTCCCATAAGATGGGGCCTTTTGCAGGGCAAATGTGATGCTTGGCATGTTTTCCTTGTCAGGTATGTGAATCAAGGAGGCCAACGTTGCTAATGCATCCGCAAAATCATTACTATTCTGAGGAATGTGTAGAAAGGAGATTTCTTCGAACTTCAAAGCCATCTGTAAAACTTACCGATGGTAAGGCAGCAAATGTAGTTCCTTGGTTTGATAGATTCCTGTGGATTATTTGATTACCAATTCGGAATCCTCAAAGACAGTTAACCGCCTGATACCCATTGAACGGGCAAGTTTTATCTCCATGATCTGACCTTCATACTTATTTGTGTTGTTGGTCTTTGATAGCTGCAATTTGATGAATGACGGGATCTTTGCTCCCCAATTTGGATATTAGAACTGCTCCAGCTCCAGAACCTTCTATGTTAACAGCTCCATCGAAATAAGTTTTCCATGTGTGACATGCATCGTACTGATGGTGTTGCTGAATTGTCATTAACCCTTCACAAGGAAAATATGTTTCCAAGGGTTTGTAATCCCCTGCAGGTGCGGCGGCCAGTTGATCCGCAATTCCTTGACCTTTGACAGACTTTTGCATCATGTAGACGATGTCGAATTGTTGTAGGATCAACTGCCAATTGGACAGCCAACAATTTAGTATGGGCTTACTGAACACATACTTGAGAGGATCCACGCGGGATATGAGATGGGTTGTGTGACCATGGAGGTAATGCTGTAACCTCATGGAAGCCCATGCTAAAGAATAACAAGTCTTCTCAATCAGAGTGTACTTGTGTTCACTGATGCTGAATCTTTTACTGAGGTAATAGATAGCTCGTTCTTGGCCTCTATCATCTTTTTGCCCCAGCATAAAACCCATGGCATTGTCATTAATGGACAGGTACATGAATAGGGGAACATCATCCCTGGGTGGTACCAAAATAGGAGCGTTAACTAGTTGTTCTTTAATGGTAAGGAAGTCTTTCTGACACTCATCATTCCACTTCATGGAAGAGTTCTTCCTTAATAATTTGAAGATAGGCTCATAGGTTGCTGTGAGTTGAGAAATAAATCTGCTAATGAAGTTGATTCTTCCCATAAATCCATATATTTCCTTCTTTGTCTGAGGAATGAGCATTTCCTTGATGGCCTAGATTTTGGTGGGATCCAGCTCAATCCATTTGTGGCTGACTAGGAAACCTAGCAACTTGCCTGATTTGACGCCAAAGGCACACTTGGCTGGATTCAACTTCAAGTTGTACTTACGCAACCTGTTGAAGAGCTTTTTGAGATGGTCTAAGTGGTCTTCTTCCCTTCGGGACTTGACAATGATATCATCCACGTTGATCTCTATCTTTTTGTGCATTAAATCGTGGAAGAGAGCCATCATAGCTCGCTGGTAGGTTATCCCGGCATTGATGAGGATGAATGATAACCATCTGTAACAAAAGGTTCCTCAAGGCGTGATGAAAGTAGTTTTCTCACGATCCTCCTCAGCAACCATAATCTGATCGTACCCCACAAAGCAATCTGCAAAGGAGTACATGCCGTATTGAGCAGTATTATCAATAAGAATGTGGATAAAGGGCACAAGAAAGCTATCTTTAAGGAAAGCTTTGTTCAGATCCCAATAATCCACACAAACTCGCACCTTTCCTCCTGGTTTAGGCATAGGAACAATGTTGGATATCCATTTTGGATATGTAGACACCATGATAATGCCATCTTGAAATTATTTCACAATTTCTTCTTTCACCTTTAAACTCCACTAAGGTTTCAATCACCTGAGCTTCTGCCTGGCTGGCTTAAATCCCTCCTTAATGGGATGGCGATGAAGGACAATGTCATTGGACAAACCCACCATGTCTTCATGAGACCATGCAAACACATCCTGGAATAGGGTTAGTAGTGCAACCATGTCATTCCGTTGGTTTGGGGTTAGATCTGAACCAATCTGGATTAGCTTAGGGTTTTCTAAGGTTCTAAGATTGAAAGAAGTGGTTTGGTCAAGGTTGAGTTTAGGTTTGTCTGCTACCCATTCCTTAATCTTCTGAGGTATCTCAATGTCCTCTTGGATTTCCAACAAGTCTGAGTCTAACTTTTCATCAAAGTTACAGTCCTTGTGGAGAAAAGGCACCTCATCAGCAAGTACAGGCACATCTAAATTCAGAGTCCTGAAACAAAATATACTTTCACTTAATATATGAAGCTATTTAATCATATAAAAATGTTAGCATGTACTGATAAAATAACTGCTAATATTGTATAGAAAAGTAAGCTATTAAAGTTATCTATAGGGCAGAGGGATTTTATGCCCGTTTTACCCTCGTCGACCAATGCATGGAGTGCTGCTCCAATTGTCGAGGGCAAAGTCCTGATGGACTGCAGTGATGAAGGGGCTATCATCGTCCTCCTTCTCCTGAATGATGACCATAACATCTGGGCAATCATCGTCTAGGGTATATCTGTTTGTATGTTCATCATGGACAATGATGCGTATGCCTGACATCATCAAGGCGATGTCATGTTTACATTTCTGCTCCTTTTCTTCCACTTTGGGATCTGGAATCAAGACCTCTTTTGCTTTGAATGGTACTGGTTTGGGAAACAACATAGCCATACCATGGGCTGACACCTTTACTAGAGACTGTATTAGCTCATGAGGTGCAGGTGGAGAAAATCGCCATGCGGCGGAAGCTTGAGGAACCTGCTTGTGCTTATGAGGATTCCTATGACTGGAATTGGCAGAATAGCCTAGTTCGGATGTCCCAGTTTGACTGGACACTTGAATTGGGCGCTTAATACCCTGCTTATCTTTACCAAGCCCTTGTCCAGTCTGATGACCCAATGGCATCATTTCTTGAGAGTGGTAAGCATAACCTCGGAGAAATCTTGGGTATGGGAAGTGGTGCTCCAATAGGATGGTATTGCGTGTTACTCACTTCAAAAGTATGAAAAGCTGGTGGCTCAACTACGAATTGAAGGCGATGGTGGTACATCTCCTTGTTCAGGACATTCCGGCTCAGCGTTGACAGTGATTAGGCTATTGTTGACAATGTATTTGAGTTGTTGATGTAGTGTAAAAGGGCGGCTCGACCATGTGGATCCATGGTCTCCCCAATAGCGAGGTTGTATCACGAATCTATCTTGAGGGCGTGGAAGGATACATTGAATGTATTTGGACCAATCTCAATTGGCAACTCAATCTCTCCGACAGAATTTTGTCGGGATCCATCGAAAGCTTTGATAACCGTATGGCTGCTTCGAATCCTTTTGAGATTGACGTTCATCCTCACCAAGGTGGCATAAGGACATATATTCATAGACGAACCTCCATCTATCAAAACTCCAGCAAACATATACCGGGAGGATAAAGCTGCGATGTCTGATGGCTTACGATGAATGGGTCCCGCCGGAGGTATGTCATCATCAGTGAAGGATATCACATTGTTATTAAAAATGTAATCAACCAGATGTTAAAATTTTTCCACATCCACTGATTTTGGTAAGTAGGCTTCTTCCAAAACATTTAATAAGATCTTCAAGTGATTCTCGGAAGAGAAAACCAAGTCCAGTATTCAGGTATGATGTGGAGCTTCTCTTAAGCTTAGAACCACCTTGGCTTCATTATGGCCCATAGTGCGAAGAAATTTCCTAATTTTCTCCATGGGAATCTTCTCCTTTGCTTTTATGGCGGGCTTCATCACTTTCTGAGGAAGATACAGTGGATTTTCCTTCGACACTGTAGCAGTAGTATGAGACGTGGATCCTTCAGCTTCCCCATAATTCCATGGGACTTTGTGTAAGTTGACAATAGGATATTGTGGTCTGAAATGTAAAGAAATTGGCTCTGGTGCAACCACTTTCAAAGGATTGTCAGCTCCTTTGAGTTAAATTTCTTGTATGGGAAATGGTTTGACAGCTTCATCAGCCTCAGCAGATATAATTGCTACTAATTCCTTCCATTTGGTAGGATAGGTATTCCCACTCTCGAGTAGCACAGTGTCATCGTCTGCCATTTGCAAGACATCGCTGTCAATTAAATTCTAAATAAGGTGGCGGAGTGCCCAGCATTCTTCTGTGCTGTGACCGCGAGAATGTGAATGATATTGACAAACTCCATCAGAGTTAAACCGTCTTGAATGGGGATTGATTGGAGGTAGATGGTAGGTAATTATTCCTTCATTGATTAGCATATCAAATATCTTCTCCATAGGTTGGCCTAGGTATGTAAATTCCCTTTGATTGGCAAAATCCCGATGGGCTTTAGCATTTGCTCTCTTTACAACCTTATCCTCTATAGCTTCACTTTCTGAATGTGATGGTGGAGCATTCATAACAAAAGGAAGGAGATAGGCATGCTCCTGGCTGACTAACTGGCGTGTAACTTGATGCTGATGAGTCACCAGTTCAGCCAATTGTTCAATTTGCTTACAAAGAGCTTTCATCTTTTGTTCCATAGCAAATTGAAACTTTGCTTAATCCTATCTGTCAACACCTTCTTTGATGGTGCAGGATGTTTCTTCATTAAAATTTGGAACTCATCGATTGCTTCAACTAATCATGTTGACCTCTTCTTCTTTGTGTTGAGGAAGAGGGTTGTCTTGCAAATGAGGTTGATCAGGTTTGGTAACCACGATCTCACTGTTGTCTATCAAATCTTGGATCTTGTGTTTCAAGGCCCAACAATCTTGAGTATCATGTCTAGGTGCTTCGGCATGATAAACACACTTCCGAGTAGCATTAAAACCCCTCCCATTAGGGTTGGCTGGTGGAAGAAGATGTGTGATTTTCTTCTGAGTAGTCAGAAGAGCAAGAATATTCTCGAGCGAATCCCCTAAGGGTGAGAACGTTTGAGGGCGCTTTGCTTCTCCACTCTTAGGAAATGGAGGGTTTGAAGACTGTGCTTGAACATGGGAGTAATTTCTCCTCTGTATGGGCATGTTCTGACTGCCTTTTTGACCTTGTAATATCAAGGAAACATCCTCCTCTTTCTTTTTATGGACCCTCCGGGAGTTTTTTCCATAAGATCCGGACTGGATAAGCTTAGCAACTGCTTTAAGAGCGGCTAGGTCTTGAATCTTACTTGACTTCAATCTCATCTCAGCCATCTCTCCGTGCTTGATCATTTCAGAAAATGATTTTCCAATACCATCTAAGACTCACTCATAGAAAGCAGCTTCCTGTATGTCTATGAAAGTCATGACCATTTCCGACTTTGTCATGGAAGGAATAACTTGAGCAGTAAGGCGCCTCCACCTTTGAGCATACTCTCTGAAAGACTCATTAGACTGTTTCTTGACCTTGGTAATCTGGTACCGGTCAGGAGCCATCTGAGATTAAAAACTGTATTTAGTGAGGAAGGCGTGAGCTAGCTCTTCCTAGCTATGGATCTTTGAGTTGTCTAATCTGGTATACCATGAATGGGCTTAGACTTTTCTGGAATAGCTGTATTCTGGGCTTCTCATTTTCCGCATAAGATCCAAGTTCTCCAATGAACACCTTCAAATGTGTGTAAGGATCCCCTAATCTATCATACTTTTCAAAGTCAGGGGTTTTAAATTTCTCTGGATAATGAACACCAGGGAATATACAAAGGTCAGCATATGAATCACTTCCATGTGTTCCAATTCCTTTGAGAGCATGGATAGTTTCCTCCATTTGAAGGATCTTCTTCCTGATATCACTGGTGTCTGGATCTCCTTTGAGATGTGTGTTTTCAGGGTCTTTGTTGGTCGTATTCAACTGAGGTTCTGGATTTGTTTTATCCAAACCTTGCGGTCCTCCTTGTGTAGATGATTCTGTATGTGTAGGCATCTTTATACCCTGAGTAGATTGATGCAATTCTTTTAGAAGAACAACCAAATCTGTAATTTGTTTGCTCAATCTGTCAAATTCTTCTCGAGAAACGGCATTAGACTGGTCAGAAGAAGATATGATTGGTTGTAGGCTCATGGCCTTTTTGAATTTTGAGCGGGTAACAGGCCCAATTGTTTCCCTACAAAAGACTTATGTAGTTTAGTCTTAGGGATAATGTAAATGCTAGTATAACATGTCCATTTTAGGAATATCATCTTGTAAAAATGGGTGTTATTTGATAACATGTCATGTATGCACCAGTATTCTTTATATTTTACATAACAATGAACATGGAATGAAATTACAAGTAAATGCTTTTACAAGTAATACAAAAATGGAAAGCATGAAGAGACTTTCCTCCGCGTTTTGATTATCAGAGGTTGATCTATCTTAGGGTTACTCTCGCGACTTTTTGGCATGAAGGTCCCCAGATCATCGCAATCTACTTGACGGGAAGTTAATCCGGTCTTTCAACTGGAGCGAATCTGGGTGGTGCCTTTCCTGAGCCTCACTGGAATTAGTCTCCCTACGAGTTCAGTAATCAAACACCGACAGGATAGCCTCCTGGTGGAGGAACCACACAACATACATTCACATACAATGTGTCTCACCGTTTATGAAAATGATGACATGTACGAAGCAATAATATCACAGATAGATATATTGCAGTGCAGTAAGTAAAATGCAATCGTACACATTCATTATAAATGTAAATGCAACATTCACACACAAGCATATAACAGTTTTGAAAAGCTTGTAGTAGCGGCTTAAGCCCTCTCTTCTTGGAGAGTCCCCAGCAGAGTCGCCACCTGTCGACGTCGGGATTTTTATTTGTCCCTTTTCGTTACTTGTTCTTTGGTGTTCTCATGTTAGGTGAGATTTGTTTGAAAAAACAAGTGAAAAAGGTCTGACATGTATAATGTCGATGATTTGACTTTAAGAGTCGCCGATTGGTGTTTTTCAATCGTTGCACCAACGTTAATGAGAAAAGGTTTGCACATTGACCCGATGATGTAACATCGCTAAGCGGGTCTGTGAAACTAGAGATTCATTTGAGTTCGGGGCTTGATTATGCGAGAGGGAAGGTGTTAGGCACCCCAGACATCCGTGTTACTACACGGTGACCGCCACTTTTTAAGAAATTATATGAATGTGTGTGTATGTGTGGATCAATGTGCAATTTATTTGGAAGTAGTGTGAGGCCTCGTTCGCACCTATATACAAAGGGTTTGAATTGTGTAGAAAAATTCAGTTTTAAATAGGATATAGCAATGAGGTTTTGTAAAAAGAGGTTTTTCAAACCCTGTGCTCAATAATAATTGAGACCTTTTCATACTTCCATTTTATTATTAAATGTTCGACTTGTTTGCTTTTATTTTTGAGATGCGAGGCATCTTCGAGAAAATAATATCAATGATGCCGAACTCCTCATGCCATGCATAATGACCTATCTAAGGAAATCCAACCACCGTAAATAATGTACAAGCTGCTTATAGCTGAAAATGTCTATCATAGGAACCGAATCTAGATTCAGTAGACTGAATCTATTATCACATGATTCCTAGGCTGACATGATACCGCAGTTTATATGAAAAGCAGTAAGTAGTTATATATATAAAAGCTGTAAATATATATATGGACATGATCAACCACCACGAAGCACCTCCATGGGGGATCGGAAATGTAAATATATAAAAGCGGTAAATATATATATGGACATGATCAACCACCACGAAGCAACTCCATGGGGGATCAGAAAAGTAAATAAAGTTGTAAAAGACGATCAACCGCCACGAAGTAAACTCCAGGCGGGACTAAATGTAAATAAAGCGGTAGAAGGCCTCAAGTAAACTCCGTGCCTAACAACAATGTAAATATATATATATATATATATATATATATATATATATATATATATATAGTCCGGATCAGTCCAGGACTCTCGCATTTTAACAAAATCCAGGACTTTTTTGTTTTTTTAAAACAACTAAAAAAAATAATTATGGAACTTGAATTTTTACATAATACAGTGTTTTGGGTGTGATTTGGATGCATATATCAAAACATGTCTGTACAGTCTGTGCATAATGTACATACATTTTTTGGTATAGGTATCCAAATCACACTAAAATATATATATATATATATATATATATATATATATATATTAAAGCAAGTAAAGGCTCCAGACATAAGTCTAGGCTCAATCAAGGCATAACTCGATAATGTTAGTCCATATATAAATATATACATATATAAGTATATATATACAAACAGAAATGAAAACCATGATAGAAGTTCAGGCGCACACACACAACAACACGACTCTCAATGTGAGGAATAATGTGTGCAAAGATGAAGAGAAAGGCTTTATAGAGTGTGAGAAGGCTTACAGTGGGCTGCCAATGCACGCTTCTATGACTCTATATGGATAAACACTCATCTCCCACCGATAAAATAGAGCTATATGTGAGCTAACAGGTGTTTAAAATGAGAAAGCACTCAATATGGGGTCTGTACAGAGCAAATTTGGTAGGGCTTCCTTGCCACTTTTTTTATTTAATATGGCCACCCAAAGCCCTCTATTTATAGAGGGGGGGAGCCGCAGGTGCACCCGCGGCAGCCGTAAATGCACCTGCGCTTGCTCGGGGTGCCCCGAGCTTTGTGGGTCCTGCAATCTCGACATACGTGCACTCGTGCACTGTGATGTCCGCTCGAACTTCAGTCCGAGCATCCGAACGAGGTGTATAAGACCTTCTTTGGACCGCTTTTGTCTAGAGTTACGCAATAAAATGGGATTAGACGTTGTACAAAGTCAGGAAGAGGGGACCATGCCCATGGTCCTCAAACTTCAAATTCTATCCGGTGTGCTGCCACGCGTAATAGTCACTCAGGATTGGAACTCCTTGGCTCTTGTGCGACATTGTTGTATGTATGTATGTATGAAATGTTGAAATGGCGCACAAGGGTTGAGGTGGCAAGATGACGATTTGACTCCTCACCGGGGTTATCTCCGGTTTAGGCTGATAGTAGATGTTGCTCAGGTTACATCTGAAATTGGGCTACTGCAAGTGTTTGAATTAAGCAAGGTCATCTGTAAGTGTGCCTGTCTTCCCAGTGTTAGCTCCGGGTCTTTGGAATGAAAGCCTTGGCAGGAGGTCTGAGAGTGAAGCTGATCGCATGCATTTGAAACAAGCATTTTCAGAGTTATCGCCGGAACTGCAACAACATTCTTTGGGTTTATCTCCAAGGACGAAACTCGGGGTTATCTCTGAGGTTGGAATTGATACTCTCAGTGTGTGTTCCAGGATTGAGACTGAACTTCTGGTAGTATCCGGAATGGATGTGAGCTATCTTCCAAGGTTATCTCCAAAAGACGAATCAGCCCTCCTGCAATTTTAGTAACAGGTGTGCAAAAAATTTTGAGTATCTACTCGAACTTTGTATCTTTTTGAGTCAGTTGAGTTAATGGAGTAGCGATTCGAGAAAATCCTTCCATGAATCTCCGATAATAACCAGCTAAGCCCAGAAAGCTATGTATTTCGGTTGCTGACTTAGGTTGCTCCCAACTTTGTATTACTTCAATCTTTGCCGGGTCAACTGATATTCCATGTTTCGATATCACGTGCCCTAGGAATGATACTTCCTCAAGCCAGAACTCACATTTCTTCAACTTGGCATATAACTTGTTTTCAGGAAGCTTTTGGAGTATCAGCCTCAAGTGTTGCTCGTGATCTTCACGGCTTTTGGAGTAGATGAGGATGTCATCAATAAAGACAACCACAAAATGATCCAAATATTCCTTGAATACTTGGTTCATCATATCCATGAAGGCAGCAGGAGCATTAGTCAATCCAAAAGACATGACTAGGAATTCGTAATACCCATACCGAGTTCTGAAAGTAGTCTTTGGAATGTCATCAGTTTTAATCTTTAACTAATGATATCCGGAACAAAGATCGATCTTTGAAAAGAATTTTACACTTTATAACAGGTCAAACAGGTCATCAATGTGAGGTAACGAGTACCTATTTTTGATTGTGACATGATTCAACTCTCGATAGTTATTTCAAAGTCGCATACTCCCATCTTTCTTCTTTACAAATAGAACAGAGGCACCCCAAGGAGATGTACTAGGACAAATGAAACCGATGTCTAACAGTTCCTGTAGTTGGGTTTTTAACTTTTGAAGTTCAATAGGAGCCATTCGATATGAAGTTTTAGAAATGGGTTTTGTATCGGGTTCAAGGTCAATACAAAATTCGATTTTACGCTCTGGGGGTAGGCCAGGAAGTTCTTTGAGAAATACGTCAGGAAATTTATTAATAATAGAAATATCATTCAAATCTGACATATTTTTGTTTAAATCCGTGACATGGGCTAAGAAAACTTGACACCTGTTTTTTAATAAACGTATGACTTTATGGCTTGATATGACAGGGATTGACTTTAGTGGTTTGGTTGCTTGAATTAGCATAATAGGTTGGTTAGGAATATGAATACTAACGACCTTACGAAAGCAATCAATTTTAGCATGATGAGAGTTAACCAATCAATCCCTAAAATCATACCAAATGCAAGTATTTTCAAAGAGATGAGATCAACAGGTATTGTGAAAGTGTCGATTTAAATCAAACAAGATTTATAAATGGTGGATGTAACGAAGGTTTCTCCCAATGGAGTATCAATAGATAAGTTAAAGTCTAATTTCTCTAGAGTCAATTTTAAACGTTTAGCACTAGCAGGTGAAATAAAAGATTGGGTATAACCGTTATTTAATAAGGTATAGACTTCATAAGAGTTTATGATTAGCTTACCCATGATAACTTCGTTTGTTTTCCTCGCTCTTTGGGAGGTCATGACAAATGCTCTCCCTTAAACTACCGATTTTGACTTGTCTGGGACAGCCTTTGGTGTTACCATCCTAGCTGTACTTGACTTCGTTGCATGACAAAATTTAGCTAAATGACATTCCTTTTCGCAATTGAAACACACCTTGGGTTGCTATGTACAGTTTGGACTGATGTGTCCCTCATGTCTACATTTGTAGCATACGATCGATGATCGTTCTCCTTCCTTTAAAATGGGAACTGGTGCTACTGTCTTTCCATCACTGTTAAACCTTCTCTTTTTGAAATTTCCACTTGACTCATTTCTTCTATTATCTTGGCCATGATTACCACCGAAGTGGTTACCATTTCTGGCATAATAATTTCCTCCACATTTATTATCACCGCTTCAATAATTGTTTCCACAGGTATGTCCACTATCATTTTGCCGGCTGCTATCTTTTGGTTGGGCTGACTCATTATCGCGCTCCAATAACTGAGCCCTATTTACAATATCTGAATATAAACAAAGTTTGTAAGAAATGAGGTCTTGACGAATTTTAGGCTTCAAACCTCGTAGAAACATTCGCGTCATACGCTCCTTATTATCTACCAAATGGGATGCAAACCGGGATAACTCCGCAAACTTTGCCTTGTATTGCGATACGGTCATTTTGTTATATCCCAACTTGATAAATTCCACCTCCTTTATGTGACGAATACTTTTTGGAAAGTACTTGTTGTTGAACAATTCTTGAAACGTCTCCCAAAACATCTTAAGTGCGGACAAATGAGTACGTTTTACAGATTCCCACCAGCAATCTGCCTCTTCGCGCAACATAAAGGTGGCGAAGGGAACCATTTGCTCTTAGCGCATCCCAAGACATTAAATATCTTGATAATTTTCTTAATCCATGTCTCTGCCTTAAGTGGCTTTGGCTTTCCCAAAAACTCCGGTGGTCCCAACTCCTTGAATTTCTTAGCAGTAACTAACCGTGAGTTACCATTGTTTCCCACCTGTATTTTGAACAGGAGTCTCTCTCGTTTGGTGTTGCATGAATTGTAGAAAGTTCCTAAATATCCCATCGTTCATCATTTGGTCAGTGTTGTTATTTACAGGAGGATTATTACCTTCTTCATATACATTATCCTGGTTATTGGTTGGCGGTGTCTCAATGGTCGCATGTGCTCCATTGCTTATCTTAAAATTTTTAGATGTCATTCTCAACTACTACCACAAAACAAGGGTTAATTAAAGAAATTGACATGGCACATATTATCCCTATATTTTGACCGACCAATTAAATAACAAATAAGCTTAGGTAGGACACACTAGCGAAGGTTTTACTCATCTCTCCCCTCCTAGTTCTAACCTCAGATCTCCGCCAGAGATCATATCCCTAAGCTCTGATACCAACTATGACGCCCCCAGAATAGGTCCATACAACCCATTCTGAGTCACCAAATACATGGTACATAATTTAAATACAAACTTCCTTTGTACAACTATCGTGCAAAATACGACAACACAATAGCTGAGTATCAAAACAAATATTATCTCGTAGACAATATCCAAACTCAAATAAAATCCTCATTACAATTATTGTTACACTATTTTACAGAATAGTGAGGATTGCTATAAAAACCATCTTGAACCATTACTCCACTCCCCGACTAGTCCCAACTATATTCTCGCCTCCTGAGAAGAACAATGGAACCAAAAGGAAAAAGGTGAGCTCAACTAGACCAGTACAGAATATTATGACTAAGATAATGTAAAATAAATTATCATTAGTCCTCAACAGGAAAAAAATTGATAGAATACAATAGACAACAAGTTTTAGATCAACAACTACAGCGAAAACAACAATCCATTAGAAGAGTCAAGTAGAGAATAATGTCTACTATCTTCTATGATTTAAAAATCCATCATCAATATTTTATCTTTGTAACAACAATCAATAAATACTTCACATCAACAAATTATCCGTGCAGTACGGGCCAAGGATATTCGTTAGTATCACCAGTGGTCATGATCATGCCAAACAACTGTCCATCTATGCACTACGGGCCAAAGAGGACTTTTCACCACATCATTTATCTGTAACATTATAAGTCATGATTATACCAATACATAATTCATGTTCATAATCATACCAATCAACAGTCCATCTATGCACTACGGGCTAAAGATGACTTTCATCACAATATAAGCATGAGGATGATGACAATGATATAAGAACTCAATCAAGTGAGATCAAGGATAAATATTAAAACTTTATAATTCAATTTATCTAGAGTTCAAGAATGTCTAAATTGTCAACATGATAACTAATTGTGGAGTAAAATTCAAGAATGATATTCATGTATCAAAAATAATTTGGACAAAAAAGAAATCACTTTTGTCGTGAATAGTACCTTGTGAATAGTACTCGAATGAATAGTACCACGTCATGCAAAGTACCCCAAATCCCCGAGTGAATAGTACTTGACTGAATAGTATCCCGTGAATAGTACCCCAAATGAAAATATTGAAATTTAATAAGAAAGTTCAGACCAATATTCCAATGAAACGATACTAGATGAAGCGCAAAACTTAAGGATATTCTACTAATTTCAGGAATTATAGAAGCAATACTTACCATAGTAAGTTTAGATTTAGAAATATGAAAATAAATAATATACAAAACTGCAAATGGATTTTCACCCGTCATGCGGTAATTCGCGTAGACAGATCTTTTCCACAAATAAAGAATGAGTACGAAGGGTTATTCACCATGCATGCGGTATTCCACGTAGACATGTTATTCCCACAGATTAAGGAATGGATACGAAAAATAATATCCTTTACGAATACAAAAGAAATAATACCCCTTACCTTAGTAGAAGACTGGATACTGTAATAGTAAAGTAGCAGAATACTCTTCTTCTTTCTCTCTATAGTTTCTCTTGTGAGTCTTAGTGAATTGGTGAGAATGAAAGAAGAAATAAGATTCTATTTATAGGAGAATGGACTAAATAGTAACTGATTCACGAATGGTCCAGATTAATTTACTATTAAAACGGACGGTCTATATTGATTTACTATTAAAACCACAACTGACGGTCCATATTAATTTACTATTAAAACCACAACCGATGGTCCAGATTGATTTACTATTAAAACCACCACCTACCTACGGTCCAGATTGATTTACTATTAAAACCACCACCGACGGTCCAGGTTGATTTACTATTAAAATGACCACCTACGGTCCAGATTAATTTGCTATTAAAACCATCACCGACGGTCTAGAAATTTGTACATCTCTCCATGGAATAATAAGTCAACTTACAAAAAAAATTGTAAAAAAATTTGTACATCTCTTTATGACAAACCTCTCTATTTATATAAAAAAATTGTTTAAATATTTATCACAGATCACTTATCTCTAATAAACACATTTTTAATCCTTTAACAATTATTCATCATTAATATTATAACTCACAATATTGACAACCAGATCATTCCCAAGAAAGAGGAGGCTTTTCAATAAAGATTTCTTCTTATTGGCGCGCAATTAAATAACCTAACCCCTTTCCTCAACAGAACTTTCTAGACATTGTCAATAATGCAAATAATAATATGAATAAATGTGTTGTCTCAATTATTGATTTAATAATATAAAATATTGTGCAGATGATACTGTGACAACAATTGAATCAATAATATGAGGTATTATGCAACAACTACTGTTGCAATAATTGAATAAAATTAGGTGACTTCTTACATAAGCATCAATAATCAGAGATATTGTACAATACCGTGTACTATTGTGCAACCACACATATTATTGTTCTTTTATCACTGGTATTTCAACAGTTTAATAGTAAAAGTTTTGCCATTATTTTTATGAAATGTTTATTTATGTCACTTTCTATATCTGACATTTATTCTGTTGTGAGGTCCACCAATGATTGTGTCATCGTATGGAAATTCCCTGACCAAACGAATATTTTATGACAACTTGCTTACTTTGTAAAATTTGCACATATCACCCATAAATATAGCATTATATCAAATCACACCTTATTATTTAAAATAATATTTAGAGAAAATTAAATCTTTATTCATAAAAGGTTGGGGTCTTACAATAATCCTCTACATAATAGACCTAAAGTCAAGCAAATTTGGGTCCCCAAGGGTACTAACAAGGTAGGACCCACGCAAGTCTGGGTACCAAAATAAAAGTTTAACCTTATTGCAAGAACAGAGCTCTATGATCACAACTTGATATCTGGACAGTGGATGCTCAAGGCACATGACTGGGAACAAAGCCATCCTGTCTAACTTCACATAGAAAGAGGGTCCAAAGGTCATCTTTGGAGACAATGGCTCTGGTAAGACAAAATGATATGGCTCAGCTAGGAATAGTGCAGTGTCCTTCATCGAAGTAGCCTATGTGGAAGGACTAAAGCACAATCTTCTGAGCATCAGCCAACTCTGCGATAAGGGTCATCAAGTCACCTTCCTCAACAATTAGTGTCAAGTCAGAGATCTAAAGACCTCTTCTATAAAGCTGACTGGAATAAGAGAATGGAACGTCTACACTGTTAATCTTGCTCAACTGAGTTCTAAGGAGACAATGTGCTTTCTTGCTAAAGCTTTTGAAGAAATGAACTGGCTTTGGCATAGAAGGTTGTCTCATCTCAACTTCAAAAGTATGTTAAAACTGGCCTCTAAAGATCTAGTGGCAGGTTTACCCAAGCTCAGCTTTGTTAAAGAAAGGCCATGCAACGCTTGTCAGCTTGGAAATCAAACTAGGAGCTCATTCAAAGGCAAAGCAGTAAACTCAATTGATAAGCCCCTACAGTTACTTCACATGGATCTTTTCGGGCCAATTTCAAGTGTAAGCCTTGGAGGGAAGAGATACTCATATTTCTTAGTGGATGACTACACCAGATTCACATGGGTATCCTTTCTAAATTCTAAAGATGAAATAAGCTTCCAACTCATCAAGATGTTCAAGCTGGTGATGAACGAAAAAGGAGAGAAGATCAAGGCTATAAGGAGTGATCATAGAAGAGAGTTCGACTTCTTTGAGATGGATCAGTTTTGTGCTGACAATGACATCAGTCATAACTTCTCAGCTCCACGAACTCCACAGCAAACTGAAGTAGCTAAAAGGAAGAACAGAACGCTGACTGAAGCATGAAGGATACTAGCTACAGCTCATCTGCCTGAATACTTCTAGGCAAAGGCTATCAACACTGCATGCTAAACTCAGAACAGATCTCTTGTTCACTCTACACTAAAGAAGACTCCCTACGAGCTGTGGAGAGGTAGAAATCCAAATGTCAGTTACTTCTATGTCTTCAGCTGTGCATGCCACATTCTCAACAATGGAAAACAATATCTGAATAAGTTCCAACCCAATTCAGACGAAGGAATCTTTCTTGGATATGTCATAGACAGTAAGGCGTATAGAGTGTTCCACAAGAAAACAGTAAGCGTTGAAGTCTTGATTCACATCATCTTTGATGAAATACACTAAAACAAGTTTATACCACAAGGCACTGTGATCGATGATCTAAACACTATGAATGAGGTAGTCGACCCCAACACCACGATCGTAGTCCTAGAAGATCAGATCGTCGAACCTGAAGAAGAGATCGTGAAGAGAAATACACCAGATGACAAACCTGTAGTTTGAGCAGCTTTAACTTTATCAATTAAATTCGGTTCTACTCGTATATTTTCCATCATCACATGGGTCCCTGGAGTCTTTAACTCTATATCCATCCTTTGTAAGTCATACAAAATGGGTCTTTATGTTAACAACATCGCACTCGTACCCACATACGATCTTCTACTCAATGCGTCAGCTATAACGTTTGCTTTTCCAGGATGATATTGAATGCTATGGTCGTAATCCGTCAACAGCTCTAGCCAATGTCGTCGCCGTATACTGAGTTCTTTTTGGGTGAAGAAATATTTGAGGCTTTTATGATCCGTATAAATCTCCACTTTCTCCCCATACAGGTAGTGTCTCCAAATTTTTAACGTAAAAACGACTGCTGCCAACTCCAGATCATGAGTAGGATAATTCCTCTCATATTCTTTGAGTTGTTGCGAGGCATAGGCTATAACTTTCCCATGTTGCATGAGAATACATCTTAACCATTTGCCTGAAGCATCACTGTAGATAATAAATCCATCCGAACTAAATGGTATTGTTAGAACAGATGCCGAAATTAGTCTCCTCTTAGAAACTCTTCTCGCATTCCTCGCTCCACACAAATTTTGTATCTTTTCAAGTTAGCTGAGTTAACGGAGTAGCGATTCGAGAAAATCCTTCCACGAATCTCCGCTAATAACCAGCTAAGCCCAAAAAGCTATGCACTTTGGTCACCGACTTCGGTTGCTCCCAACTTTGTATTGCTTCAATCTTCGCCGGGTCAACAGATACTCCATGCTTTGATACCACGTGCCCAAGGAATGCTACTTCCTCAAGGCAGAACTCACATTTCTTCAGCTTGGCATATAGCTTGTTATCACGAAGTCTTTGAAGTACCAGCTTCAAATGGTGCTCATGATCTTCACGGCTTTTGGAATAGATGAGGATGTCATCAATAAAGACAACAAAGAATAGATCCAAATATTCCTTGAATACACGGTTCATCATATCCATGAAAGCAGCAGGAGCATTAGTCAATCCAAAAGACATGACAAAGAATTCATAATGCCCATACCGAGTTCTTAAGGCAGTCTTCGAAATATCCTCAGTTTTAATCTTCAGCTGATGATATCCAGAACAAAGATCGATCTTTTAAAAGAATTGTGCTCCTTGCAACTGGTCAAATAGGTCATCAATGCGAGGTAGGGGATACCTATTCTTAATAGTGACATGGTTTAATTCCCTGTAGTCAATACAAAGTCGCATACTCCTGTTTTTCTTCTTTACAAATAAAACAGGAGCACCCCAAGGAGATATACTAGGACGAATGAAACCGATGTCTAACAATTCCTGTAGTTGGACTTTTAACTCCTGAAGTTCAATAGGACCCATTCGATATGGGGTTTTAGGAATGAACTTTGTACCCGGTTCAAGATCAATAAAGAATTCAACTTCACATTTTGAGGGTAGACCAGGAAGTTCTTCAGGAAATACGTCAAGAAATTCACTAACAACAGAAATATTATTCAAATCTGACGTGTTTTTGTTCAAGTCCATAATATGGGCTAAGAAAGCTTGACATCCGTTTTTCAATAAACGAATAACTTTATGGCTTGATATGACAGTGACTGATTTTAATGGTTTAGTTGTTTGAATTTGTATGACAGGTTGGTTAGGAATATGAAAACTAACAACCTTACGAAAACAATCAATTTTGGCATGATGAGTAGTTAACCAATAAATTCCTAAAATCACATCAAATGCAAGTATCTTTAAAGCGATAAGATCAACAGGTAATGTGATTGTGCCAACTTGGATCAAGCAAGATTTATAAACAGTGGATGTGATAAAGGTTTCTCCTAACGAAGTCTCCGTAGATAAATCAAAGTCTAATTTCTCTTGAGTCAAGTTTAAACGTTGAACAAAAGTAGGAGAGATAAAAGAATGGGTAGAACCGGTATCTAGTAAGGTATAAGCTTTGCAAGAGTTCAAGATTAGCTTACCCGTGATCACATCATTCGGGTTTCTCGCGTTTTGGCCTGTCATGACAAACGCCCTCCCTTGAACCATCGACTTTATTTTATCCGTATTCACCTTTGGTGTCACCGTCCCAGTTGGACTTGACTTTGCTACCGAAAAAAATTGGGCTATATGACCGTCTTTTCCATAATTGAAACACACCTTGGAAGGCTGTGAAAGCTTGGACTTATGTGTCCCACCTCTTCGCATTTGTAGTATCTAACTGGCGGTCGTTCTCCTCCCCTAGAATTTGTTGTTGGTGCTGGTGCTGCTGCTGATGTCCTCCTGTCATTGTTGAATCTCCTCTTTTTGAAATTTCCACTTGACTCACCTCTCCTATTATCATGGCCACGATGACCACCCGAGTGGTTACCGCTTTTGTCCATATTTTTCCCTCCTCACTATCACCGGTATGACCCTGGTTGTGGTCCCTCGGTTGAACATACTCACTATCTCGCTCTAATAATTGAGCCCTATTGACAACATCTAAATACATAGAAAATTTGTGAGAGATAAGGTATTAACGAATCTCGGGTTTTAGACCTCTCAGAAACATCTGCGTCATATGTTCCTCATTCTCTACCAAATGAGGTGCAAACCTGGATAACTCTGCGAACTTCGCCTTGTAATGGGACACCGTCATATTGTTCTATTCTAGTCTAATAAACTCTACCTCCTTTATATGACGAATACTTTCAGAAAAGTACTTGTCATTGAACAGTTTCTGAAATCTTTCCCTGGCTGGTTACGCTTCACAGATTTCTACCAGTAATCTGCCTCACCACGGAACATAAAGGTGGCGAATGGAACCTTCTGTTCCTCTGTGCATCCCAAGACATTGAATATCTTGGTAATTTGCTTTACCCACGTTTTTGCCTTAATCAGATTCGGCTTTCCCCAAAAATCTGGTGGTCCCAACTCCTTGAACGCTTGGCTGCGATAAACCGCGCATTGCTATCTTTTCCACCCGTATTTTGTACACGAGTCTCCCTCGTCTGATTTTACATGAACTGCAAAAAGCTTCTAAACATTCCATCATTCATCGTTTGCTCCATAGTGTTGTTTACAGGAGGAATATTGTCTTCCTGTTGCACGTTCTCTTGGTTGGTGATTGATGGTTGTTCCACAGTCTCATACACTCCATTGTTAACGTTCTCAGCTGCCATTCTTAAAAACTGTCATAAAACAAGGGTTAATTAAATAAATTAACATGTCACATAATATACCTATATTATGACCGACCAACAAAATTATTCATCTCTCCCCTCCTAGTTCTATTCCTCGATCATGGCCAGAGACCATATCCCTAAGCTCTGATACCAACTATGACGCCCCCAAAATAGGTCCATTCTACCCAACCCATTTTGAATCGCCAAATACATGGTACAGAAACAACTACAACTTATTATTACAATTGTCGTACAAAATACAACAACACATACTGTGAGTTTAAATACAAATATTATCTTCTAGACAATATCCACACCCAGATAAAGTCCTCATTACAATTATTGACAAACTATTTTACAAAATAGTGAGGACTGCTAAACAACTGTCTAGAACCATCATTCCACACCCCGACTACTTCCGGCTATGTTCTCGCTTCTTGAGAAGAAAGATGGTACAAAAAATAAAAGTGTGAGCTCAACTAGCCCAGTAAAGAATATTATGACTAAGATAATATACAGCAAATTATCCTTAGTCTTCAACAGGAAAAAATCTGATAGAATATAATAGACAACAAGTTTTAGATCAATAACTGCAGTGGAAATAACATTTCATTAGAAGAGATAAATAGAGAATAAAATCTACTATCATCTATGAATTTAAAAGTCCATCATCAATATTTTATACTTGTAACATCAATCAATATACATCTTGAATCAAATATTCATCTTTGCACTACGGGCCAAAGATATTCATTTGTATCACCAGTTGGTCATGTTCATCTCAACACCTGTTCATCTTTGCACTACGGGCCAAAGATATTCATCAGGTAATCATTCATCTTTGCACTACAGGCCAAAGATATTCATCAAGTATCACCATTAAGGACCGAGGATGATGAAAAACATTTTAGAGAACGAATCCATGAAGATGAAGGACAAATATTAGGGATTCGTATTTCGGTTTATCCAAATTCAATAATACTCCATAATAACCAAGTGTGAAGTAGAATTCAAAAATAAAGATCAAAACATGGATACAATCAAAGATAGTAACCATAAAAGACATTTGGGACGAAAAAGAAAAAATTTCATTTTTCGGTAAATAGTGCCGTATTTGTGAATAGTGCCGTATTTGTGAATAGTGTCGTATACGTGAATAGTGTTATATACGTGAATAGTAACTCTGACACAAAAAGGTAGAAATTCCACAATAAAATTCATAACAATATCTCAACATAATGATATTGAAGAAAATAATATCATTTAAGAAGAAAATAACATCCCTTACCTCAAAGAAACAGTACTTCGAAATGAAAGGTCGGATGCGATGCTGAATTAAACTTGTACTGAATAACAACTCTCAAAGTATCTAAATACTCACAAAATACGCTCGATAATATAGAGAGAGAAAGAGAGAAATCTTATGTTTCTGGTGTGATTTACATTTCTAACCTAAGCACCTATTTATAGGAAAATGCTAGCACGCCGAAGCAGACTTGACCTGCTACCTGATGGCTTTACCTGCTACTATTTCCACCCACCACATTTGAAATAAAATTTGAGCATATTTCTCACCAACCAAAAGTGGGGCCCACTCAATTCTAGAATTTTCCACCAAAAATCATTTATAACATAATTTCCGAATCAGTCACCAATTAAAATTCATAACAAATCATACCTTCATTTTTAACGGTTCAAAATTTGTGGACATATACTCAACTTACATATGTATAACATATCTAAAAATCACAACGATCCAACGGTCAGATTAAAAATTATTACTCACGCAATATATCTCAAGAACACTGATTTGATTTCTAATACCTCCATTCCGACAAAAATATTGATAAAATACCTCAACAATAATAGCCACATAAAATAAATATTTCCTTATCATATAAATCAATAAATAATTATTCACAAATAATATTACAGAATCACAATAATGACAACGGAATCTGTCCTCAGGAAAGGGGGCTTTCAATAAGGATTTCTCCTTCTTGAGTGCGCAATTAGGTGACCAAACCTCTCCTTGACAGAACTTTTTAGACATTGCCAATAATGCTATCTAATAATATTATTCAAATAATATGAATTATTGATCTTATAATGAAAAATACTGTGCAGTGACAATTATTGAAACAACAATAATGTAAAAATATCAACGCAGCAATTATTGAACCAATAAAATAAAATATTGAACAGTAATTACAGTAACAATTATTGAGTGGTGCCTTCTTACGTAAGAATTAATAATTCAAAAATACTATGCAATACCATGTGCTACTGTGAAACCACACGTATTACTGTATTTTAACCACCGGGTATTCCAACAGTGTTAACGGTAACAACTACGTCGTTATTTATAAAAACTCAAACTTGTCATTTTCTTCATTCGACAGTTATTCTGTTATGGGTCACAAATGGCTGCACCGTCGTACAAATATTCCTCGACAGCAAGAATATTCCACGACCAAACGAATATTCCCCGACAAAATGAATATTTTATAACCACTTGCTTATTTTGTAAAATTTGCACATTTCACCCATAATCAAAATATTATATCAAATTAACACCTTATTATTCACAATAATAATTAGAAGAAATTTGATTTTATTTATAAAAAGTTGGGGTCTTACAACCTCCCCCTCCTTATGGAATTTCGTCCTCAAAATTGACGTATGTACCTGGTGTTTCAAAAAGATGAGGATACCTCGCTTTCATTTCTGATTCCAACTCCCAGGTCATTTCTTCAATAGCATGGTTCCTCCACAAAACCTTAACTTATGGTATAACCTTTGTGCATAAGACATGCTCTTTCCTATCCAAGATCTTGACAAGTACCTCCTCGTACGTTAAATCCTCGGCAATCTTGTCTGGTTTTAACGCAATAATGTGGTTTGGGTCGTCCACATATTTATGTAACATCGATACATGAAAAACATTATGAACATGCGACATACTTAGCGTTAAGGCGAGTCTATAGGCCACAGTTCTTACAAGATCGAGGATTTCAAATAAATCGAAGGTTTGAGCTTTCTTCTCTTCATCGACTCTTACTTGTAGAATAACACCTTCTTGCACCTTCTTCTTTATATTCATCAACTCCGGTGTGTAGCTTGAGCGATTTTAACTTTATCGATTAAAGTCGATTCTACTCGTATATTTGACATCATAACGTGGGTCCCTAAAGTCTTTAACTCTATCTTTATCATTTGTAAATTATACAAAATAGGTCTTTGTGTTGAACAATATCGCAGTCGTACTCGCGTACGATCTTCTACTCAACGCATCAGCTACCACGTTTGCTTTTCCAGGATGGTATGGTCAGAACAGGTGCCGAAATGAGTCGCCTCTTAAGCTCTTGGAAAATCTTCTCGCATTCCTCGCTCCATACGAATTTTGTATCTTTCCGAGTCAGCTATGTTAATAGAGTAGCGATTCGAGAAAAATCCACGAATCTTTGATAGTAACCAGCTAAGCCTAGAAAGCTAGATATTTCGATTATTGACTTAGGTTGCTCTCAATAATGACTCATATCCCAATCTTGGATAGCACGTCATAATGACACCGATCGTTTTACCACCACACGAATATGACATCCCCTACAGAGAGTTTGGCTTCGGTGCATTCCACAGAGGAAGTCACCAGAAAGAGGCTCGGGTACCAACTTCTATAGTTGGGTTTTTAACTCCTGAAGTTCAATAAGAGCGATTCAATATGAGATTTTAGAAATGGGTTTTGTACCGGGTTCAAAGTCGATACAAAATTTAATATCACGCTCTGGGGGTAGGCCATGAAATTCTTCAGGAAATACGTCAGGAAATTCACTAACAATAGAAATATCAATCAAATATGACGTATTTTTGTTTAAATCCATGAAATGGGCTAAGAAAGCTTGACATCCGTTTTTCAATAAACGAATGACTTTATTGCTTGATATGAAAGTGTTTGACTTTAATGGTTTGATTTCTTGAATTCGCATAACAGGTTTGTTAGGAATATGAAAACTAACAACATTACGAAAATACTCAATTTTGGCATAATGAGTAGTTAACCAATCAATCCCTAAAATCACGTCAAATGTAAGTATCATTAAAGAGATAAGATCAAAAGGTAATGTGATTGTGCCAACTTGGATCAACCAAAATTTATAAACAGTGGATATGATAAAGTTTCTCCTAACGAAGTCTCCACAGATAAGTCAAAGCCTAATTTCTCCGGAGTCAAGTTTAACCGTTGAGCACAAGCAGGGGAGATAAAAGAATGGGTAGAACTGGTATCTAAAAAGGTATAGATTTTGCAAGAATTTATAATTAACTAACCCGTGATACCTTCGTTCGGGTTCCTCGCGTTTTGAGTAGTCACGACAAACGCTCTTCCAGAAACCGCCGACTTTGTTTTGTCCGTATCCGCCTTTGGTGTCACTATCCCTGCTGGACTTGATTTCGCTACAGGACAAAATTGAGCTATTTGGTTGTCTTTTCCATAATTGAAACACACCTTGGAAGGCTGTGAATAGTTTGGACTTATGTGTCCCTCCTCTCCGCATCTGTAACATTTAACTGGCGGTCGTTCTCCTCCCCTAGGATTTGTTGATGGTCCTGGTGCTGCTGCTGATGTCTTCCCATCATTGTGGAATCTCCTCTTTTTGAAATTTCCACTGGACTCACTTCTCTTATTATCATGACCATGATTACCACCCAAGTGGTTACCGCTTTTGTCCGTATTTTTCCCTCCTCACTGGTTATCATCGATCCGATGATTGCTGTCACTGGTATGACCCTGGTTGTGGTCCCTCGGTTGAACATACTCACTATCTCGCTCTAATAATTGAGCCTTATTGACAACATCTGAATATAGAGAAAATTTGTGAGAGATAAGGTATTGACGTATTTCGGGTTTCAAACCTCGTAGAAACATTCGCGTCATTCGTTCCTCATTCTCCACAAAATGAGGTGCAAACCTAGATAACTCCGCAAACTTCGCCTTGTACTGGGACACCATCATGTTGTTCTGTTCCAATCTAATAAACTCTACCTCCTTCATATGATGAATACTTTCAGGAAAGTACTTGTCATTGAACAGTTTCTGAAATCTTTCCCAAGACATGTTTAGTGCAGTTGGCTGGGTACGCTTCACAGATTCCCACCAGTAATCTGCCTCACCACGGAACATAAAGGTGGCGAATGGAACCTTTTGTTCTTCCGTACATCCCAAGACATCGAATATCTTGGTAATTTACTTGACCCACGTTTTCGCCTTAATCGGATCCGGCTTTCCAAAGAATTCTGGTGGTCCCAACTCCTTGAACTGCTTGGCTGTGACAAACCGCCCGTTGCTATCATTCTCACCCGTATTTTGTACACGAGTCTCCCTCGTCTGATTTTGCATGATCTGCAAAAAGTTTCTAAACATCCCATCATTCATCTTTTGCTCGTTAGTGTTGTTTATAGGAGGACTATTGCCTTCATGTTGTATGTTCTCCTGATTGGTGACTAAAGGTGTTTCCACAGTCTCATACACTCCATTATTAACGTTCTCAGCTGCCATTCTTAAATACTGCCATAAAACAAGGGTTAATTAAATAAATTAATATATCACATAATATCCCTATATTATGACCGACCAACAAATAAGCTTAGGTAGGACAAACTAGCGAAGGATTTACTCGTCTCTCCCCTCTTAGTTCTATTCCCCGATCTCCGCCAGAGACCATATCCCTAAGCTCTGATACCAACTGTGACGCCCCCAAAATAGGTCCATTCCACCCAACCCATTCTGAATCGCCAAATACATGGTACATAAACAACTACAACTTATTATTACAATTGTCGTGCAAAATACGACAGCACATACTGTGAGTTTAAATACAAATATTGTCTTCTAGACAATATCCACACCCAGATAAAGTCCTCATTATAATTATTGACACACTATTTTACAAAATAGTGAGGACTGCTAAACAACTATCTAGAACCATCACTCCACACCCCGACTACTTCCCGCTATGTTCTCGCTTCCCGAGAAGAAAAATAGAACAAAAAGGAAAAGGGTGAGCTCAACTAGCCCAGTAAAGAATATTATGACTAAGATAATGTACAAAAAATTATCCTCAGTCTTCAATAGGGAAAAATCTGATAGAATATAATAGACAACAAGTTTTAGATAAACAACTACAGCGGAAACAACAATTCATTAGAAGAGTTAAGTAGAGAATGAAATCTAATATCCTCTATGAATTTAAAAGTTCATCATCAATATTTTATCCCTGTAACATCAATAAATATACATCTTTGCACTACGGGCCAAAGATATTCATTTGAATCACCAGTTAGTCATGTTCATCTCAACACCTGTTCATCTTTGCACTACGGGCCAAAGATATTCATCAGGTAATCATTCATCTTTGCACTACAGGCCAAAGATATTCATCAAGTATAACCATTAAGGACTAAGGATGATGAAAAATATTTTTGAGAACGAATCCAGTAAGACAGAAGGACAAATATTAGGGATTCATATTTCAGTTTATCCAAATTCAATAATACTCCATAATAACCAAGTGTGAAGTAGAATTAAAAAATAAAGATCCAAACATGGATACAATCAAAGATAGTAACCATAAAAGACATCTGGGATGAAAAAGAAAAAATTTCATTTTTCGGTGAATAATGCCGTATTTGTGAATAGTGTCGTATACGTGAATAGTAACTCCAACACAAAAAGGTAGAAATTCCACAATAAAATTCATAACAATATCTCATCATAATGATATTGAAGAAAATAATATCATTTAAACATCCCTTACCTTAAAGAAACAGTATTTCGAAATGAAAAGGTCGGATGCGATGCTGAATGAAACTTGTACTGAATAGCAACTCTCAAAGTATTTAAATACTCACAAAATACGCTCGATAATATAGAGAGAGAAATAGAGAAAGCTTATGTTTCTGGTGTGATTTTCAATTCTAACCTAAGCACCTATTTATAGGAAAATGCTAGCACGTCGAAGCAGACTTGACCTGCTACCTAATGGCTTTACCTGCTATTATTGCCACCCACCATATTTGAAATAAAATTTGAGCACATTTCTCACCAACTAAAAGTGAGGCCCACTCAATTCTAGAATTTTCCACCAAAATCATTTATAACATAATTTCCGAATCAGTCACCTCTTAAAATTCATAACAAATCATACCTTCATTTTTAACGATTCAAAATTTGTGGACATATACTCAACTTACATATGTATAACATATCTAAAAATCACAACGATCCAACGGTCGGATTAAAAATTATAACGCACATAATATATCTCAAGAACACTGATTTGATTTTTAATACCTCTATTCCGACAAAAATACTGATAAAACACCTCAACATTAATAGCCATATAAAATAAATATTTCCTTATCATATAAATCAATAAATAATTATTCACAAATAATATTACAGAATCACAATAATGACAACCAGGCCGTTCCCAGGAAAGAGGGGGCTTTCCAATAAGGATTTCTCCTTAATGGTGCACAATTAGGTGACCAAACCTCTCCTTGACAGAACTTTCTAGACATTGCCAATAATGCTATCTAATAATATTATTCAAATAATATGAATTATTGATCTGATAATGGAAAATACTGTGCAGTGACAATTATTGAAACAACAATAATATAAAATATCAACGCAGCAATTATTGAACCAATAAAATAAAATATTGAACAGTAATTACTGTAACAATTATTGAGTAGTGCCTTTTTACGTAAGAATCAATAATTCAAAAATACTGTGCAATACCGTGTGCTACTATGCAACCACGCGTATTACTGTATTTTAACCACCGGGTATTCCAACAGTGTTAACGGTAACAACGCCGTTATTTATAAAAACTCAAAGTTGTCATTTTCTTCATTCGACAGTTATTCTGTTATGAGGCTCACAAATGGGTTTAATCGCCGCATTACGAATATTCCCTACAAAGAAGAATATTCCACGACCAAACGAATATTCTCCGACAAAATGAATATTTTATAACCACTTGCTTATTTTGTAAAATTTTCACATTTCACCCATAATCAAAACATTATATCAGATTAACACCTTATTATTCACAATAATAAATAGAAGAAATTCGATTTTATTTATAAAAAGTTGGGGTCTTACATATTTGAATATTCTTAAGGGCACAAGAACACCTATATCGACAGTTTTGTCGCTATAGACCCCTTTAGCGATAGTTTATATAAAAATTAATTATTTTAATTAAATAATTAGATTAAAATAAATAATAATTACAAAAAATTCATAATTAAATTTTAAAAATTATTCTAAAGCATAAAAATTGATTTTTGATAATTTGAGATATATTTCATTAATATTTTAATTTATTTAAATATTAATGATATTTTATTTATTTAATAATTATATTAAATAAATGACTTTAAAATGATTTTAATACTTTAAAAATCATTTGAAATTATATTAAAGTGTTAGAAAATAATTGAAGTTATTTTAAATGACTTTTAATATTTAGGGATGAATTTCATTAATAATTTATATATTAATAATAATTGATTTATTTAATATTTGTATTAAATAAATTATGGAAAAATTGTTTTAATATTTTAAAATCATATAAAAATGATTTAAAGGTTTGAAAATGTTTTAAGTTATAAAATATAACTTTTAATATTTTGTCATTTAAATAAATTAATATTTTAATATTAATGATTGTTATTTAAAAATAGTTTTAAAATGTTTTAAAATCATTAAATGCGATATTAAGGTATTAAAAATACTTTGAGATATTATAAATAACTTATAATACTATGTCAAGTATTTTATTAATATTTGAAATTAATTAAATATTAATGGAATTAAGTGGTATTTATGTGATGCCCCAAAATAGGTATACATCACCCATTTTGAATCGCCAAATACATGGTACAGAATTCAAATACAAACTTAATTTATACAACTGCTAATTATCGTGCAGAATACGACAACACAATAGTTGAGTTTTAACACGAATATTGTCTCGTAGACAATATCCAAACTCAAATTAAATCCTCATTATAATTATTTTCACACTATTTCATAGAATAGTAAGGACTACTATGACAACCATCTCGGACCGTCACTCCATTCCTCGACTAGTCCCTGCTATATTCTCATTTCCAGAAGAGAATAGTGAAAGAAAAGGGTGAGCTCAACTAGCCCAACTAGCCCAGTAAAGAATATTATGACTAAGATAATGTAGAATAAATTATCCTTAGCCTTCAACAATATAACAACTGATAGAATACAATAGACAACAAGTGTTAGATGAACAATGGCAGCGGAACAAACAATCCATTAGAAGAGTCAAGTAGAGCACGATATCTTTTATCTTCTATGATTTAAAAGTTTATCATAAATTTTATCGTTGAGACTCAACTAAATAAATAATCCACATCACTGAATTATCCATGCATTACGGGCCAAGGATATTCATTAGTATTACATCTACGAATTATCCATGCACTATGAGCCAATGATATTTGTGTTATCACTGATGGTCATGATCATGCCAACAACTGTCCATCAATGCACTACCGGCCAATGAGGACTTTTACCACATCATTTATAACATTACAGGTCATGATTATACCGAATATTCCCTGATCATAATCACAGCAATCAACAATCTATCAATGAAATACGGGCCAAAGATGACTTTCATCACAATATAAGCATGAGGATGATGACAATGACATAAGAATTCAATTAAATGAGAGTAAGGATAAATTTTAATGATTTATAATTCAATTTATCCAGAATTCAATAATTGTCCAAATTGTCAACATGATACTACTTTGTGGAGTAAAATTCAAGAATAATATTATATCAAAAATAATTTGGACAGAAAAGAAATCAATTTTTGGCATGAATAATACCCCAGGTGAATAGTACCCGAGTAAATAGTACTTCAGAAATAGTACCTCGTGAGTAGTATCCCGGCATGAAAAAATTAAAATTTATCAAGGATGTTCAGAATATTATTTGTAGACACTCTAAGTTTTCTCCATACCTATTACTAACATTGCAGGAGGGTTGAATTGTCTTTCAGAGATAACCCTGGAGGACAGCTCAGCTCAATCTCCGAAATAATACCGGGAGTTTTAATATAATCTTAGAGATAACCCCGAGACATCCATTTTAGTCCCGAAAATAACACCAGGAGTATCAGTTTCAACCTCGGAGATAACCCCTAGGAATGCAGTTCAAATACTGGAAATCACACCGCAGAAGGCCGTTTCATCTCGGAGATAATCAGTCTCAGTCCCAGAAACACCACTAGGAAAGACAATGTCAACCTCAGAGATAACCCCGAGGAATGCAGTTGTAGTTCTGGAGATAACCCCAGAGATGCTCATTTCAACCTATGCAGTCAGCTTCAACCTCGAAAACCACACCGAGGCACTCAGCTCCAGTCCCGAAGATAACCCCGGGAGGTCAGGCACACCTTAGAGATAACCCTAAGGACATCCAGTACTTTCAACCGCCCAATCTCAGAGATAACCTAGAGGAACGACTGCTTTATCAGCCCAAACCGGAGATAACCCCGGTGAGGGGCAAAATCATCATTATGCCACCTCGATCCCACATGCACGCCATCTTAACACATTTCTACATACATTCTACACAAAAATGTCCCACAAGAACTAAGGAGTTCCAATCTTGAGTGACTACTATGCAAGGTAACATACCGTATAGAATTTGAAGCCTGGAGACCAAGGGCAAGGTCCTATCTTCCTGACTTCGTACAACCTCCAATCCCATGTCATTGCATAGCTCTTAACAATAGTAGTCCGAAATAGGTCTTATACACCTCAATCGGATGCCCGGATTGAAGTTCTGAAAGCTCAAGCGAACATCACATTGCACGCGTGCATGTACTTCGAGACGGTGGATCTTGCGGAGCCCGGAGCACCCCGGGCCCCCGCAGGTGTACCTGCAGCTTCCCCCTCTATAAATAAAGGGCTTGGGGTGGCCATTTTGTAAGAGAAAATGGCGAGGAAGCCTTGTCCAATTTGCTCTGTACATACCATAAACTGAGTTATTTCTCATTTTAAACACTTGTGAGCTTCTATACTGCCATACTTTTACCGGCGGGAGCTGAGTGTTCATCTATTTAAAGCTATAGTAGTCTTCTTTGATAGTCCACTGTAAACCTTCTTAAACTTTTTAAAGCCTTTCTCTTCTACTGTGCACACACTTTTCTTCACGTTGAGAGTCATGTTGCGTGTGTATGCCCGGACTTTGATCTGTGGTTTTTTATTTCCTTTCGTGTGTATATATATATATTTATATAAATATATTTATATATATGGACTAACATTATCGAGCCTGGATTATATATATATATATATATATATATATATATATATATAAACTGTTGTCTAACTCTATTCGATGAGCCTGGATTTTATATCCGGTGCGTTTATTTCTTTTATATATATATATATATAGCGGCATATCGCTGAAATGATAAACCAAGCCGGGATCGATATATATCCTGTGCGTTTACCGCTTATATATATATATATACATACATTTCTGTCAGGCCTGGAGTTTACTTCGTGGCCTTTTACTACTTTATTTACATTCCGTCCCGCCTGGAGTTTACTTCGAGGTGGTTGATCGTTTTTACTACTTTATTTACATTTTGTCCCGCCTGGAGTTTACTTCGTTGCGGTTGATCGTCTTTACTGCTTTATTTACATTTTTGATCCCCCATGGAGGTGCTTCGTGGTGGTTGATCTTGTCTCTCTATATATATATTTACTGTTTTTATATATTTACATTTCCAGTCCCCCATGAAGTTTGTCTCGCGGTGGTTAACAATCTGTATATATATATTTATAGCTTATATATATATATATATATATATAACTGCTTACAGCTTTCATATAAAGAGCTACATCATGTGAGCCTAAAAATCATGTGATCACATATTCAGTCTCCTGAATCTAGATTCGGTTCCCGTGATGGACATTTTCGGCTGTAATCAGCTTGTAAATTATTCACGGTGTCTGAATTTCCATAGATGACTATTATGCCCACAAGGAATTCAACATTGCTACGTATATTATTTTCTCGAAGATGCTTTGCATCTCGAAAATAAAAGCAATCAAGCCGAACACTTAATAAAATGGAGGTCTCAATTACTATTGAGCATAAAGGTTTGAAAAACCTCTTTTACAAAACATCACTGCTATATCTTGTTAAAACTAAATTTTTACAAAAATTCAAACACTTTGTATATAGGTGCGAATGAAGTATAACACTATTTCCAAATAACTGCACATTGACCCACACACACACACACATTAATATAATAGTTTAATTGAAAAGTGGCGGTCACCGTGGTAACACGGATGTCGAGGGGTGCTTAATACATTCCCTCTGCATAAGTAAGTCCCCAGACCCTAACGATTCTCGGTTTCACAGACCAGTTTAGTAGTGTTACATCACATGGTCAATGTGCAAACATTTTCTCGGTTGAGTTGGTGCAACCATTTAAAAATACCAACTAGCGACTCTTACAGTCAAATCGTCGACATATAAATGTCGGACCTTTTCACAAATTGTTTTTTCAAACAAATCTCACCTAACTTAAGAAAACCAAAAGACAAGAACAGAAAAGGGACAAATAAAAATCCCGACATCGACAGGTGGCGACTCTGCTGGGGACTCCAGTAAGAGGACTTAAGCCGCTACTACAAACTTTTCAAAACTGTTATATGCTTATTTGTGGATGTTGTATTTACATTTTTTATGAATGTGTACGAATGCATTTACTTACTGCACTGCAATATATCTATCAGTGATATTAGTGCTTCGCACATGTCATCATTCCCATAACAGTGAGACACGTTGCATGTGAATGTATGTTGTGTGGTTCCTCCACCAGGAGGCTATCCTGTCGGTGTTTAATTACTGGACTCTTAGAGAGACTAATTCCAACGATGCTCAGGAAAGGCACCACTTAGATTCGATCCAGTTGAAAGACCAAATTAACTTCCTGTCAAGTAAATTGCGATGATCTGGGAACCTTCATGCCAAAAAGTCGAGAGAGTAACCTAAGATAGGTAAGCCTCTGATAAACCAAACGCGGAGGAAAGTCTCTTCATAATTTCCATTTTCAATTAATTATAAACACAATTTCATTCCATGTCAATCTCTTTATAATGGAAAGTATGAAAAATATGTGTACATGCATATTAAGGCTTGACATGTTATCAAATGACACCCATTTTACAAGATAATACTCCTAAAAATAGACAAATTATGATAGCGTGTAAACATTGATACATTCCCTAAGATTAAACTACATAAGTTTTTATAGGGAAACAATTGGGCCTACTACCCGTTCAAAGTCCAAAAAGGTAACCAGCCTACAACCAATTATGTCTTCATCTGACCAGTCTAATCCTGCTCCTGTCTCTCATGAGGAGTTTGACGGATTAATCAAACAAATTATAGATTTGGTTGTTCTGCTTAAAGAACTACACTAGTCTACTCAGGGTTCACGAATACCCGTACATACAGAATCCTCTGCACAGGGAGGAACACAAGGTGGGATCAAGAAAATCCAATACCTGAGCTTCAGTTGGATAAGTCCAACAAAATTCTTGAAAATACCCATCTCAAAGAAGATCTAGACACCGGTGATATCAGGAAAAAAGTCCTTCAAATGGAAGAGAACATTCGATCTATAAAAGGGATTGGAGCACACGGGAGTGTCTCATATACCAACCTTTGTATATTCCCTGGTTTTCATTATCCAGAGAAGTTCAGGACTCTTGACTTTGAAAAATATGATGGGTTAGGAGATCCTTACACACATTTGAAGATATTCATTGGAGAACTCAGATCTTATGCCAAGGATGAGAAGCTCAGAATGCAGCTGTTTCAAAAGAGTTTAACTGGAGAAGCCCGATCATGATATACCAGATTAGACAATTCTAAAATACATAGCTAGGAAGAGTTAGCTCATGCCTTCCTCAGTCAGTAAAGCTTCTAGTCTTAGATGGCTCTTGACCGGTACCAAATTACCAAAGTCAAGAAACAGTCTAATGAGTCTTTCAGAGAGTATGCTCAAAGGTGGAGGTGCCTTGCTTCTCAAGTTATTCCTGTTATGACAGAATCAGAAATGGTGATGACCTTCATCGACATATAAGAAACTACTTTCTATGAGAGAGTCTTAGCTGGCATTGGCAAGCCATTTTTTGAAATGATTAAATATGGAGAGATGGCTGAGATGGGATTGAAATCGAGAAAAATTCAAGACCTAGCCGCTATAAAAGTTATTGCTGAGCACATCCAGTCTGGAACTTATGGAAATAACCCCCCAAAAGGTCCATAAAAGAAAAGGAGGATGTTTCCTTGATAGTACAAGGTCAAAAAGGCAGTCAGAACATGCCTATCCAGAGAAGAAACTACTCCCCTTTTCAAGCATAGTCTTCCAACCCCACATTGCCAAAGGGTGGAGAAGTTCGACGCAATCGAGTGTTCACACCCCCTAGGGGATTCACTCGAGAATGTTCTCAATCTTCGACTATTAAGAAGAAAATTACACATCTTCTTCCACTAGCCAACCCGAATGGGAAGTGTGCTTATCATGCCGGGGCACTGGGACATAATACTCAGGATTGTTGGGCCTTGAAACATAAGATCCAGGATTTAATCAACAACGGGGAGATCGTGGTAACTAAACCCAACCAACCTCATGTGCAATATAACCCTCTTCCTCAAAACAAAGAAGAAGAGGTTAATATGATTAATTGGAGCAGTTGACAGAGTTCCAATTATATTGTTAAATCTTCCCAAACCAGCAAGGACGATGCTGACAAATGGGATTATGCACAGTTTCAGTTTATGATGGAACGAAAGATGAAAGCTCTTTGTAAGCAAGTTGAGCAATTGGCAGAACTGGTGATCTATCAGCACCAAGTCACACACCAATTAGTCAGTCAGGAGCATTGTAACAATCCAAGATTTTATTATTTATAATTTAAAATATTTATTAAATGAAATAAATATTTTATTGATGTGATTGTTGTTATTAAATATTTATGAAATAATAATATTCTAAATTAATTTAATTTATAATTTAGAAAGTTGTAAGATAACATGAGATGTTATATTATTATTTTAATTTAATAATTTAAAAATGGTATTTTAAACTATTAAATAAAATTATAATGAGATTATAATTTTGTGACAATTGTTTAAGTGGAATATTTTTTAAAATATAGTATGTGTAATTAATTTATTTGATTAATGTGGGATATGGAAATCCAAATAAATATTTTGTGAATATAAATTATAAACTAAATTGTTTATTAAAATAAATTAAAGGAGTTAAATTTAGTTGTTGCCAAACAAGGCTTAAAGATATTAAGTCTTTAATTTTTAAAGAGCTTTTGCCAAACAAAGCCTTATGGCTTTTGAATTTTGAATTATAATTATAATATAAATAAATTAAATAAAATATATATAATATATATTAAATTAAGGTAACTGATGATTTAATAGGATCATTAGTAGAACGTCTATTTTTTTAGACGTTTGAAAGTTTGTACATTGGCTGGAGTTATATTTTATCTTACGTGAAAAACATATGGCTTAAGCCTAAGAAGAGAAAAGAGGAGAAGTTTTCAGAGAAGCTTGAGAGAATAGAGAGAGATTGAGCGAAGTCTGTGATTTCAAAGCAATTATCAGTTGGTTAGCAAGGATTGTTTAAGCATAAGAAGGTATTTCTCTATAATTTTGATATTTTATGCATATATATATATTAGTTTTACGACATGAAGCTTCAAACTCTGTGAATTCCATTTTTTCGAATTGTTACTATACAACTAAATTATGATGATTGTATGTGTTTGTGATGTTAGAACTAGTGTTTAGACAAGAATTATTCTGTTAATTACGGTTAAAAAGGAAGAAGAATATTCACAGTACATGATTTTATATGTGGCCTGTAAAAGTACCAAATATGGTGGTTAATTTGTATGTTAATCTGTAAATTGAGTCTTGATTATGCTAGTCCATTAAGAAACAAAGAGAACGTAGTTTGAATGAAGTAATTTGGATAAGAATTATGATCACACTAATGATTTTTGTAAAGAATGTCAAAAATGGTGTTTTTATATGAAAACATGAAATTTAAGAATTTAAATTAATTGAAGTTGTTGTTTAATTGTGTTAAATGGTTGAATTTGTAAGGAATTATGTTTGTGTTAGTTCTGTACCAATTACATATGTTTATTTACTGTTTTGTGGATGAAATTTGTGTTAGTTGGCTTAAGAACAGTGCCAAAATTATGTTCTCTAAAAGCTGGAATGCAAGTGCGTATGCTTGTAGTGTGTATGACCTCTTGGCGTGGGCGCAAGGCATGTGCAAGGCTTGGCCAAGGCGAGAATCTAAGGCAAAATCAAGGCTGCTGGTAGTCAAGAGTCTGCTAGACCCAATGAAGTCTGTTATTTCTATAGACTTTGAAACCTTAATGTAACCTAGTTTAGTGATGTGTTAATGTGAGAAACATGTAATGAAAAGGTTATAAAAGAATAGTATCATGTGGTTAGTAACTCTAAAATGTAAAATTAGTTTGTTGTAAAATGATATATTATGATTTAAGAAACTTCGTGAATAATGAACAAGTGTTATGAAATTACACTTGTGGTTCAGAAATGTGTATGGGTGAGACTTGTACTAAAATAACAAGTTTAGCTAGAGGTGAGTGTTATTTTGGATTATGGATGCTAGTATATCTAATAGTTATTGTAATTCTAATACTATGTGTAGGTGAACGTGAGTTGATAATTTATAGCTTGCGCACGAGGCAAGTTTCCAAAACCTTATTTCTTTACTTTTTTTCAAGTTTCTAATTCTTACTCTTTACATTGAGCAAGTTTCTAATTCTTACCTTTTACAATGAGCAAGCTTTAACCCTAATTCTATTGGAATTCTAATCATTGTTGATTTACTCTAGCTTGTTTATAATTAAACAAGTTTCTTTAGTTCATTCTTTTATAGTGAATGCTTCTTGAACTCTAATTCCTAGTATTGAACTGTTGTATTTCTATTACTTTGCTCAAGTTATTATCATGTTGAGCAAGCTTTGTTTCCAGCTTGCTATCAGTTAATGTAAGTTCAGTAATTTCATTTCTAGTTTTATAAGATTATAGCCTTAGCTTATTATTGTTCAAGCAAGGTTTATTGTTTCATTCAACACTTATGTTTTAGTTATTTTCCAAGCATAAGTTTAATAAATAGTTAGTTCATCTATGATTATTCATTATTTTATATTATGTTTTTATTGAACAACCGTAGTGTTATAAAACTTTGTTGATTCAACTATTCCTTTAGTTGATGGCCGTTAAACTCTAAATTACCCTTGAAGTTTATCCAAACCAAACTTTCTTTGGTGCGGAATTGAACTATAAAACTGAGAAGAACAACCCTATTATAGGGGGTACGCAATGCGTTTAGATGTTTGTGCACAATACATGGTACAAAGGGTTGATCCCCCTAAGTATGTGAAGTCCCCTACAGTATAACTGTTAAGGTTAAAGTTTAAAGATTACTTGTAACCGTGGACGTAGTTCATGGTCTTATGATCCTCAGATATATTTCATATTTTGAATTCAGTTTTGGTTACCATTGATAGAGTACCATTCAGTTTTGATGAGCCTATTCATTGGCTGTTATTATTTTCTTGTTGATTCATTGCTATATCTAGTGAGCATTTGTTTTGCTCACTCTTGCATATATACACTTATTGTAGCTAAAATTGACAAGGTCGATGAACCTACAACTAGCAAAGGAAAGGGAAAAATGTACAAGTGACGAAGACTTGTAATTTTATTTATTGTCATGATGATAGACTTTATAATTAATGATGTGATGTAATTATTTTATTTCCACACTTTATTGATGTTTAAGGTTAGACAACCTGGGAAGACTTTTTGATTAATGATGTAACCCTTTTAAAGGGAGGATTTATGGTTTAATTCTATTATATTTGGGTAGTTAGTATGAATGTATGGAAAGTGAACACCAAGTCTTAGGGGAATGAAGTACCCAGATTTGGGGGTGTCATAAGCATGCTAGTCCCCTTCCTTTTGTTATGAATACTCCATCATCGCCTTCAGAAAGTGAAACACTGGATGATAAAGTTGCAAAAAGAGCAAGAGTTAAAGCCCGTCGGAATTTTGCCAATAAAAGGGAATTTACATACCTTGGCCAACCTATGGAGGAGATATTTCAGATGCTGATCAATGAAGGAAGAATTACATCCCTTCTACCTCCTATCAATCCCTGTTCAAGATGGTTCAATTCCAATGGAGTATGCCAGTATCACTCCCACTCTCGCGGACACAGCACATAAGAATGATGGGCACTCCGCCACCTCATTCAGAATTTAATTGATAGCAGTGCCCTGCAAATGGCAGATGATGACACTTTGTTACTCGAGAGTGGGAATACATGTCCTACAAAATAGAAGGACATCGTAGCAGTCATATCCGCTGAGGATGATTTGGCTTCCAGACCACTCACAATACAAGCAATTCAACTCAAAGGTGCTGACAATCCTTTGAAAGTGGCTGCACCAGAGCCAATTCTCTTGCCATCTAGGCCACAGTATCCTATTGTTAGCCTACACAAAGTACCATGAAAATATGGAAAGGCTGAAGGATCTACATCACATACAACTGCTGCAGTGTCGAAGGAGAATCCACTGTATCTTCCCCATCGGGTGATGAAGCCTACCATCAAGGAAAATGGGAAGATTCCCATGGAGAAGATTGAAGAGTTTCTCCGTACTATGGGTCATAATGAAGCCAAGGTGGTTTTAATCTTAAGAGAAGCTCCACAACAAAGTTCCATACTAGACTTGGTTTTTTCTTTCACAGATCACAGAAAGGTTCTGCTAAAAGTTTTGGAAGAAGCCCACTTGCCGAAATTAGTGGATGTTGAAAAATTCTAGCATCTGGTTGACCACATTTTTAACAACAATGTGATATCTTTCATTGATGACGACATACCCGCTGAAGGGACTGGTCATTGCAAGCCGTTGCACATAGTGGTTTTGTCCTCCAGATACATAGTGGTAGGAGTTTTGATAGATGGTGGATCATCAATGAATATATGTCCTTATGCCATCTTGGAGAAGATAAATATCAACCCCAAGAGGATCAAAAGCAACCATACGATTGTCAAAGCTTTTGATGGATCCCGACGAAATGCTGTTGGGGAAATTGAGTTACCTGTGGAGATTGGTCCACATACATTCAGTGTATCCTTTCATGTTCTCAAAATAGCTACAGGATACAACCTGCTTTTGGGAAGACCGTAGATTCATATGGCTGGTGTCGTCCCTTCCACCCTTCATTAGCAACTCAAGTACATTATCAACAATAGCCTAATCGCTGTTAATGCTGAGTCGAAATGTCCTGAATAAGGTGGCATACCACTTATCAACTTCAACACAGAAGTTGAGCCGGTCAGTTTCCATGCCCTGGAGGTGAGCAACACGCATTACCATCCCATTGGGGCTTCACCTCTCACACCTAATATTTCTGCCGAGGTAATGTCGGCCACTCAAGAGATGATGTCATTGGGTCATCAACCTGGACAAAGGTTGGGCAAAGATAAACAGGGCATTAAGCGTCCCATTCAAGTTCCCAGTCAAACAGGGACAACTGGATTGGGCTACTCTGCTAGCTCCAGTCACAAGAATCTTCACAAGCACAAAAAGATGCCTTCATCTTCAGCCATACGACGATTATCTCCACCTACAAATCCTGAGCCCATACAATCTCCGGTAAAGTTTCATGCCCATGTTCTGGCTATGCTATTTCCTAAACCTATATCGGTTAAAGCAAAAGAGGTCTTGATCCTGATCCCGAAGTGGAAGAAAGGGGACAGAGATGTAAACAAGACATCACCAGGAGTTTGTCTCATCTACGCATCCTTTTACATGATGAGCACATAAATAGATACACTGCATATTATGATTGTCCCGACATTATGGTCATCATTCGGTAAAAGGAGGACGATGATAGCCATTTCATTACTACCGTCCACTAGGACTTCACCCTTGACAATTGGAGCAACACTCCTTGCATTGGTCGACAAGGGTAAAACGAGCAAAAACCCCATCTGCCCTGTAGATAACTTTAACTGCTTACTTTTCTGTACAGTATTAGCGGTTATTTTATCAGTACATGCTAACACTTTTGTATGATTGAACAGTTTCATATATTAAGTGAAAGCATATTTTTTTTAAGGACTCTGAATTTAGATGTTCTTGTACTTGCTTATGAGGTGCCTTTTCTCCATAAGGACGGTTACTTTGATGAAAAGTTGGACTCAGACTTAATGGAGATACAAGAAGACATTGAGATACCTTAGGAGATCAAGGAATGGGTCAAGGATAAACCCAAACCAAATCTTGATCAAACTACCTCATTCAATCTCAGAACCTTAGAAAGCCCTAGGTTGATCCATATTGGTACAGACCTCACTCCAAACCAAATGAATGACATTGTTGCGCTATTAACCCAATTCCAGGATGTATTTGCATGGTCTCACAAAGACATGGTGGGTTTGGCCACGGACACCATCATCCATCGCCTTCCCATTAAAGACGGATTCAAGCCAGTCAGGCAGAAACTCAAGTGATTAAAACCTGAGTGGAGTTTAAAAGTTAAAGAAGAAATTGTGAAACAATTTCAAGCTAGCATCATAATGGTGTCCATATATCCTGAATGGCTATCCAACATAGTCCCCGTGTCTAAACCAGGAGGAAAGGTGCGAGTTTGCGTGGATTACCGGGATCTGAATAACACTTGCCTTAAAAACAACTTTCATGTGCCATTTATCCATATACTTATTGACAATACTGCTTAATATGACATGTACTCCTTTCCTGATTGTTTTGCGGGGTACCATCAAATCATGGTAGCTAAGGAAGAACGTGAGAAAACTACATTCACCACGCCTTGGGGAACCTTTTGCTATAGACGGTTGTCATTCGACCTCATTAATGCTAGAGCAACCTATCAGCGAGCTATGATGGCTCTTTTCCACGACTTAATGCACAAAGAGATAGAGATCTACGTGGATGACATCATTATCAAGGCCCGAAGGGAAGAAGACCACCTAGACCATCTTAGAAAGCTATTCAACAGGTTGCGTAAGTACAACTTGATGTTGAATCCAGCTAAGTGCGCCATTGACATTAAATCATGCATGTTGCTTGGATTCCTAGTCACAAAGGGATTGAGCTGGATCCCACCAAAATCTAGGCCATCAAGGAAATGCCCATTCCTCATATAGAGAAGGAAATACAGGGATTTTTGGGAAGAATCAACTTCATTAGCAGGTTCATTTCTCAACTCATAGCAACTTGTGAGCCTATCTTCAAATTGTTAAGGAAGAACTCCTCCATGAAATGGAACGATGAGTGTCAAAAATCCTTCCTCATAATTAAACAGCAGCTGGTCAAGGCTCCTGTTTTGGTACCACCCAGGGATGATGTTCCCCTGTTCATGTACCTGTCCATTAATGACAATGCCATGGGTTACATGCTGGGAAATAAAGACGATAGAGGCCAAGATTGAGCTATCTACTACCTCAGCAAAAGATTCAGTAGTAGTGCACACAAGTACACTCTGATTGAGAGGACTTGTTATGCTTTAGCATGGGCTTCCATGAGGTTACATCATTACCTTCATGGTCACACAACCTGTGATGCCCCCAAAATAGGTATACATCATCCATCTTGAGTCGCCAAATATATGGTACAAAATTCAAATACAACTTAATAATACAACTGTTGTGTAAAATACGACAAAACATAAACTGAGAGTTTTAAAACGAATATTGTCTTCTAGATAGTATTCAACTCAAATGGAGTCCTCAATACATTTATTATCACACTATTTCATAGAATAGTGAGAACTACTAATGCTATCATCTGGACCATCACTCCGTTCCCCGACTAGTCCCGGCTACGTTCTCATTTCGTAAAGAGGACGATGAAAGCAAAAGGGTGAGCTCAACTAGCCAAGTAAGAAATATTATGACTATGATAATGCAGAATAATTTATCTTTAGCCTTCAACAGTGTTAAACTGATAAAATATAACAAACGTCAAGTTTAACTACAGCGGAACAAGTAATCCATTAGAAGAGTCAAGTAGAGCATAAAATCTACTATCTTCTATGATTTAAAAGGTTTTTCATCACTTTTATCAATAAGACTCAGCTTAATAAATAATCCACATCATCGAATCACCCCTGCACTACGTCCAAGGATATTATTTAGTATCACGACCACAAATTATCCATGCACTACGGGCCAAGGATATTCGTGTATTCATCAATGGTCATGATCATGCCAACAACTGCCCATCAATGCACTACGGGCCAATGAGGACTTTTACCACATCATTTGTAACCTTACGGTCATGATTATACCGAATAATCCCTGGTCATATTCATACTAAGTCCATCTATGCACTACAGGCCACAGATGACTTTCAACATAATATAAACATGAGGATGATGACAATGATATATGAATTCAATAAAACAAGTTCAAGGATAAATTTTAAAGATTTATAATTTAATTTATCTAGAAATCAATAACTTCCAAATTGTCAACATGATACTGTTTTGTGGAGTAAAATTCAAGAATAATATTGTTCCAAAAATAATTTTGACCGAAAACGCATCAATTTTTATCATGAATAGTACCTCGGGTGAATAGTACTTGAGTGAATAGTACCCTGTGAATAGTATTTTGGGAATAGTAACCCCGTGAATAGTACTCCGGTATGAAAAAGTTAAAACTTATCAAGAATGCTCAGAATAATATTTCCATGAAAAGATACTGGATGAAGCGCAAATATCAAGGGTATTCTACTAATTTCATGGAGTATAGAAACCAAAATTTTAACAAAACGAGTATAGAATTCGAAATCTGAAACAAAATAATATTACTTACATACTACAGAGTACGGAAGAAATATATTATTTTAAGCGAATATTGAACAAAAATAACATCCCTTACCTTAAAAAGAAGAGTATTCCAACTGGTATAGTGGGGATATTCTTGAAGAAAACTTTCACTATTTTCTACGCTCAAAGCTTTCTAAAACTCGAAAGAAATACGCTCAAGATTATAAAAGAAGAATTCTTTGATTCTGGTGTGATTTTCAATTCTAACTTAAGCGCCTATTCATAGGAAAATGCTAGAACGCCATAGGAGACTAAAATAATAAAATAATATTATTATTTATACAAAATTTCTACGCATTCTTTGTTGAATTGTTGGGCAGCCATTTCTGAAAATTTTTGGCAGCCCACGTGTTAAAAACAAATGTGGGTCCCACCCAATTTGAATAAAAATTATTTTATTTTCTGAAAATTTAGTAATTCATATAAAATAGCCCTTTTATAAGAAAAATATGAATTTTATGTCCATTACACACGAAATCAAATTCTCTACAACTTTTTAGTTTTAAGTTTTTCTAAATTCCAGACAGAAAATATCCGAAATCCACAAACGGACGATTTTCAATACCTCATAAAATTCATAACAAATCATACCTTAATTTTTAACGATTCAAAATTTGTGGACATATACTCAACTTATATATACATAACATATCCAAAAATCACAACGATCCAACGGTCAGATTAAAATTATAACTCACTTAATAGAGCTTTAAGAACAGATTTAATTTTTTTAATACCTCAATCCAAAAAAAATCGATAAAACACCTCAACATTAATTTCTTCATTTATAACCACATAAAATAAATATTTTCCTATCCATCATTCATGTCCACATAAAATAAATATTTCTTTATCATACAAATCAATAATTAATTATTCATAAATAAAATTACAGAATCACAATAATGACAACCAGGCCGTTCCCAGGAAAGAGAAGGCTTTCTGATAAGAATTTTTCCTTACTGGCGCACAATTAGGTGACCAAACCTCTCCTTGACAGAACTTTCTAGACATTCCAATAATGCTATCTAATAATATTATTCAAATAATATGAATTATTGATTTGATAATGGAAAATACTGTGCAGTGACAATTATTGAAACAACAATAATATAAAATATCAACGCAACAATGATTGAATCAATAAAATAAAATATTGAATAGTAATTACTATAACAATTATTGAGTAGTGCCTTCTTATGCAAGAATTAATAATTCAAAATATCATGGTAATACTGGTATATTTCTTTGTGTAACAACGCGTATTACTATATTTTAACCACCGGGTATTCTAACAGTTAACGGTAAAACATTCGCCGTTATTTTTATAAAAAGATATTTTTGTCATTTTCTAACTCCTACAATAATTCTATTATGGGGTCCACCAATGATTGTTTCATCGTACGAATATTCCCCGACAAAAATAATATTCCCCGATAAAAAGAATATTCCCCGACCAAACGAATATTTTATAACAACTTGCTTTTCTTTGCAAAATTTTCACATATCACCTTTAATTTTAATCCTTTTATAATAATTATAAGAAAATTGAATACTTTCATTTCATAAAATTCGGGGTCTTACACAACCCATCTCATATCCCGTGTGGATCCTATTAAGTACGCGTTCAGTAAACCCATGTTAAATTGTCGACTATCCAGATGGTAGTTGATCCCACAACAATTTGACATTGTCTACGTGACGCGAAAGTCCATTAAAGGTCAAGGAATTGTAGATCAACTGGCTACTGCACCTGCAGGGGATTTCAAACCCTTGGAAACATACTTCCCTGATGAAGGGGTAATGACAGTTCAACAACACCATCAGTACAATGCATGCCGTGCGTGGAAAATGTATTTTGATGGAGCTATAAACATGGAAGGTTCTGGAGCTGTAGCAATTCTAGTATCTGGTACGGGGGAGCAGTATCCCATCGCCGTCAAATTGCAGTTTGTCAGCACCAATAACACAGCTGAGTATGAAGGCTATATCATGGGACTCAAACTTGCCCAATCAATGGGTATCAGGCGGTTAACTGTTTTTGGGGATTCAGAATTGGTAATCAGACAGACCACATGAATCTATCATACCAAAGAGCTACATTTGCTGCCTTACCATCGGCAAGTTTTACAGATGGCTTTGGAGTTCAAAGAAATAAACTTCCTCCACATTCGTTAGAATATGAATGATTTTGCGGATGCGCTAGCAACTTTGGCCTCCTTGATCAACATACATGACAAGGAAAACATGCAAAGCATCAGATGAGCTACCTCCCATCGAACACCCTTGGTATCAGCATATCAAGGTCTACTTGTGAGATGGATCTACACCCGCTGAGGGGAGCCCAACTGAAAGAAGGCGGATCCATCGACTAGCTATGAAGTTCTACTTGAGCGGAGATGCACTCTACAAAAGAGATGCAGGACTAGGCCTCCTCAGATGCCTGGACAAGAACCAAGGTCAGAGGCTCATGGATGAAATCCATGGTGGAGTATGTGGCCCACACACGAGCGGCCCTCTACTTGTTAAGAAGATCCTCAGAACAGGGCACTACTGGCTCTCGCTTAAAGTTGACTGTGATGATCACGTCAAGAGGTGCTATAAATGCCAAATTCATGGGAATGTTATCCACGCCCCTCCAAGGGAGCTCCACAATATGAGTTCGCCTTGGCCCTTCTCAATGTGGGGAATGGATGTGATCGGGTAATGTGCATCAGTTTATCTTAACCATGATAAACTACTTCACCAAATGGGTAGAAAGAGCTTCCTTCCCTAGGGTTACCAAAGAAGTCATCATTGCTTTCATCAGAAATAATGTCATTTGTCGGTATGGACAACCAGAGGTAATTATATCAGACAATGCTAAGAACCTCAACAATAAAATGATGGAGGAGTTGTGCAGTAAATTCCACATCAAACACCTTAACTCTGTCATCTACCATCCAAAGATGAATGGTGCTGTTGAAGCGGCTAATAAGAACATCAAGAAGATCATGCAAAAGATGTCCGCCAATCATAAAGGATGGCCTGACCTCTTGCCTCTGACTTTGTTAGCCTACAGAACTTCAATGCGTACTTCCATTAGGGCAACCCCCTACTCATTGACCTATGGGATGGAAGTAGTGCTCCTCATAGAGTTGGAAATGGAATCCCTCAGAGTGGTGATTGACGCTCAGCTAGATGAAGACCAATGGTTACAAGACAAATATCACCAATTGTCTCTAATAGACGAAAAGCGAAGTGATGCTATCTTCCAGGTCAGTTATACCAATAAAGGATTGCCAGGTCGTACAACAGAAAAGTCTAGCTACGGCAGTTTAAACAACATGACTTGGTTTTGAAAAAGATCATTAACTACCAAGATCAGTCAAAGGGAAAATTCGTTCCAAACTAGGAAGGCCCATTTATTGACAAGGAAGTATTGATAGGAGTTGCTCTCAGATTACAGGAAATGGATAGTGACGAATTTCTTCAACTCATCAACTCAGACACTGTGAAACGGTACTATGTCTGAAGCTACCATCAAGCAAACATCCTGGTTTTGGATCATCAGATCACCAGTCATTTCAGGTTTTCTAACCCTCTCTACACACAACCCTTTCTTCATACCCATTTTCCCCATCAGGGAAACACACTCTTCAAGCCAGCAGCCTGGTTTTCAGATCATCAGATCTTTCACTCAACTTCGTTTCAAACCTTTTAGGTTATCCCACCAGGGATTGAACCTTTCACACCTGCAGTTTTGTCCCACTACGAATAAGACTTTTCACACCTATAGTTTGTCCTAATCATGGGATCAAAATTTTCCCCCGTAGTTTATCCAAAACATGGGATCAAACTTTTTCGGCTGCAAATCGTCCTGAACATGGGGTAAACTACGTTGACCTGATCTCCCCGATACCTGGGAGTACGTAGGTAACCATTTTATATGGCCCGGTGACAATAAAAAAAACAACAAAAACATTTCTACACCCTTCTCTACAAAAACAAAAACAACAAAAACATTCCTACACTTTCTACCCCTTCACATATAGCGTTGAACCTCTTACACCAGGTTCGAACTACGCAAACCTGATCTCCTCTTCAATAGGAGTACGTAGGCATCCATTTATGGTTTGGTCTTACCCCTACCAAAACAAATACTTGTCAACGGTACTGGGATCAAACTTTAATCCACCACATTTCATCGGCTTCAGACCAAAGGGATGGAACTACCTGGCCACCCCATAAATGGGAGAGTTGGCAAACATCTAAGATGCGGTTGATTCCTCGAAGAGCAATACCAACCCATAAGAGATGGCACTAACTAGGCTCCTCTTAAATAGGAGTACTGGCGACCATCTGTAGTGCGGTCAATCTCAGAGAGGAAAAGCCCCATTCCTCTCCACATCTACATACAGAAACCAGTCCCAAGACACCAAAGAGGGTAGGGGTATACACAGATCAATGATTCATTCTAACAGATCTTGAGATGTCTTAATGTCCACCCATCAAAGATGAGTTCAAAATACATCAAGATCACAAGACCTGAAGAAGCAGGCAAATATCAAGTAAGTAGCAAGGCACAACTAAAGGGAAGTGCATCAAAATATATTTCCCTGCCATATATAATGTTGTTTGATATATACAATATGAACTGTACATAACAAAATGGCTAAGCTAGTCTGTGCAAGAAAATACAAGTCTATCTACAGATCGGTGTGTATGCGGGCTATAAGATCTAACATAACATCTCTCTTAGAGGAAAGGGGTAACATTGTGGTCTCTTGCATCAACATATCTACACATGCCAACAAATCTGAGCCCAACTGCATGGTGACATGATGCTCATCAATATATGTGACGCCCCCAAATTCGGGTATCTTCTAACCCAACAGATGGTGCTACACGGTACTCATAACTATACAATCATTCCATTGAAAACACAATATAATGAATGTATTAACTATCTTCTTATTACAATCAAAGTGAAATCCTTACCCAGGTTCATAAATCGATTACATCATTCGTTATTCATAAGTATAATACATATAATCATACTAATATATTACAAGATGGTTAACTATCCATCTTGGCCTTGCCCTTATTTCACTTAGCATTCTCAGTATGCTCGGCTTTAACTGCAACCATATAATTCACGCAAGAAATAAGCATAACAAGCTCAGCAAGTGTAACAAAGAATAATATCAATACCACTTTCGTGAATTATATGAAAATCTTCCATAACTGAATAAATAATCATGAAGTATTACGAAACATTAATATTCAACAATTCATAATCTCAATTCCCAAAGTATATAATAGTTTAGGAATTCTAAACCGGTCGAAAGACCATGAACAATATCTTTCTGTTTTCATACTGGAAAAGGACATCACAGCGCTAAGGCTGTACATCCGGCATTACTTACGAGCACTTCTAGGTGATCAGCCTATAGTACTTTATGTTGATCAACATTCATCCGTTAAACGTATTTACATTTAAGTTTTGGCAAAACTCGCGTGCCCATCGTATAAATGATGAAAAAATACTTTTGTTTGTTCATAGACAAACTTACCTTTGAATCCGTACCAAATACTTGGCATAGGATAGCGTTACCATTTCTATATAGAAAGATATGTATACAAATCAATCTATCTCATACGAATAGTCTAGCCGGGTTAAAACTGTCATTGACCCTTTCTTTAAAATCATTCATGCAATTCAGTACAATGAATCACAGAAAACTCGACTAACACGAAGGTTATACAAGCGTTAAAAAAACTTGCCTTCAAGCATCTTCAAATAATTTATTCGACTGTTCTCAGCTTTTACAAAATCTACATGATATATTCATTTAGCACACTGTAATTAGCTACCAAACAATCAATCACATTATTTATACCAACTTCTTTCTCTTCTATGTCTTAGTTGACTTCATTCCATTAATAAAGTCAATTCTACTTACTACCCTTCACCCCAGCTTGTTAACGATCTTACGTCATTAACCGGACTCAATCATCATTGGTGAAGTACGAATATCGATTACTGTTCATGGTTTATTATTAACACTTCGTGTTCTTCGTTATTATACTCACAACTCGTATACAATTCCTAAGTTATACACCATATACACCAGTACATGTAACCTAGGAATAGTTTTAGTATGTTGATTAAGTATATAAAATCATCTCATATTGGTCTTGAAACAATTGAATTCAAAACCTACCTTGTCTAACAATTCCCACGCTTTTCGGCGTCATGGCAGTAGCCCTTCTATGCATGCAATCTTGGTGGCTGCAAACTGGGTTTCTGATAGCTAAGTCACGGTTCCGGCACATTGTGCTGAAACTCCCCTTATATGAATGGAAATGCAGTAGCCACTCTTGAAGAGGGTAATCAAACTTTGCACTTGCGGCACGGACTAAGACATAAATGCAGCGCAGCGACACTTGGACCTAAAGACTCGTAAAATTTTTACAAATAAAAATTTTAGTGACTTTCCCGGCTTCATAACTTCTTCGTTATAAGTCCGATTTGATCCGTTCAAAAGCCTACAACATCCATTTTTCATACTATACGCGTTCATATAAGAATTTTACAATTTTGAATTTGTTAACTCAAAATTCAATTCTTAGTTCATTTTCGAGCGTTTGTTAAACGTTATTGAGCGTTCAATACTCATTTTCTTTGTTTTAAGTCAGAATCAAATGATTCTTGAGCCCACGACTCTTAAATACCCTATATCACGTGTTGACATTGAAAACCAACATTTTTAATTCTCACAACAACTTTCGACTACTAATCCGAAATTTCTACGTTTTTCAACGTTTAACGTCTAATTCCGTAACATTCGCCATAACTTCGTTACTATTGTTCTAATTTCCAAATCAAATGGAATACTCCATTGATTTCATATCTACATCCTAACCAAGCAAGATGCACATATTCTAATTGTGATGGTGTTTCATTTGTCCATTAACAACCAAGTTCATTATTCAATGATTTCTACGGTTTAAACTTACGTAAACCGTTATGATTTACATTTACACATGACGTATAAAGGTTTTACAATTTACAAGCCAACCTTATTCCTCCATAAGAGGCATGCTCCACCAATTTATGATTCTTTATAACAAAGAAATCAAAAGGGATGGAAAACTATTATTAAAGGAATATTACCTTTACGATCTTGGTATTCTTGCTAAATCTCTAAGGTTTTTGCTTCAAAGTGAGATGATCTCTTGTTTCTAGCTATTTCTCTCTCTCAATATATGTTGGATGACTCTTGGAAAACCAAAAATAACCAACATGAGCTTCTCTTTTATAGGCAAATCAAATGGAGGGCAAAAAGGTCTTTTCTCCCCACCTCCTTACTATTCACTACTTCATCACCAAGTAAAATACTTGGTGATCAAGTAGATTGTAAGGTTTGTAATATTTATGAACGCAATCAAATTGTAAAATTAAGCGGAAACATGTAAAATCAGAGTTTAAAAAAATTTACAAACAATATACCCGGATCACCCTTTATGCACAATTATTAATTAAACGAAAAGATAAATAATAAAATCATACCCTTGAAGATCGAGCTTCCTCAGGTACAAGTTCACCTCCAATCCTTTTCGCGTTCAACTTGAATCCACCGGGTTTGGTTTCTTCCTTTGATCAACGTTAGCCACCCAAGTGTTTGGCCTCTAGAGGTTATCCACCAAGGAAGAAGAAGGATTCAAGAAGATGGGTGGTTGGCTAAACCCTAGTTTTTCTATCTCTATAGAAAAAGGAGCGTACTCTCCAACCATTGGAATTATCACGTCATTTTGATATCTGATATAAGACTCATCTTATAAAGATATCAAGTAACCCTATTAAAATAAGGTATTATTTAATTAAACCCTTTTAATTAAAGGGGCTCCCTAATCTTATTAGGGATAATTAATTAAACTCATTTAACTAATTTTCCTTCCTAATCCAATTAGGAATAAATGAGAGTACTTATATTAAATTAATTCCTAAACTCTTTTAAAAATTAAAATAATAATAATAATTATAATAATATTAATAAGACTCCTCTTATTAATTTATATTTAATATTTCTAAAATATTAAATAATAAATATTAAGCTATTTAATTTATTCTATCACCATAGATTAAATTAAATATACATAACATATTATTATGATTATGCTATTAACTTCTTAAATAATTATTCTTCCTTTTATGGTGTGACCCTTTAGGTTCTCCATATTAAACCGGTTGTGAATAAATCAATTAGAACAATTATAATCTTATTTAAATAAATAAATTAAACAATTAATTTATTTAAATAAATAATATTTATTCTACAATAGGGATAAGCCTCCCTAGCGATCAACGACTTTCCAGATAATATAGATTTCAACATTAATCATAAAAGAACCTTTGAGTAAATAGTTACCGTACAATTCAATCCTTCCACCATACAATGTCCCAATTAAATATAAGACATAAAATTACTGTCAAGTCTTATTTTATTTAATTATATGTATTTCGACTCTTAAATGCACAATTCCAAATAATGCAAATTAGAAACTCCTTTCTAATTTCATTCTGCCTTGGCCAAGGACTACTGGGTTGTCATTTATCGAATCACATAGAATATTTCTCTTCTTTTAATAGAAGTGGTTGATTCTTTATTGATCACACATTATCTCCATGTACAACTTATTATACCCAAGCATACCCTTTGATATACCCTAAGGGTCTTAAGGAATAAGTCAAAGTATAACTCATCATACACAAGATACTATGATGATCTCAAGTCCAAGGATCACTTATACTACTATCATTACAGGAATTCCTATTGACAGGCAAGTAAAACTCCATTAGGTATTCCTTAGCGAGCCACGTTCAGTGAACTTATTCTCTAATAAGCACTGATACTTGCTTTAGTGTCTCCACACAAATGATCATGAGATCAATCATCCTCATCCAATGAGCAAGCAACGTATGTACCAATCTATCCGGATTCACTAATCCCCATTTTAGTAATCCAATGATTGGGAACTATTTTAGTTTTAAGCTTTCTAAGAATTTAGATCTCATTAGAATGATCATCATCATTATTCTAAAAGCATTGCTTAAAACTATGGGTTTATCACATATTATAAAACATCATCATGTAGATAATTAAAAGCCTTTAATAAATTAATACTTTTTATTAATAAATGAATAAGATTGTTACAAAGTATATGCTTTATCATCAAACATGATTGGCTTGTGTGCATACTACTTTCATAGATCACTTTACTTGGCCATCAAGTGGCCGGCCCACATGCCCATGGGTCATCCCCATGGGTTTTACCCATTCGGTGACCCACCGATTCAACCCACGGTTCGGTTTCTTGGATCGAGTTTAATTAATCCTAACATTGGGATTTAGCTCATAATTCTTTGGGCTTGATTACCTAATCACTTGGGCTTGATATAATCCAAACTTAATTGGATTATACTAAGTCCTAAACTCTAAGTTCATTACACCAATCGTATTCTACACGTTTAATTCATGTATGCTCTTCGTATAATACTCGTACTATAATCATATTGTACTTCGTATTAAATCTTCATACTATACTAGTATACTAAATCATATCACAATCGTATAACCTACACATAATCATTATCGTAATTCATTATACGAATCTCATTTCCTTCTCAGAAATCATTATTCTGAACCCTTAGATTTTAAGTCCGCAGGCGAAAACTTTGTTTGCCATAAATGAAATATTATTAAATATTCCATCACGTCTTTATATTTTATCATTACGCGTTTCTCGAAATTTTAAACTTAATTCCTGAGCAGAAATGGATGAATAGTGTTTTTACGGGAATTTCTCGAAAAATATTTATTTTCGTCTTGGAAATTCAAAACAATTAATTCTAGCACATAGCCAGAATACTAACCACATTCACACATTCTAGGTTATAGAACGACCTTCACATTGCTTACTCACATAAATAATCAATTAAATTCATTTAATTAACATAATCAAATAAAAATTTAATTCTCATATAAATCTGATTTTCTCGGGAGTTACATTCTCCCCCCCCCCCTTATAAGGATTTTATCCCCAAAATCTCGCTTATAATTACATAAAAAAATGAGGAAATTTTTTTTTCATTTTACTTTCGAGTTCCCACGTTGCTTCTTCAGCATTGTGGTTTCTCCATATCACCTTCACCGAAGGTATTATCTTATTTCTCAAAACTTGTTCCTTCCTATCAACAATTTGAACTGGAAGTTCTTCATACGATAAATCTTTCTCTATTTGGATAGATTCATAATCTATTACGTGTTTATAGTCTAGCTTATATGGACGCAACAGAGACACGTGAAACACATTGTGAATGTGTTCCATTTTCGGAGGTAAGGCTACTTCATAAGCTACCCCTCCTACCCTTCTTAAAATTTCAAAAGGTCCTATAAACCTTGGACTTAGCTTCCCTTTCTTTCAAAAACGTATCTTTCCTTTCCAAGGTGATACTTTCAAAAAAACATAAGACCCTACATCGAATTCTCTCTTTTCTCTGTGAGGATCGACATACTTCTTCTGTCTATCTTGAGCCGCTACCGATCGAGTACGTATTAGCTTTACCATGTCTGTCGTTTGTTGTACCAACTCAGGTCCAAACATACGACGTTCACCCACTTCATCCCAACACAGTGGAGTCCTATACTTCCTTCCATACAACGCTTCGTAAGGCGGCATGCCTATACTAGAGTGAAAACTATTGTTGTACGCAAATTCTACCAACGGTAGATGGTCGTCCCAACTTCCTTTGTAATCCATAACACAAGATCTTAACATATCTTCAAGCATTTGAATTATCCGTTCACTTTGTCCATTCGTCTAAGGATGATACGCCGTACTCAATCTCAACTGCGTTCCCATTTGCTCTTGCAAACTTCTCCAAAAGTTCATTGTAAATCGTGGATCACGATCTGACACAATCGAAATAGGTACTCCATGTCTTGAAATAATTTCCTTGACATAAAGCTTATCTAATTAGTCTAGTTTATACCTAACTCCTATCGGTAGAAAGTGAGCCGATTTCGTCAATCGATCCATTATCACCCAAATAACATCGCCTTTCCTTGTTGTTGGAAGTCCCACCACAAAGTCCATTGTGATGTGCTCCCATTTCCACTCCAAAATTTCTAATGATTGCAACAACCCGCTCGGTTGTTGGTGTTCAGCCTTAACCTTTTGACAAATTAAGCACTTACTAACATATTCCGCTATCTCCCTTTTCATGTTCGACCACCAAAAGTTCTGACGAAGGTCTTGATACATCTTCGTACTACAGGGATGTATCGAGTACCTCGAACTATGGGCCTCACTCATTATCTCCTCCTTTAATTCAGAATTATTTGGAATCCAAATTCTTCCTTCAAAACGAAGTAATCCCTCCCTATCAAGGTTATATTTAGTCTTTTCTTCATCTTCTATCCTCTTCTTTATATGCTCACATTCCTCGTTGCTCAATTGCAATTCCTTAACACGTTCCACTATGGTTAGTTGAGTCTCCATAGAAAATAACATCTATTCTGCTTTATTCAGTAATTTAACCTCTAATTCCATCCTTGCCATAGCAGTTACTAACTCATTCTGAGCCGTTAACATTGACAGTTTCTCTCTACCCTTTCTACTTAGCGCATCGGCTACTATATTTACTTTCCCCAAATGATATAAGATATCACAGTCGTAATCTTTTATTAGTTCCAACCACCTTCTCTGCCTCATATTCAACTTCTTTTGTGTGAAGATATATTTCAGACTTTTATGGTCCGTGTATATCTCACACTTTTCACCGTATAGATAATGCCTCCATATTTTTAAGGCAAAAACTACAGCTGCCAATTCTAGATCATGAGTAGGATAGGCCTTATCATAATCCTTTAATTGACGTGACGCATACACAATGACCTTGCCATGCTTCATGAGCACACAACCCAGTCCTCTATGTGAAGCATCACTATACACTACAAAATTCCATGTATCATTAGGCAAAGACAATACAGGTGCCTCACTTAACCTCTTCTTTAGTTCCTGAAAATTGTTCTCGTATTTTTCGGTCAACACATATTTCACCGACATCCTTGTCAAATTTGTCAGCGGAGTAGCTATTTTAGAAAAGTCCTGAATGAACCTTCTATAGTATCCCGCTAACCCCAAAAAACTCTGAACCTCAGTTGGTGTTTTCGGTTGCTCCCACTCATTTACTACTTCTACTTTTGCTGGATCCATAAAAATGCCATCTTTATCAATAACATGTCCTAGAAACTGCACTCGTTCAAGCCAAAATTCACATTTTGTGAATTTCGCATACAACTTTTCCTTCCGTAGTGTCTCCAACACTATCCTTAAATGTTCAGCATGATCTTCTAACGTTTTAGAGTAGACTAGAATATCATCAATGAACACTACGACGAACTTGTCCAAATACTGTTTGAACACTCTATTCATCATATCCATAAATGCGGCTGGCGCATTACTCAACCCGAACAACATCACCAGAAACCCGTAATGACCATAACGAGTTCTGAACGCCATCTTAGGCACATCCTCCTTCCTCACTTTTAACTGATGATACCCCATACGCAAATCTATTTTAGAAAAATACTTTGCCCCTTTTAACTGATCAAATAGGTCATCTATCCTGGGTAATGGGTATTTATTCTTAATCGTTAACTTGTTCAACTTTCGATAGTCGATACAAAGTCGTAACGACGCATCCTTTTTCTTTACAAACAATATCGGTGCTCCCCAGGGAGACACACTCGGTTAAATGTACTTCTTTTCTAATAGTTCTTGTAATTGAACCATTAACTCCTTCATCTCAACTGGCGCCATCCAATATGGTGCCCTTGAAACTGGTGCCGTACCCGGTAACAGATCAATCACAAATTCAACCTCCCTATCCAGTGGAATACCCGGTAATTACTCCGAAAATACATCTGCGAACTCTTGAACTATAGGTATCTGGTCCAAGGATGCTCCCACTCTTTGGGTATCCACAACATGGCACAGATAACCTACACACCCCTTTCTTAACATCTTTCTAGCTTGTGTCATCGTTAGACAACAAGAGCGTCTCGGTGATTTACTACCGAAAAACACTACCTTGGTTTTCTTAGAAAGCCGAAGGTTCACACTTTTCCTATGGCAATCTATTATAGACTTATGGTTAATCAACCAATCCATACCAAGAATTACATCAAATTCTTTTGACCTTATCGGTACTAAATCTACCGATAACTTATTACCTCTAATATCTACGCAACAATCCTTATGAATATGTTCAATGGGGATTATCTCTTCGTTCGCTACCTTAACGTCTAAAGGTATTGCTAACTTTTCAGGGATTAAACCTAATCGCTTAGCAAATCCACATGCTATAAAAGAACAAGTAGCACCCGAGTCAAATAACATATAAGCATTTATTTCATTGACTGGAATGATACCTGCTACTACATCCGATGATGCTTGTAGCATCTTGGACGATCATAATTAAACGTCGGGTGAGGGTCTACCCACAGATGGTGTTGGTCCAGTAATGGCTAATTTACCACTACTAGAACCCTTATTTCCTTCTAACCCTTTCTTTGGGAAATTCCTTGCCATGTGGTCCAACGATCCATAAACAAAACACCCATGATTTTTCTTAGGGTTAGGACAGTTGGGTGATAAATGTCCCTCCTGCCCACAGCTGTAACAAACTGATTTCCCCTTTAAACAAACTCCTAAATAAGTCTTTCCACATGTCTTGAATGCCTCCATCCTACGCTTAGGATGTGACGCCCCCAAAATTAGGTATACATCACCCATCTTGGGTCGCCACTTATATGGTACAGAATTTAAATACAACTTACTAACATAAGCGTATGGTATGTAACAATCTGACATAAATTGTGAGTTTAAATACAAATATCGTCTACTAGATATTATACAAACTCAAAATGGAGTCCTCATTACAATTATTATCACACTATTTCACATAATAGTGAGGACTACTAATGCTATCTTCAGGACCATCACTCATTTCCCCGACTCGTCCCAGCTATATTCTCATTTCCTGAGAGAAACGGTGAAAGAAAGGGTGAGCTCAACTAGCCCGAGAAGAAATATTATGACTAAGATAATGCGAGAATAAATTATCAATAGTCTTCAACAATGTTAAAGCGATAAAATACAATAGACAACCGGTTTAAGCTGCGGCGGAATAAGCAATCCATTAAAAGAGTCAAGTAGAAAATAAAGTCTACTATCTTTTAGGTTTTAAAGGTTTTTCATCATCTTTGTTATAAATTTGAGACTCGACTTTAATAAATATTCCACATCATCGAATCACCCCTCGCACTACGACCGAGGATATTCTTTAGTATCACGACCACAATTATTCATACACTACGGGCAAGAATATTTGTGTATTCATTAATGGTCATGATCATGCCAACAACATGTCCATCAATGCACTACGACCAGCGAGGATTTTTACCACATCATTTATAACATTACGGTCATGATTACAATAGAATAGTCTCCGGTTATAATCATACAAGTCCAGTCCATCTATGCACTACTGAGCCCACAGATGACTTTAAAAAATATAAACATGAGGATGATGACAATGATATAAGAACTCAATAAAACAAGTTCAAGAATTATTTTATCCGGGAACTATTAACGTCCAAATGATATATCTTTGTTTTGTAGAGTAAAATTCAAGAATGATCGGAAGAATATTTTCATGAAAAGATCTTTGGATGAAAAGCGCAAATATCGAGGATATTCCACTAATTTCATGGAGTATAGAAGTCAAAGTTTTAACCAATTTGGGTATAATAAAGAATGGAATAACAAAAGAAATCACCATGCATGCGATAGGCCGCATGCAGACGAGTTATTCCAATGAGAATAATAAATAACGGAACCGGTCGGTGAAATTCACACCAAACGGGATGTTCCAATGAATAATAAAGATGGAACCGGATCCGGTGTAAAACACACGAGATAGGATATTCAGCAATAGAATGATAAAGGCGGAACCAGTCGGTGTAAAACACCGCACGAGAGGATGTTCCAACAGTAGAATAATAAAGGCGGAAACCAGTCCGTGTAAAACACATGCATGTGAGCAGGATGTTCCAACAAAATAATAAAAAAGCGGAACCCAGTAGGTGTAAAACACACGAGCAGGATGTTCCAGCGAGAATAATAGAAGAATGTCACCAAGTATAGGGTAAACCACGTATACGAGTTATTCAGCAGAATAATAAGCAATGGAATAACAACAGTTCTCTTCATGAATAAGAAAGAATAACACCCCTTACATTTGGTAGGAGATTGAATCTGCGGCGGTGTAGTAACAAAATACTCTTCTTCTTTCTCTCTTATTCTCTATATACTTTCTCTCTCTATAAGCTTGAATGAATTCGTGAAAAATAATAAAGCCCTAGGCCTCTATTTATAGAAGATTTCTAGCTTAGCACACTTAGTGTGAAAAGGCAAGTGGCTTGACGACTAATGATGTGAAAAGAAAAGTGGTTTGGCGCTTTTGTAATGAGAAAGCGACAAGTGTTTCGGCCTTTTGTAATGTGAAACGACAAGTGGTTCGACGCCTATAATGTGAAACGACAAGTGGTTCGGACGTCTGGTAAAGGTAATTACTATTAACGAAGGTAAATACTATTGTGAAGGTAAATACTATTCACAAGGGTAATTACTATTGGCGAAGGTAATTACTATCGACGAAGGTAAATACTATTCACAAGGGTAATTACTATTGGCGAAGGTAATTACTATTCGATGAAGGTAAATACTATTGATTGAAGAGACTCTTAGATGATGACATATGAGCCCCCATAAATAATCAAACTTACCACAAATCATTTTTTTTCATCAACACATATTTAATCTTTCAACAATTATTAATCATTTATAACTTGTCGTCTCAATTATTGATTTAATACTATAACATATTATACGAGATGATCTTTGTAACAATAATTGAATCAATAATATAAGAGATATGATGCAAAGCAATTCTTTGTAGCAATAATTGAGCATAGCATAATTTGAGTGACTTCTCACGTAAGCATCGATAATCAATCTAGTGTGCTACTATGCAACCACGCGTACATTGTACTTTTACCATAGGGTAGTTCAAGCAGTTTTAACGGTAACACCTCCGTAGTTATTTTTATAAAATATTTTTGTCGTTTTCTCAATCAGACAATAATTACATTAATGGGGTCCACTGATGATTGAGCCATTATACGAATATTCCCTAACAAAAAGAATATTCCCAGAGCCAAATGAATATTTTATAACAACTTGCATACTTTGTAAAATTTATAAATATTACCCACAACTATAACATTATATCAAATTTATTCCATAATATTCAAAAATAATATTTATAGAAAAATTCATCTTTATTTATAAAAGTTGGGGTCTTACAACCTCTCCTTTTATTGAAATTTAAGCCCTCGAAATTAGGGTGCGATACACTGGTATGTCGAAGAGGTAAGGATACCTTGATTTCATTTGATTCTAACTCCCAAGTCATTTCCTCAACATCGTGGTTCCTCCACAAAACTTTGACTTGAGGTATAACCTTGGAGGCGTAGAATATGTTCCTTCTTATCAAAATTTGAGCAGGAACCTCTTCATACGTCAAATCTTCCGCTATTTCGTCGGTTCTAACTCAATAATATGGTTCGGGTCTTTTCGCATATTTACGTAACATAGATATGTGAAAAAGCGTTATGAACACGAGACATATTTGGCGGTAAAAGCGAGTCTATAGGCCACAGTTCCTACTCGATCGAGGATTAAAATGGACCGATGAATCGAGGATTAAGTTTTCCTCTCTTTCCAAATCTTGTAACTCCTTTCCATGGAGCGACTCTTAACAACACATGATCTCCTATATCGAATTCCACATCCTTTCGATGAAGATCAAGATAACTCTTTTGTCGATTTTGTGAGGTTTTTATCGTTGTCGGATCGTTTGAATCTTTTCCGTAGTCATACGTACCAACTCCGGTCCCAACAACGTTGCTTTACCCACCGCATCCGAAAGATCTTGGAGAAGCGACACTTTCTTCCATCAACGCTTGAATGGAGCCATGCCGATACTTGCTTGATAAGCTGTTGTTGTAGGAAAACTCCACCAATGGTAAGAACTTGTCCCAACTCCTTGAAATCAAGGACACGAGTCTTAATAGATCTTCAAGAGTTTGAATAGTCCTCTCCATTTGTCCGGTTAAATGCGAGGATGATATCCGAAGCTAAATCGTGAAGTCTGTGCCCATAGCTTTTGCAAACTAACCCAAAATCGTGAAGTGAATCTTGGGTCTCGATCGAAACCATGGATCTTAGGCATACCATGCGGTCTTACAATCTCGTTTATGTACATACTGAGCAAGGCGTTCAAGTGTATAAGTTTTCGTGTCGGTAAGAAATGAGCGAGACTTGGTCAATCTATCAACAATGACCCAAATCGCATCAATGCCTTGAGAAACCTTAGGAAGACCGGTAACGAAATCCATGGTAATGTGCTCCCACTTCCATTCTGGAATTTCAAGTGGTTGCAATGGACCTTTTGGTATTTGATGCTCCGCTTTAACTCGTTGACAAGTTAGACACCTTGAGATAAACAGCGCTATCTCTCTCTTCATATTGCTCCACCAAAATGTATGACGAATATCATGATACATTTTGGTACTCCCAGGATGGATTGCAAATGGTGTGTTGTGCGCCTCCATCATGATATTATACTTTAAATCAGGGTCGTTAGGAACACAAAGTCTGGAGTTGACTCGAAGTAATCCTTCTTCATCGATTCTTGCTTCCGGCATAGCACCTTCTTGCACTTTCTTCCTCATACGCATCAGCTCCAGGTCTGTAGCTTGAGCAGCTTTAACTTTATCGATTAAAGTCGGTTCTACTCGTATACTCGCTATCATCACATGCATCCCTGGAGTCTTTAACTCTATCTCCATCCTTTGCAAGTCACACAAAATGGGCCTTTGCGTTGACAATATCGCACTCGTACTTGCATATGATTTTCTACTCAATGCGTTAGCTACCACGTTCGCTTTTCCAGGATGGTATTGGATGGTATGATCATAATCTTTCAGCAGATTCAAGCCAAGCGTCGTTGTCGCATGTTGAGTTCCTTTTGAGTGAAGAAATATTTGAGGCTTTTATGATCCGTAAAGATCTCCACTTTCTCCCCATACAAGTAATGCCTCCAAATTTTAAGTGCAAAGACAACAATTTGCTAACTCTAGATCATGAGTAGGATAATTCCTCTCATATTCTTTGAGTTGTATTCTTGAGGCATAAAGCTATAACTTTTCCATGTTGCATAAGAACACATCCCAACCCTTTGCGAAGCATCTTTGTAGATGACAAATCCCTCCGAGGCGGATGGTATTGTCGAGCAGTCTTTGAAATAAGTCTCCTCTTGAGTTCTTGAAAACTCATCTCACATTCTTCGCTCAACCAAACTTTGTATCTTTAAAAGTCATTTGAGTCGATGGAGTAGCGATTCGAGAAAATCCTTCCACGAATCTCCGATAATAACCGATTAACCAAGAAAGCTACGTACTTGATCATTGATTTAGGTTGTTCCGACTTTGAATAGCTTCAATCTTTCTTTGGGTCAACGGATATTCCATGACTTGATACCACGTGCCCAGGAATGCTACTTCTTCAAGCCAAAACTCACATTTCTTCAACTTGGCATAAAGCTTATATTCACAAAGCTTTTGGAGTGTCGACCTCAAGTGTTGCTCATGATCTTCACGCGCTTTTGGAATAAATAAGGATGTCATCAATAAAGAGCGACCTCAAAGTGATCTAAATATTCCTTGAATACTCGGTTCATCATATCCATGAAGGCGGCGGGAGCATTAGTCAATCCAAAGGACATGACTAGGAATTCATAATGCCGTCACAGAAGTTACGAAAGCCCTCTTTGGAATGTTAGCGGTTCTAATCTTCAATTGGTGATATCCGGAGCGAAGATCAATCTTTGAAAAGAATTTGGCTCCTTGCTGTTGGTCAAACAGGTCATCAATACGTGGCAATGGATACCTATTTTTGATGGTGACATGATTCAATTCCGATAATCAATACAAAGTCGCATACTCCCATCTTTCTTCTTCACGAATAGAGCAGGAGCACCCCAAGGAGAAGTACTAGGGACGAATAAAGCCAATGTCTAACAATTCCTGCAGTTGGGTCTTTAACTCACGAAGCTCAATAGGAGCCATTCGATATGGGGCTCTGGAAATAGGTTTTATAAGGGTTCAAGGTCGATACAAAATTCAATTTCACGCTCTGGGGGTAGGCCAGGAAGTTCTTCGGGGAATACGTCAGGAAATTTATTAACAATAGAAATATCGTTCAAAACTGACGTATTTTTGTTTAAATCTGTGACATGAGCTAAGAAAGCTTGACATCCGTTTTTCAATAAACAAATAGCTTTATGGCTTGAGATGACCGTGATTGATTTTAATGGTTTGGTCGTTTGAATTCGCATAATAGGTTGATTAGGAATATGAAAGCTAACAACCTTACGAAAACAATCAATTTTTGCATGATAAGTAGTTAACCAATCAATCCCCTAGAATCACGTCAAATACAAGTATTTTTAATGAAATAAGATCGACGGGTAATGTGAGGGTACCGATTTGAACCAAACAAGACTTATAAGCGAGTGGATGTAATGAAGGTTTCTCCCAATGGAGTTTCCACAGATAAGTCAAAGTCTAATTTCTCGAGTCAAATTTAATCGATGAGCGCAAGTAGGAGAAATAAAAGAATGGGTAGAACGGTATCAAATAAAGTATAGACTTCATTAGAGTTTATGATAAGTTTACCCGTGATGACCTCATTCGGATTCCTTGCTCTTTGGGAGGTCACAACAAACGCTCTCCTCAGACTCTGGGTTTTGAATTTTTACGGGATGGCCTTTGGTGCCTCCATCCTAGCTTTGAATTTGTCTTGATGAAACAACAAAATCGAGCTAAGTGACCTTCTCTTCCACAATTATAACATGCTTTGGAATGCATGGCAAGTTTTGATGATGTGTCCCTCTCCTCCGCATTTGAAGCATATGATAGGTGGTCTTTCTCCTTCCTTAACAATGGGTCTTTGGTCTTGGCGTCTTTCCACCATTGTTGAATCTTCGTTTCTTGAAATGTCCATTCTTATTGTTTTGTACGATTACCCACAGGAAGTGGTTACCATATCCGGCTTTGTTGATTCCCCTCCACGCTTGTTGTCACCGCTTCGATGACTACTCTCATTTGGTATTATAATTTTGTCGGTTTTGCTCTCTTTTAGTTGTGTTGACTCATTATCGCGTTCCACTAAGCGAGCCCTATTTACAACATCCGAATACAAACACGGTTTATGAGAAATAAGATGTTGGCGTATCTCTCCGACTTCAAACCTCTTAAAAACATTTGCGCCATTCTCTCTTCATTATCCACAAGTGGGGACGAAACCGTGATAACTCGCAAATTTTGCCTCGTGTATTGCGACACGATCATATTGTTTTGTTCCAACTTGATAAACTCCACCTCCTTCATGTGGCGAATACTTTCGAGGAAAGTATTTGTCGTTGAACGACTCTCAAACTTCTCCCAAGATATCTTGACAAGTGAGTTGAGTACGTTTTACCGATTCCCACCAGTAATCCGCCTCTCCGCGCAACATAAAGGCGAAGGGAACCTTTTGCTCCTCGGAGCATCCCAAGACATCAAATATCTTGGTAATCTACTTTATCCATGCTTCCGCCAGAAGTGGTTTTGGCTCTCCCTTAAACTCCGGTGGTCCCAGCTCCTTGAATTGTTTAGCGGTGACCGCCCGAGAGTTTTTCGTGTTTCCACCTACGTTTTGGGCGAGTCGCTCTACTTTCTTTGTTGCATAAATTGCATAAAGCCTCACGAACATTTGATCATTCATCATTTGGTCGGTGTTGTTGTTTTGCATGAGGATTGTCGCCTTCTTCGATGCACATTATCACGATTATTGATATGTGGTGAATCAGCGATCACCTGCGCTCCATTCCTATTCTCAACATTCTCGGATGTCATTTTTGGAGACATCGCCACAAAACAAAAGGTTAATTGACATGTAACAAATTATCCCTATCTTGACCAAACAATAAAATAGCACATAAACTTAGGTAGGTCATACTAGCGAAGGTATTCCCTGCTCTCTCCCCTCTAGTACTATTCTCACATCTTAGCCAGGATCATATCCTAAGCTCGATACCTGTTGTGGCGCCCCCAAAATTAGGTATACATCACCCATCTTGGATCGTCACTAACATGGATGTAATTTAAATACAACTTACTAACATAAGCGTAGGTATGTACAATACGACATAAATTGTGAGTTTAAATACAAATATAAATCTACTAGAGATATTATACAAACTCAAAAAGGAGTCCTCATTACAATTATTATCACACTATTTCACATAATAGTGAGGACTACTAATGCTATCTTCAAGACCATCACTCGTTTCCCCGACTCGTCCCAGCTATATTCTCATTTCCTGAAGAGAACAGTGAAAGAAAGGGTGAGCTCAACTAGCCCAAGAAGAAATATTATGACTAAGATAATGCGAGAATAAATTATCAATAGTCTTCAACAATGTTAAACCGATAAAATACAATAGACAACCGGTTTAAGCTGCGGTGAATAAGCAATCCATTAAAAGAGTCAAATAGAAAATAAAGTCTACTATCTTTTAGGTTTTAAAAGGTTTTCATCATTTGTTATAATTTGAGACTCGACTTTAATAAATATTCCACATCATCGAATCACCTTACACTACGCCCAAGGATATTCTTTAGTATCATGACCACAATTATTCATGCACTACGGGCCAAGAATATTTGTGTATTCATTAATGGTCATGATCATGCCAACAATCGCAATCAATCAATGCACTACGACCCTTCGAGGATTTTTACCACATCATTTATAACATTACGGGCCATGATTACACCGAATAGTCTCGTGGTAATAATCATACCAAGTCCATCTATGCACTACTGAGCCACAGATGACTTAAAAAAAAATATAAACATGAGGATGATGACAATGATATAAGAACTCAATAAAACAAGTTCAAGAATTATTTTATCCAGAACTATTAACGTCCAAATGATATAATCTTTTTTTTGTAGAGTAAAATTCAAGAATGATCGGAAGAATATTTTCATGAAAAGATCTTTGGATGAAACGCAAATATCAAGGATATTCCACTAATTTCATGGAGTATAGAAGTCAAAGTTTTAACCATTTGGGTATAATAAAGAATGGAATAACAAAAGAAATCACCATGCATGCGATAGGCCGCATGCAGACGAGGTTATTCCAGCGTAATAATAAATAACGGAACCGGTCGGGTGAAATTCACAATCGATGGATGTTCCAACAGAATAATAAAGATGGAACCGGATCCGGTGCAAAACACACGAGATAGGATATTCCAACGAGAATGATAAAAGGCGGAACCATATGTCGGTGTAAAACACATGCGCGGGATGTTCCAATAGAATAATAAAAGGCGGAACCGGTCGGTGTAAAACACATGCAGGATGTTCCAACAAAATAATAAAGCGGAACCAGTCCGGTGTAAAACACATGATGAGGATGTTCCAGCAGAATAATAGAAGAATGTCACCAAGTATAGGGTAAACCACGTATACAAAGTTATTCCAATGAGAATAATAAGCAATGGAATAACAATGAGTTCTCTTCATGAATAAGAAAGAATAACACCCCTTACATTTGGTAGGAGATTGAATACTGCAGCAGTGTAGTAACAAAATACTCTTCTTCTTTCTCTCTTATTCTCTCTATACTTTCTCTCTCTATAGCTTGAATGAATTCGTGAAAAATAATGAAGCCCTAGGCCTCTATTTATAGAAGATTTCTAGCTTAGCTTTGCTTAGTGTGAAAAGGCAAGTGGCTTGACGACTAATGATGTGAAAAAAAAGTGGTTTGACGCCTGTAATGTGAAACAACAAGTGGTTCGACGCCTGTAATGTGAAACGACAAGTGGTTCGACGCCTGTAATATGAAACAACAAGTGGTTCGACGTCTGGTAAAGGTAATTACTATTAACGAAGGTAAATACTATTGATGAAGGTAAATACTATTCACAAGGGTAATTACTATTGACGAAGGTAATTACTATTGACGAAGGTAAATACTATTCACAAGGGTAATTACTATTGACGAAGGTAATTACTATTGACGAAGGTAAATACTATTGATTGAAGAGACTCTTAGATGATGACATATGAGCCCCCATAAATAATCAAACTTACCACAAATCATTTTTTTTTTCATCAACACATATTTAATCTTTCAACAATTATTAATCATTTATAACTTGTCGTCTCAATTATTGATTTAATACTATAACATATTATACGGATGATCTTTGTGACAATAATTGAATCAATAATATAAGAGATATGATCACGCAATTATCATGTAGCAATAATTGAGCATATTTGAGTGACTTCTCACGTAAGCATCAATAATCAATACAAGTGTGCTCTTATGCGACCACAGCGTATTCTTTACTTTTACCACCGGGTAGTTCAACAGTTTTAACAGTAACACCTCCGTAGTTATTTTTATAAAATATTTTTGTCATTTTCTCAATTCGACAATAATTACATTGTGGGGTCCACCAATGATTGAGCCATTATGCGAATATTCCCTAACAAAAGAATATTCCCGACCAAACGAATATTTTATAACAACTTGCATACTTTGCAAAATTTATAAATATTACCCACAACTATAACATTATATCAAATTTATTCCATAATATTCAAAAATAATATTTATAGAAAAATTCATCTTTATTTATAAAAGCTGGGGTCTTACATAGGATCTCCTTGTTTCACCCCAGTATTTCCAGGGTTAAAGATCTTCCTCTTTGGCATAGTGCCACTACCACTAGTAACTTCTGCCTTATTTCCTCCTTCTACTTTATTCTTGTTCTTTCTTTCCTTGTGGTACTGAGACAACGCCTCACCACCACATTCAGCTATTATCGCCTTTTCCAGAATGGTCCCATAGGAAGCACTCTGAAACACCGAAATCCTACTATAGAACTAGGGTTTCAGGCCCTGCTCAAACCTACGAGCCTTCCTCTCTTCTGTGTCCACCTGATATGGAGAAAATCTCGCCAATTCATTGAATTTGGTTGCGTACTGGGGAACTGTCATATCCCTTTACTTAAGTTCCAAGAACTTAATCTCCATTCGACCTTGTATACTCGTAAGGAAATAGTTCTCGAAGAATACCTTCTTGAACTGTTCCCATATAACTGCCTCTGTTCTAGCCCCACCCTGGTGAGCCTCCCACCAGTAGTTGGCCTCCCCTTTCATCATGTAAGTCGCAAAAGAAGTCTTTTGCGCCTCACCCACGTTTGAAATAACAAACGCATTCTCTATCTCTTTCACCCATGTCGGGCTTCTAAGGGGTCCATCGTTCCTCGGAACTCCAGAGGACCCACACTTTTAAATTCTTTAAAGGTAGTTGTTCTAGCTAGCCTAGGTGCTACGGGAATTCCTCCCCCAACTTGGTTAAACGTTGTCGTTAATAAATTAATGAACTCTTGCATAGGGTTATTAGGACCCCCTTGATTTTCATTATGAGACTCAGCCACCTGATTATGTTGTCTCCTTCTTGGCGGCATAATTCTGATTAAATAAATAAAGTTTCATTATTATCTATTTAACTACTTAGATATCATTCCCAAATAACAACTCAAACCATAACAAGCACATTAAATAAAAACTTCATTATATTAATTTGCTTTCATAGTCAAAACTATCTACACTTTGCTTCCATAGCCAAAAAGCTAATACATTACTATCCCGTAATTGACTTCTACAAAAATTGGGATTTAAAAAAAGACTACCCTTTAATTATTCAAAAGAGGGTTTTACGTCATTACACATATATAAAAAGATCTAGTGATCTACTAACACTGCCTTACGTCATTTTCATGTTTCTGATTTGCTAAAATTGAAACAATATCTTGACTAATCGTATGTCGAGTCTGCCCTGACTCAATAGAATAACAATTAATTTTCATCTTGAAATCCTCGTGAGCACATTCATGGATGTACGACATCCTAGCAATCTTCTAGTCTTTTTTAACCAGTTTCTTTCGAAGCTCTATGGCCTCTTCCTTATAATCCCTCGCCTTATCCGTCATCAGAACTTTCTCATCGTGCTCCGACTCAAAATCTGCCCTTGCAGACTGCTTCGCCTCATATAGAGCTGTAATCTCCTCGTTCTATGTCTCCACCACTGTGCGCAGATGCACATTCCTATCAAGCATTGCTAGATACAATGATCTCATTGCATCTGGAGGTGTTGACTCTTGAGTAGGTACCACCGTATTAATCGATTTTACCTCCATCTCCTCCTCCACATCTATCATCATATTCAGATATGATGTTATTCCCATTGTGTCCTCAAAGTAATCCTCCCCAGACATGTAATCTTTTGGATCAGAATCTTCTAGAACCACTACCGGTACCTCCGCCACTGGCATAAGTACTATCTCCACTTGGTTCACTGACTCTTCACTCACCGCGTGAATGTCTCTATACATCAAGTTATCGTTTGACATCTACAAAACACATAACATGTTTACATAATACACAATAGTATAAGCACAAATCACATTTAATTTATTTAGGATTAATTTCCATCTTTTAAATCTTTCGGTACTAAGTTTTCTCGATACCTTATTAATTCATTCGACTCGAATTTCTTTCTTTGGACTTTACCTTCCTTACGTGGTTATTAGCCTAAGGTTCTTCCCCCTTAAGTTTTATAACCTAATGCTTTGATACCAACCTGTGATGCCTCCAAATTCGGGTGTCTTCGAACCCGACAGATGGTGCTACACGGTACTCATAACTATACAATCATTCCATTGAAAACACAACATAATGAATGTATTAACTATCTTCTTATTACAATCAAAGTGAAATCCTTACCCAGGTTCATAAACTAATTACATTATTCGTTATTTGTAAGTATAATACATATAATCATACTAATCTATTACAAGATGGTTAACTATCCATCTTGGCCTTGCACTTATTTCTCTTAGCATTCTCAAGATGCTAAAGCTTTAATCGCAATCATATAATTCACGCAAGAAGTGAGCATAACAAGCTCAGCAAGTGTAACAAAGAATAATATCAATACCACATTCGTGAATTATATGAAAATCTTCCATAACTGAACAAATAGTCATGAAGTATTATGAAACATTAATATTCAACAATTCATAATCTCAATTCCCAAAGTATATAATAGTTTAGGAATTCTGAACCAGTTGAAAGACCATGAACAGTATCTTTCTGTTTTCATACTTGAAAAGGACATCACGGCGCTAAGGTTGTACATTCGGTATTACTTACGAGCACTTCTAGGTGATCAGCCTATAGTACTCTATGTTGATTAACATTCATCCGTTAAAAGTATTTACGTTTAAGTTTTGGCAAACTCGCATGCCCATCGTATAAACGATGAAAAATACTTTTGTTTGTTCATAGACAAACTTACCTTTGAATCCTTACCAAATACTTGGCATAGGATAGCGTTACCATTTATATATAGAAAGATATGTATACAAATCAATCTATCTCATACGAATAGTCTAGCTGGGATAAAATTGGCATTGACCCTTTCTTTAAAATTATTCATGCAATTCAGTACAATGAATCAAAGAAAACTCGACTAACACGAAGGTTAGATAATTGTTAAGAAAACTTGCCTTCAAGCATCTTTAAATATTTTATTCGACTGTTCTCAGCTTTTACAGAATCTACATGATATATTCACATAGCACACTATAATTAGCTACCAAACAATCAATCACATTGTTTATACCAACTTCTTTCTCTTCTATGTCTTAGTTGACTTCATTCCATTAATAAAGTCAATTCGACTTACTACCCTTCACCCCGGCTTGTTAACGATCTTACGTCATTATCCGGACTCAATCATCATTGGTGAAGTACCAATGTCGATTACTGTTCATGGTTTATTATTAACACTTCGTGTTCTTTGTTATTATACTCACAACTCGCGTACAATTCCTAAGTTATAAACCATATACACGATTATATGTAACCTAGGAATAGTTTTAGTATATTGATTAAGTATATAAACTCATCTCATATTTTTCTTGAAATAATTGAATTCAAAACCTAACATGTCTAACAATTCCCCTGCCTCGGCGTCGCGGCGTGGCCCTTCTATTCAATAATGTGGCTATTTGCGCCAGTTCTGATAACTAAGTCCGGTGCCCAAAGCCTTTGCAATAAACTCCCTTATATGAATGGCGTTTTGGGCGCCACTCTTGATAGGTAATGACATCGTAGGCAATTGTGGCATGGCACAACAAACCTTGTCCAGTGTCGCGGCGCCAGACCTCAGCACCAGAAAATTTTATAGATAAAAATTTTAGTGAATTTCTCGAATTCATAACTTCTTCGTTATAAGTCCGATTTGGTCTGTTCAAAAGCCTATAACACCCATTTCACATACTCTACGCGTTCATATAAGAATTTTACAATTCTGAATCCGTTTACTTAAAATTCACTACTAAGTTCATTTTCGAGTGTTTGTTAAATGTTATTGAGCGTTCAATACTCGTTTTCTTCATTTTAAGTCGGAATCCAACGATTCTTGAGTCCACGACTCTTAATTACCCTATCTCATGTGTTGACATTGAAAACTAATATTTTCAAGTCTCACGGCAACTTTCGACTACTAATCCGGAATTTCTACGTTTTCGATGTTTAATGTCTAATTCCGTAAAATTCGCCATAACTTTGTTACTATTATTCTAAATTCCAAATCAAATGGAACACTCCATTGATTTCATATCTACATCCTAACCAAGAAAGATGCACATATTCTAATAGTGATGGTGTTCAATTTGTCCATCAACAACCAAGTTCATTATTCAATGATTTCTACGGTTTAAACTTACGTAAACCCTTATGATTTACATTTACACATGACTTATAAAGGTTTTACAATTTACAAGCCAACCTTATTCCTCCATAAGAGGCATGCTCCACCAATTTATGATTCTTTATAACAAAGAAATTAAAAGGGATGGAAAACTATTATTAAGGGAATATTACCTTTACGATCTTGGTATTCTTGCTAAACATCTAAGGTTTTTGCTTCAAAGTGAGATGATCTCTTGTTTCTAGCTATTTCTCTCTCTCAATATATGTTGGATGATGCTTGGAAAACTAAAAATAACCAACATGAGCTTCTCTTTTATAGGCAAATCAAATGGAGGGCAAAAAGGTCTTTTCTCCCCACCTCTGTACTATTCACCACTTCATCACCAAGTAAAATACTTGGTGATCAAGAAGATCACTTTACTTGGCCATCAAGTGGCCAGCCCACATGCCCATGGGTCATCCCCATGGGTTGCCCCATGAGTTTTACCCATTCGGTGACCCACCGATTTGACCCACGGTTCAGTTTTTTGGATCGGGCTTAATTAATCCTAACATTGGGCTTTAACTCATAATTCTTTGGGCTTGATATAATCCAAACTCAATTGGATTATACTAAGTCCTAAACTCTAAGTTCATTACACCAATCGTATTTTACACGTATAATTCACGTATGCTCTTCGTATAATACTCGTACTATAATCATATTGTACTTCGTATTAAATCTTCATAATATACTCGTATACTAAATCGTATCACAATCGTATAACGTATGCATAATCATTATCGTAATTCATTATACGAATCTCATATCCTTCTCGAAAATCATTATTCTCAACCCTTAGGTTTTAAGTCCGCAGACAAAAACTTTGTTTGCCATAAATGAAATATTATTAAATATTCCATCACGTCTTTATATTTTATCATTACGCATTTCTCGAAATTTCAAACTTAATTCCCGAGCAGAAACGGATGAATAGTGTTTTTACGGAAATATCTCGGAAAACATTTATTTTCGTCATGGAAATTTAAAACAATTAATTCCAGCACATAGCCAGAATACTAACCACGTTCACACATTCTAGGTCATTGAACGACCTTCACATAGCTTACTCACATAAATAATCAATTAAATTCATTTAATTCACATAATCAAATAAAAATTTAATTCTCATATAAATCTGATTTTTTCGGGCGTTACAATATATGCACTCATCTCGGCAAGCATGCCAGTAGTAAGGAATCTCACTATAGTACTATCTATAACGGCTATGTCCCAGGTAGATAGGGCATCATCCCGCTCAACAATTAAGGCATCTCTAGCTGATATGGCCTCATCCCGCTCTATAATAGCGATGTCTCTATAAGCTATAGCCTCCTCTCTCTCTCTCCAATAAAGCGACATCTCTCCCATCAAGAGCTGTCAATATTAAGGCCCTAGTCTGATCTCTCTCAAAGGTCATCAGAGGAGGGCTCTGCTTTAAATATTGTGTTGAATGCTGAATCACAGTAGCACTCATACTGGGAGAATCTACAAGAGCTACTAGAAACCCAGTGAATGGCTCCTCCTTGGTGGGAAGATTAATGTCCTGTATGGGCTCCCCATCATCAGAATCAATCTCTCACACTGTGGATACTACTGCAGACGATGTTATCTTTGTCTCCATCTATGCAGAATACTTTGTTGAATAGCCCGGATGGCTAACAGAAAATGTAGCTAGCTCACGCTGATCCCAATAGGCATAAACCCTGGATCTATATATCCTCTGCTGACAAGTGGCGAGAATCCAAACACTAACTCAAAGTCCCCTCAAAAGGATGGAAGTCCTGGAACTGGTCAAATTGTGACATCATAGCCAGTGGGTGGTAAGTAGTCATGCCCCTTAAACCAGCTAGAGGGAGATAATCCATGCCAGGAGCATGAGTAATGAATTTGTAGGGTTAACTAAGCCCTGTACATGGAAGAATGTCAAATGGATCTACGATCCCTGCTAGGAAAACGGACCAAGATGCAAGATTTATACACTCTATAGGCTGAAAGGAGTACGACATGGCTATCTCGTGGGTAAAACAATACCCATGCCGTCTAAAAGTGCCAATCGATCTCAGGTGTGACACAAACCACACATACAATATGACTGAACTACCTGTGAATACCCCTGCAGGGTAGGTACTGCAATATGTGGCTGACCTTAGCGTCTATGCTACAATCATCAGCACAATAGTGTGACCCTCCCTGAGCGCTCTCACCGCCATAATGACGCTAATGTCTAACTCATCCATGTACCGTGGCATATACACATATGACAATACGCACAGTAGCAGTACATCTTCTCTGGACAAATGCTAATGATCCTCTAGCATGGTAAAATCCCAGAGTGCCGTGTATAGCTATCCTCTGAGCCAAATCTATCCATCAGAAAATGCTGGGATACCACGTGGCTGGATGTGATCTCATCATGTACTACTCTACGCCTCAACCCGGTAAGGGTCATAAACTACCGGCTCATATCGCCGATAGCCATCCACACACAAGGTTTGTCCAATGGCAATGCCGTCAACTGTGCATACTCCTCTAAGGTAGGAGTCAACTCATGGATACCAAACCGGAAAATCTGCCTCTCCAGTATCTAGTGCTCCAGCATACCCTCTACAAAGCCTGCGGGAACCTGAAACATCAGTAAGGTCATGGAATATTGTAGTAGCTGATCTGCAGTCACCCTGTCTCGAGGTGACATACTATCATACCACGATCTCACACGGGATGCCACCAATACTGGTGGGGTATGATCAATACGGCTAACTATCAAACAAGACATCTGTATGGGCCATGTTATAAGACCATCCAGGGGTCAATGCTGAATATCTCTGGACATACATACATATGCATAACATAATACATGCATGATGAACAATAGATGGCATTATGATGTAGGGAATAACATTATATACATTCCTAAGTACATCATCATCTAATACATCTTTGTACATCTAAAAATACAGGGAAATGGGGCACAAACGCCCAACTACAAATAGAGGCCTATCAAAAGATATAGTGAGAATGGGGCACAACCACCCAGTATCTAACATAGGCCTATCAAAAGATATAATGAGAACATACATCAGAAGAAGACAATGGTGTCAATGTCTACATCATCAATCTTGTCCACCTGATGTAACTCCTCATGAGTCACTAGATCTCCATCAACGAGGATGTCAGGCCTACATAATAGAGGATCTACACCGACAAATCCATATGGGTCATCTTAGGGGCCAGCTCCTAAGCTGGAAGGATCAAATGTATCTGCCTCTATCAGATCTCTGCCCAAGTGTCGGATAAAGAAATGTGCCCGGTCTAACTTATGGGTCAAACTGTCAATCTGTGTCAAATGAGTCGGATATCTGACACAGACCATCCAATCCGTCATCATCACAGACCCAGGAACCATATCCCTCATGAACTGAGTGGCATAGGTCTGGGCTCCGATGGTACAAGGGGACCACCAATACTGGAACGTAGCCTGGGTATGTGGACCCTCTGATAGTGTAAAACCGTCAACCCCCATCAAGGGGATATCAATGACGGGTGACTCTGATACAGGCCAATAATGCCTGGCAAGAGGCAAGATCGGTATACGAATCTCTCCTGTGGTGCTCCTAATAGCGCACTCTCCTAAGTAGAGCTCATATCCTCCATTTGTAAAGATAGAAATCATACGGGTAGAAATCACGTACTCGACACCAGTCGGGTATCCATCCTCAAAACCAATAGCCAAGTGCTCCCCATAATAGGGAATCAAAGTAAAGGCATCAGCTGTCAATAACTCCAGCTGTAGGCGACAATGAGTGAAACCCTCAGCTACAGGGACCTCCGCCAGTATGGAATGATGCCATCGCCGTCCTCGTGGATAGGTCTCCAAGCCTAGCACACTCACAGAACACAAACATTGGAGCCTCTCATAGGCCCAGAACTGCCAATATAAAGGCACAGATCTGCTGTCAGTCAACACTCTTAACCTGTACATGGGAAATTAAAAGAGAAATACTCACCAGCAGAAATGGGTAAAATCCTAGCCAAGCCTCCGTCAAGCCCTGCGAACGCATGCGCATACCCTTGAGGAAATAGGCGAAGGTGTAGGAGCCCCAGTCATACTCTCCGATACGGTCCACATGTCGTTTGGCGCTCACCAAAGCGAATGACATTATAAGACCCCAACTTTTTATAAATAAAGATTTAATTTCTCTAATTATTATTTTGAAATAGTAAAGGGGTTGATTTGATTAATGTGGTTAGTTATGGGTAAAATGTGCAAATATTTTAAATAAGCAAGTGCTTATAAAATATTCATTCTTGTCGGGGAATATTCGGTTGGTCGTGGAATATTCTTGTCGAGGGGAATATTAAATACGACCTGACGACCTTTTGTGGGCCCCATAACGGAAAGCGATTGGATGAAGAAAACGACAAGTATAAGTTCTTTTATAAATAACGGCGTAGTTGTTACCGTTAACACTGTTGGAATATCCGGTGGTTAAAACATAGTATTACACGGTATTGCACCAATTATTGATTCTTACGTAAGAAGGCACTACTCAATAATTGTTACAGTAATTACTGTTCAATATTTTATTTTATTGATTCAATAATTGCTACGTTGATATTTTATATTATAGTTGTTTCAATAATTGTCACTACACATCATTTTTCATTATCAGATCAATAATTCATATTATTTTAATAATATTATTAGATAGCATTATTGGCAATGTCTAGAAAGTTCTGTCTAAGGAGAGGTTTGGTCACCTAATTGCGGCGCCAAGAAGGAGAGATCCTTATTGGAAAGCCCCTCTCCTCTAGGAATGATGACTGGTTGTCGATTATTATGATTACGTAATATTATTTGTGAATAATTAATTATTGATTTATATGATAAGGAAAATATTCATTTTATGTTGATATAGATGAAGAAAATTTTTAATGTGATAATTGTTGAAAATTGATATTTTATCTTTTCTGATAAAATAATTCATTTAAATATATTATTATATTATAATAATATAATAATGGTGATATTTTTACAATGAATGTGTGATATATGAATAAATGAGGAGGAAGAGTATTTTTGTTACAAAACATGTTTAACACATGTTTTGTGTGTTGATGTACCCCATTTTGACTAAAATTTGATCACAGCCTGCATAATCGCCCGTATATGGATTTCAGTCATTTTTCGTTTGTAATTTTGAAAAACATTCTTCTACAAAGTTGTAGAGAATTAAATTTCCTATGGAATGGACATAAGATTTGAATTTTTCTGATAAAAGGGCTATTTATTATGAATTATTGAATTCCAGAATATTGGGTTTGAATTCATTTTGTTGCATTAAATGATAAAAACATGTTTTTCATTATTGGTGGGCCCCACATGTGTGGTAAATGATCTGAATTCAGATTCAAGAGGTGGGCATGAATTTTTTTTATAAATATTATTATTTATTAAATTTTCTGCTTTGGTGTTCTAAGCATTTTTCTATAAATAGGGTGCTTAGGTTAGAATTGAAAATCACACCAGAAACTGAAGTTTTTTCTTTCTATATTATCGAGCGTATTCTTGTGAGTATTTTGATACCTTGAGTGTTACTATATGGTGCAAGTTCCTTTCAGCGTTATATCTGATATTCCAACCAGAAGTACTATTCTTTTGATGTAAGGAATGTTATTTTTTTTATAAATGATATTATTTCATTCAATATCATTATACTGGAATATTGGTAAGATTTTTCTTGTAAAATTCTTATCTTTTCATGTCGGGGTTACTATTCATGAGTTACTATTCACGAGTACTATTCACGAAGCATGATGATTTTTCTTGTGGAATTTCTACCTTTTAGTGTCGGAGTTACTATTCACGTATACGATACTATTCACGTATATGACACTATTCACGAATACGACACTATTCATAAAAAAAATTAAATTTTCTTTTCTGTGTCCAAGATTGTCAGTTATGGTTCCTATCTTTGATTGGATCTATGTTTTGATCTTCATTTTTGAATTCTGATCCAAAATAGTTTATTATGGAGTATTTTTGAACATGGATAAGTCGAAGTACGAATCCTTAATATTTATTCTTTTGTATCACTGGATTCATTTTTTTTAAAATATTTTTCATCATCCTCAGTCTTAAATGATGATATAACTGAATATCTTTGGCCTGTAGTGCAAAGATGAATGATTTTTTGATAAATATCTTTGGCCCGTAGTGCAAAGATGAATAGGTGTTGAGATGAACATGACCAACTGATGAATATCTTTGGCCCGTAGTGAAAAGATGAATATTTGATTCATGATGTATATTAATTTATGTTACAGGGATAAAATATTGATGATGAACTTTTAAATTCATAGATGATAGTAGATTTCATTCTCTACTTAACTCTTCTAATGAATTGTTGTTTCCGCTGCAATTGTTGATATAAAACTTGTTGTCTATTGTATTGTAAGACCCAACTTTTATGAATAAAGATGAATTTTCTATAAATATCATTTTTAAATATTATGGAGTGAATTTGATATAATGTTATAGTTGTGGGTAATATTTATAAATTTTGCAAAGTACGTAAGTTGTTATATAATATTCGATTGGTCGGAAAATATTCGTTTTAACAGGGAATATTAATACGATGACACAATCATTGGTGGACCCCACAAAGAAATTATTGTCGGAGTTAGAAAACGACAGAATTATCTTTTTATGAAAATAATGGCGGAAGTTTTACCGTTAACTGTTGAAATAACAGATGTTAAAAGTACAGTAATATGCGTGGTTGCATAGTAGCACACGGTATTGATTATTGATGCTTACGTGAGAACTCACTCAGTTATACTCAATTATTACTACATAATTGCTACATCATATCTCTCATATTATTGATTCAATTATTGTCACAGTATCATTTGCATAATATTTTATATTATTAAATCAATAATTGAGACGACAAAGTTATTAATATTATTATTTGTAATATTGACAATGTCTAGAAGTTCTGTCAAGGAGAGGTTTGGTCACTTAAATGTGCGCCAATAGGGAGAAATCCTTATTGGAAAGCCCCATCTTTCTAGGGAATGACCTGGTTGTTAAATATTGTGAATTATAATAATGATGATAAATGTTGTTAAAAATATTGAGGAGATTTTTATGAAGTATTTGATGTAAATTTTGGCGTATTTTATAGACCCCCCCTATTTACCCATTTTTCAAAATACCTGGGAGAAGTTATCTCAATTTTGTGTTATATATATATATATATATATATATATATATATATATATATATATTAAATATTGAATATGGGTGGGAATGTCAAGCAAGGGGGGGGGGGGGGGGAACATGTGATTACTATTGTTTTATTATAATATATGTGTATTATATATGTTTATATAAGTAAAGCATGATAATGTGGAGGGGACGGTGGTTCACGGGGGTGATAGCCCGTGAACTTATATATATATATATAATATATAATATATTTTATTTAAAAGTTTTCATTTTATTAGAATATTTTATTGCATAGTATCCTTTCCAATCTCCTATAAATAGGATGCTTATTTAGAATTGAAAATCACACTAGAATCAGAGAATTCTTCTTCTATAATATTGAGCGTATTTCTTTTGAGTTTTAGAAAGCTTTGAGTTTAGAAAATAGTGAAAGTTTTCTTCAAGAATATCCCCGCTATACCAGTTGGAATACTCTTCTTTTCAAGGATAAGGGATGTTATTTTTGTTCAATATTCGCTTGAAATAATATTTTCTTCCATACTTTGTAGTATTTAAGTAATATTATTTCGTTTCAGATTTCAAATTCTATACTCGTTTTGTTAAAGTTTTGGCTTCTAAACTCCATGAAATTAGTAGAATATCCTTTATATTTGCGCTTTATCCAGTATCTTTTCATGGAAATATTATCCTGAGCATTCTTGATAAGTATTAACTTTTTCATGTCAGAGTACTATTTACGGGGTTACTATTCCCGAAGTACTATTCATGGGGTACTATTCACTCGAGTACAATTCACCCGGGGAACTATTCATAATAATAATAAATGCAATATGAAACTAATTTCTGAAATTTATTGCTTTTCAATATACATACGATACAGGTCCATTTTGCATGGCAAAAGAGCTTTTATTTTTATTAATCTTAAAAAGTAACGTTAAAAATACAATTTTAATTATTATATATTAATATAAATTTATTTAATTTTAATCGATAAAATTAGTATAATATTAAATTACTTCCACATATCTGACGTACGGTCCACTTGTTGACTACCCCCAGGCCCCAACAACAGTTAATAATTTATTTTTAATAAGTTGATCAATTGGCGAATAGAATGTTGAAACACATAGAGCCTCGCCTACGTCTATTGACCAATTGACCAACTTACCCAATAATAAACTTCATGCTAAGTACTTCCTTACAAAACAATACTACTACAAATGTATCCATCCATCCCCTAGGCCCATCAATATTTATCAATACTTACCCAATCCCTCCTTCATCGATAAGCAAAATAAAGAATGTACCGCCCATCCTTTCATCCGCGTCGGCAAAACTAAAAGCTACTCCTATATATAGTAATATACATTATAAATACTGACATTTCCCCGTGAAAATGGAAATTTTCTCTCACACCAATACTAACTTTATTTTGTCGTCCATCAAATTTGTTGTGATAATTTCGTCCCCCTAATTCTTGATTTGCTGGCGCTCAAGTACCATCCATCTCCGAGCCTTGTAGCCTCCTCTGGCTTAGGCCTCCTTATCTATACCTCGTTATCAATTGTATCATCATCACCATCGTCGCCTCCTCTTCACTCGAGGGCTCGGCTCAGGCTTAAAGCTCAAGGCGCCAAGCTTCGGCTCGCGTTATTTTTCCATCACCGTCTCTGTCAATCACTTTAAAAGCATGTACGTTATTCGTAAAAATCGGAAGGCGACTCGGACCACTCTTGGGTCAAAATCGAATGAGTCGGCAAAATCTTTGTTTCGGCGTCGCGTAGCCGTTGGTTTCGAATGGCTCAAACTTGTGGTGGTGAGTGGAATCGGACGAGTCGGAGGAGGAGGAGGAGGTGGGAGGTGAACGATGATTGGTCGGATCGCGAGACGTATCGGGACTTTTTACCGGAGCGGAAGATATTTTTAGGATTGATGTTAGTGATTTTCATCGCCGAAGCAAAGAATAATATATCTGTGGAGAAGGAAAGAGAAATGGAGAGAGAGAGATCAGTATGGGATGAAGAAGAAAAGAGGAGGAAGATGGGGAGGTTAAATGGAGAATGGAATGCCACGGCCATAGTGAGCTTCCAGGAAGTTTCGTTTGAGGTTTTGTAGGAGTATTTTTTGTTGGGATTTGTTTTTTATTTCTACTATGTGGATGTGAAAGAGGTTTGAAACCCGAGATACGTCAATACATTATCTCTCACAAACTTTGTTTATATTCAGATGTTGTGAATAGGGCTTAGTTATTGGAGCACGATAATGAGTCAACCCAACCAAGAGAGAGCAGTCTCCAAAATGATAATACCAGTGGTAGCAGTCATCGAAGTGGTGACAACAAACGTGGAGGGAATCAACATACCAGAAATGGTAACCACTTCAGTGGTAATCACGGCCAAGACAATAAGAGTGGACATTTCAAGAAGAGGATATTCAACAATGATGGAAATATGTCAGCACTAACACCCGTTGTTAAGGAAGGAGAACGACCACCTATCATATGCTACAAATGCAGAGGGGAGGGACACATCAGTCCAAACTGCGCAATGCAATCCAAAGCGTGTTATAATTGTGGAAGAGAAGGTCACCTAGCCCGATTTTGTCGTGCACCAAAGACAAGTCTAGCAGGGATGGAGGCACCAAAGGCCGTCCCAGAAAAGTCAAAGTCGGTAGTTCAAGGGATAGCGTTTGTCGTGACCTCCCAGAAAGCGAGGAACCCGAACGAGGTCATCATGGGTAAGCTAATCATAAACTCTAGCGAAGTCTATACCTTATTTGATACCGGTTCTACCCATTCTTTTATTTCTCCTACTTGCGCTCAACGTTTAAATTTGACTCCGGAGAAATTAGACTTTGACTTATCTGTTGAAACTCCGTTGGGAGAAACCTTCATTACATCCACTATTTATAAGTCTTGTTTTGTTCAAATCGGTACCCTCATATTACCTGTCGATCCTATTTCATTGAAAATACTTGCATTTGACGTAATTCTAGGGTTGATTGGTTAACTACTCATCATGCACAAATTGATTATTTTCGTAAGGTTGTTAGCTTTCATATTCCTAACCAACCTATTATGCGAATTCAAGCAACCAAACCATTAAAATCAATCACTGTCATCTCAAGCCATAAAGCTATTTGTTTATTAAAAAATGAATGTCAAGCTTTCTTAGCTCATGTCACGGATTTAAACAAAAATACGTCAGTTTTCAATGATATTCCTATTGTTAATAAATTTCCTGTCGTATTCCCTAAAAAACTTCCTGGCCTACCCCCAGAGCATGAAATTGAATTTTGTATCGACCTTGAACCCGGTACAAAACCCATTTCCAAAGCCCCATATCGAATGGCTCCTATTGAACTTCATGAGTTAAAGACCCAACTACAGGAATTGTTAGACATCGGTTTCATTCATCCTAGTACTTCTCCTTGGGGTGCTCCTATTCTATTCGTGAAGAAGAAAGATGGGAGTATGCGACTTTGTACTGATTATCGGGAGTTGAATCATGTCACCATCAAAAATAGGTACCCATTTCCATGCATTGATGACCTGTTTGACCAGTTGTAAGGCGCCAAATTATTTTCAAAGATCGATCTTCGTTCCAGATATCATCAGTTAAAGATTAGAACCGATGAAATTCTAAAGATGACTTTCAGAACTCGGTACGGGCATTATGAATTCCTAGTCTTGTCTTTTGGATTGACTAATGCTCCTGCTGCCTTCATGGATATGATGAACCGAGTATTCAAGGAATATTTGGATCACTTTTTGGTCGTCTTTATTGATGACATCCTCATATATTACAAAAGCAGTGAAGATAATGAGCAACACTTGAGGCTGATACTCTAAAAGCTTCGTGAAAACAAGCTTTATGCCAAGTTAAAGAAATGCAAGTTCTGGCTTAAGGAAGTAGCATTCCTTGGGCACGTAGTATCAAGTCATAGAATATCTATTAACCCAGCAAAGATTGAAGTTATTCAAAGCTGGGGGAAACCTAAATCAGTGACCGAAGTACGTAGCTTTCTCGGCTTAGATGGTTATTATCTTAAATTCATAGAAGGGTTTTCTCGAATTGCTACTTCATTAACTCAGCTGACTCGGAAAGATACAAAATTCGGTTGGAGCAAGGAATGTGAGAAGAGTTTTCAAGAACTCAAGAGGAGACTCATTTCAGCACCTATTCTGACAATACCATCTGGTTCGGAGGGATTTGTCATCTACGGTGATGCTTCAGGCAAATGGTTAGGATGTGTTCTCATGAAACATGGGAAAGTCATAGCCTATGCCTCACAACAACTCAAAGAATATGAGAGGAACTATCCTACTCATGATCTAGAGTTGGCAGCAGTCATTTTTGCACTAAAGATTTGGAGGCATTACCTGTATGGAGAGAAGGTGGAGATCTATACAGATCATAAAAGACTTAAATATTTCTTCACTCAAAAGGAACTCAACATGCGACAACGACATTGGCTTGAGCTGTTAAAAGATTATGATCATATCATCCAATACCATCCTGGAAAAGCGAACGTAGTAGCTGAAGCATTGAGTAGAAAATCATATGCGGGTACGGGTGCAATATTGTCAACGTAAATGCCCATTTTGTATGATGGCAAATATTCGAGTAGAACCGACTTTAATCGATAAAGTTAAAGCTGCTCAAGCTACAGACCTAGAGCTGATGCGTATGAGGAAGAAAGTGCAAGAAGGTGCTATGTCGGAAGAAAGAATCGATGAAGAAGGAATACTTCGAGTCAACTCCAGACTTTGTGTTCCTAACGACCCTGATTTAAAGTATAAAATCATGACGGAGGCGCACAACACATCGTTTGCAATCCATCCTGGGAGTACCAAAATATATCGTGATCTTAGACATACATTTTGGTGGAGCAATATGAAGAGAGAGATAGCGAGGTTTATCTCAAGGTGTCTAACTTGTCAACGAGTCAAGGTGGAGCATCAAGTGCCATAAGGTCTATTGCAACCACTTAAAATTTCAGAATGGAAGTGGGATCACATTACCATGGATTTTGTTACTGGTCTTCCCAAGGTTTTTCAAGGCATAGATGCAATTTGGGTCATTGTTGATAGATTGACCAAGTCTGCTCATTTCTTACCTATATGAGAAACTTATACACTTTAACATCTGGCTCATATGTACATAAACGAGATTGTAAGATTGCATGGTATGCCAATATCCATAGTTTTTGATCGAGACCCAAGATTCACTTTAAGATTTTGGGTTAGTTTGCAAAAAGCTATGGGCACGAATTTACAATTTAGTTCGGCTTATCATCCTCAAACGGACGGGTAGTTGGAAAGGAATATTCAAACTCTGGAGGATCTATTAAGACTCTATGTCCTTGACTTCAAGGGAAGTTGGGACAAGTTCTTACCATTGGTGGAGTTTTCCTACAATAATAGTTATCAAGCAAGTATTGTCATGGCTCCATTTGAGGCGTTGTATGGAAGAAAGTGTCGTTCTCCAGTATACTGGGATGAGGTGGGTGAAGCAACGTTGTTGGGATCGAAGTTGGTGCGTATAACTATGAAAATGGTTCAAACGATCTAACAACGTATAAAAACCTCACAAGATCCACAAATGAGTTATGCTGATCTTCATCAAAAAGACGTGGAATTCAATATTGGAAATCATGTGTTGTTATGTGTTGCTCCATGGAAAGGAGTTACGAGATTTGGAAAGAGAGGAAAGCTCAATCCTCGATTCATTGGCTCATTTTTAATCATTGACCGAGTAGGAACTGTGGCCTATAGACTCACTTTATCGCCAAGTATGTCTCGTGTTCATAACGTTTTTCACATATCCATGTTACGTAAATATGTGGAAAACCCGAACCACATTACTGAGTTAGAACCGGACGAAATAGCGGAAGACTTAACGTATGAAGAGGTTCTTGTTAAAATCTTGGATAAGAATAAACATATTCTACGCTCCAAGGTTATATCTCAAGTTAAAGTTTTGTGGAGAAACCACGATGTTGAGGAAATGACCTGGGAGTTAGAATCTAAAATGAAATCAAGGTATCCTCACCAATTCGTCATACCAGGTATGTACCCTAATTTCGAGGGCAAAATTTCATAAGAAGGGGAGGTTGTAAGACCCCAACTTTTATTAATAAAGATGAATTTTCTATAAATATCATTTTTGAATATTATGGAGTGAATTTGATATAATGTTATAGTTGTGGGTAATATTTATAAATTTTGCAAAGTACGCAAGTTGTTATATAATATTCGATTGGTCGGGGAATATTCATTTTAATAGAGAATATTCGTACGATGGCACAATCATTGGTCAACCCCACAACGAAATTATTGTCGGAGTTAGAAAATGACAAAATTATCTTTTTATGAAAATAACGGCGGAAGTTTTACCGTTAACTGTTGAAATAATCGGTGTTAAAAGTACAGTAATACGCGTGGTTGCATAGTAGCACACGGTATTGATTATTGATGCTTACGTGAGAAGTCACTCGGTTATACTCAATTATTGCTACAGTAATTGCTGCAACATATTTCTCATATTATTGATTCAATTATTATCACAGTATCATCTACATAATATTTTATATTATTAAATCAATAATTGAGATGATAAAGTTATTAATATTATTATTTGCAATATTGACAATGTCTAGAAGTTCTGTCAAGGAGATGTTTGGTCACCTAATTCATGGCATGATAGGAGAAATCCTTATTGAAAGCCCCTCTTTCTTGGGAGCGGCCTGGTTATTAAATATTGTGAATTATAATAATGATGATAAATGTTGTTAAAAATATTGAGGAGATTTTTATGAAGTATTTGATGTAAATTTTGGCGTATTTTATAGACCCCCCTATTTACCCATTTTTAAAATAGTGGGAGAAGTTATATCAATTTTGTGTTATATATATATATATATATATATATATATATATATATATATATATATATTAAATATTAAATATTGAATATGGGTGGGAATGTGGGGGGGGGGGACAGGATTACTATTGTTTTATTATAATATATTTGTATATAAGTAAAGCATGATAAGGTGGTGGGGGGCGGTGGTTCACGGGGTGATAACGAATCGTGAACTTATATATATATATATATATATATATATATATATATATATATAATATATATATTATATATTATATTTTATTTAAAAGTTTTCATTTTATTAGAATATTTTATTACATAGTATCCTTTCCATTCTCCTATAAATAGGATGCTTAGTTAGAATTGAAAATCACACCAGAATCAGAGAATTCTTCTTCTATAATATTGAGCGTATTTCTTTCGAGTTTTAGAAAGCTTTGAGTTTAGCAAATAGTGAAAGTTTTCTTCAAGAATATCCCCGCTATACCAGTTGGAATACTCTTCTTCTCAAGGTAAGGGATGTTATTTTGTTCAATATTCGCTTGAAATAATATTTTCTTCCATACTTTGTACTATGTAAGTAAATATTATTTCGTTTTAGATTTAGATATCTATACTCGTTTTGTTAAAGTTTTAGCTTCTAAACTCCATGAAATTAGTAGAATATCTTTAATATTTACGTTTCATCTAGTATCTTTTCATGAAAATATTATTCTGAGCATTCTTCATAAGTATTAACTTTTTCATGTCGGAGTACTATTTATGGGGTTACTATTCCCGAAGTACTATTCATAGGGTACTATTCACTCGAGTACAATTCACCCGGGGTACTATTCATAATAAAAATTGATTCGTTTTCGGTCCAAATTATTTTTGGTACAATATTATTCTTGAATATTACTCCACAAAGTAGTATCATGTTGACAATTTGGACGTTATTGATTTCTTGATAAATTAAATTATAAATATTTAAAAATTTATCCTTGAACTTATTTTATTGAATTCTTATATCATTGTCATCATCCTCATGTTTATATTATGTTGAAAGTCATTTGTGGCCTGTAGTGCATAGATGGACTTGGTATGATTATGACCAGGGATTATTCGGTATAATCATAATCGTAATGTTACAAATGATGTGGTAAAAGTTCTCATTGGCCCGTAGTGCATTGATGGACAGTTATTGGCATGATCATGACCATTGATGAATACACGGGTATCCTTGGCCCGTAGTGCATGGATAATTTATGGTCGTGATACTAAAGAATATCCTTAGTCGTAGTGCAGGGGTGATTCGATGATGTGGATTATTTATTAAGTTGAGTCTCAGCGATAAAAGTGATGAAAAACCTTTTAAATCATAGAAGATAGTAGATTTCATGCTCTACTTGACTCTTCTAATGGATTTCTTATTCCGCTGCAGTTAAACTTGATGTTTATTATATTTTATCAGTTTAACACTGTTGAAGGCTAACGATAATTTATTCTGCATTATCTTAGTCATAATATTTCTTACTGGGCTAGTTGAGCTCACCCTTTGCTTTCATTGTTCTCTTCAAGAAAATGAGAATATAGCTGGGACTAATCGGGGAATGGAGTGACGGTCCAGATGATAGCATTAGTAGTCCTCACTATTCTGTGAAATAGTGTGATAATAAATGTATTTAGGACTCCATTTGAGTTTGAATACTGTCTAGAAGACAATATTCGTATTAGAACTCTTAGTTTATGTTTTGTCATATTTTACACGATAATTGTATTGTTTAGTTGTATTTGAATTTTTGTATCATGTATTTGGTGACTCAAGATGGGTGATTTATACCTATTTTGGGGGCATCACATGTATTCTATCAGATTTTTCCCTGTTGAAGACTAAGGATAATTTGTTGTATATTATCTTAGTCATAATATTATTTACTGGGCTAGTAGAGCTCACCCTTTTCCTTTTTGTTCCATTTTTCTTCTTAGGAAGCGGGAATATAGCGGGGAGTAGTCGGGGTGTGGAGTGATGTTCCAAGGCAGTTGTTATAGTAGTCCTCACTATTTTGTAAAATAGTGTATCAATAATTATAATGAGGACTTATTTGAGTGTGGATATTGTCTAGAAGACAATATTTGTATTTAAACTCACAGTATACGTGTTGTCGTATTTTGCACGATAATTATAATAATGAAGTTGTAGTTGTTTCGGTACCATGTATTTGGCAACTCAGAATAGGTTGGGTGGATTGGACCTATTTTGGGGGCGTCACAGACACCGTAGAAGAGTTATCAGCTATAAAGCAGCCCCTAATGATCATCAGGAACAATCACCGAAGAATGTGATCCCTGACTTGCACATCATCGGGTATAGGCTCACTCAGTAGCTCGCTTATAGCATCTACACTCAATGGACCTGTACGAACGGTCCTACCATTGTGCGCCTTAGCCGGAACTCCTAGTAAGGATCGAACGACAGTCGGGGTAATATCTGCCATACATGGCACTGGCACCCTTCCAAACTCCATACATGTGATAAATCGTCAATCCATTGGCGTCATCATTAACTCACGGTCTAACAAGTGAAGAGACTAATCTGGTGAAACCAGCGCTCAGACAATGCCCTGAGATAACCCCAAGGACAATGACGGAGAAGGATGGAAAAGAACGCTCCGAAACCCCAGCCATGCACAATCGCTCTATAATCAGGATGCAGAGCCTAGTATATTGAGTGAATGCTGAACCAGTTCCCTCTAGGCTATATAAAGTCAGGAACCTACATCACAAAGCAGATCAACATCAGAATCCTTTACTCCTCATCAATAGGAAAAAAGGAATATCAAAATCTAGCTTTTACCTCATTTGCATGCAAGTAAATTGAGGGGTGTCTACTCAAATCACCTAGAAGCTCTAGGATTACCACCTGAATGTCTGGGAAATCCCTACGGGGAACATGCACAGTAGGAGCAGAGTCAGCAATCAAAACATCATCTTCCTCATCCTTAACGTTCAACACATCAACTTGGACAGGACGTATCACCACCTCCGCCAAATGATGAGGCTGTTTGATAGAACGGGGTCAAGGCACATTAGAAGCCCTCCTCCGCACACCTGAAGTGGTCCTGCGGGAACTACTCGGCTGATCCGAATCCATATATCTGGAAAATAAGTCTCCAAATCACCTCAGAATGGGTGTGGTAAATTCTAACCTGGAGCTTTTCAAAATGCAGTTTTATGACTACACGCATGCATGCATTACTTTAACATATGTCTACAGTAGAGTTAAAATGCATGACTACCCAATGCCTACATTTGGAAATTTTTTGCTATAGTCCCTTTTGTAAATAGGACTATCCACATGCATATAGGCATGGCTAGGTGGCCATTCAGTGGCACACCTACCCGCAGTCATAAACATCATACATGCATTAATATATCAAAGTGAAAATTCGTAAGGGTAGCCTAATTACCGAGATTCCTTTGCATTTTCACCTTAGCTCATTTGTCCTTAAATATGATAAGAAATAGTAGAAAAAAGGTGCCAATTTGATTATTTCAAAAGTCATATTTTTTCACATCATTATGTTCAACATGGTTTAATATTAACATTTGTTATGTTAAATATTTTTTATCACATTATATAAGCATACATATTCACTACTATGTGTTTAGACGCATTTCATATCATAAGTCATTTTCTAACGGATAAAAATTAGAAAAGAAGACATGCATATGTTACCAGGACAGTGTAGAACACTTATACGGGGATAGAATTTGTAGAAAGACGCCCGAACTCATCAAATCTGAAGAAGAGCTCTCAGATTTCCTTCACGACGTAACGTAAAATGACTTAAAAAGGCAACTTATAGCCTTAAAAGCCACCCACAGCTGGTCGCAGGTGTACCTGCGGCTCCCTTGGTTGGGGCCCACCCTCCAGCTTGGTCCAGTTTGAGTTGCAAAGGAGTTTTCATAAGCAGAAATGGCTAAATCAGGATTAAAAATGCTACGCGATTGAGTGGAATAGCCTGAAATCCTGGTTTTCATGGGTTAAGTTGTGGCTTTACATATCACTCATTGGTATTCATCCAAACACATGGTACACTATACTAATGATCACAGTTGCTGTAAACTACATCCGACAATACCTCAAGAAGGTCTGATGCTGTCAATTCAGGGTTGTAACCTAAAAACCTTTCTCCCTAGAAGAAACTCTAACCAATTCAACCATTGATGCACATACAACTAGGGTCAAGCAACCTTGACACTATCTCCATCAAGGATTTCATCCGTTGATGCACACATCAACAAAGGTCAAGTAGCTTTGACATTATCCCCAGCAGGGATCTCATCCATTGATGCACATGTCAATAAAGGTCAGGCAACCCTGACAACACCAACTATTGGCAGTAACTCCAATAGAGCAGCGAAAAGACCTGGCGATACGAACTAGGAAAGAACATCCTCATTGGGGAGGACTGGTGATGGAATATGTTATACACATCCTCAATAGACAAAGCTCTATCCCCATAGAGTCTCTTGTACATGAGAGATGCATCTTCAGTGTGAAGTCTGTATCAAGGATTAAGGACTTTGGTGTTAACCCCAATGTCAATATCCTGGAAGCTCTTGAGAGCATTGAATCACACGTCTAAGACAGTTCATCAGGGTTATCAGTAATAACTGTCAATCCCGGTAGAAGTCTAGGGGAGCCGGCAATCATCCCACCATGTTGGAGAACAATCCAACAAACCACATACATTTGCATCATGTTGCTATACACTACATCATGATCATTTTGTTGCATTTCAAGTATCTAGTATTCTTTATCCTATCCATGCAATTGCTTTGCATGAATATGATAAAGAGGGGCATCTGTAGACACTCAAAATTTTCTACATACTTGTTACTAACATTGTGGGAGGGCATAATCATCTTTTAGAGATAACGCTGGAGGACAACTCAGCTCAATCTCAGAAACAATACCCGGAGTTTCAGTACCATCTCAGAGATAACCCCGAGACATCCATTTCATTCCTAGAAATAACACCGAGAGTGTTAGTTTCAACCTCAGAGATAACCTCGGGGAATGTAGTTTAAATTCCGAAAATCACATCGGAGAAGGCCATTTCATCTCAGAGATAACCCCGAGATAATCAGTCTCAGTCCCGGAAACAACACCAGGAAAGACAGTGTCAACCTCAGAGATAACCCCTAGGAATGCAATTGCAGTTCCGGAGATAACCCCGGAGATGCTCCTTTCAACCTATGCAGTCAGCTTCAACCTCAGAAACCACACCGAGGCACTCAACTCTAGTCCCAGAGATAACCCTGGGAGGTTAGGCAAACCTCAGGGATAACCCCGATGACATCCAAGATTGCTTGCAGTGACCCAATCTCGAGAGATGACCCTGTGATGATCGCTTTATCATTATTTGGAGATAACTACGGTGAGGGGCAAAATCATTATTTTTCCACCTCGATCCCACATGTGAGCCATCTCAACACATTTCTACATACATTCAATGTCCCACAAGAATCAAGGAGTTCCAATCCCGAGAGACTACTACGCAAGGCAGCACACCGGATAGAATTTGAAGCCTGAAGACCAAGGGCATGGTCCCATCTTCCTGACTTCATACAGCCTCTAATCCTATATTATTGCATAGCTCTCAAAAATAGCAGTCCAAAACAGGTCTTATACACCTCAATCGGATGTCTGGATTGAAGTTTTGAATGCTCGAGCAGACATCACGTTGCACACGTGCACACACTTTGAAACGGCGGGACTCGCGAATTTGGGGGCACCCGGGTGGCAGTCAGAGGTCCATCTGCATTGCCGCAGCAGTGTACTCATACCCCCCCTCTATAAATAGAGGGCTTGGGGTGGCCATTTTGTGAGGAAGCCCTGTCCAATTTGCTCTGTACACACCATAAACTGAGTGTTTTCTCATTTTAAATACTTGTGAGCTTATATACTGTCATATTTTTACCGGAAGGAGCCGTGTGTTCATCCATTTAAAGCTATAAAAGTCTTCTTTGGTAGTCCACTATAAGCCTTCTTACACTTCTTAAAGCCTTTCTCTTCTACTGTGTACACACTTTTCTTCACGTTGAGAGTCGTGTTGCGTGTGTATGTTGCGTGTATATATATATATATATATATATATATATATATATATATATATATATATATATATATATATATATATATATAAGCAAAGAAACGCCTGGATGTAAAATTTGGGCTCATCGAATGAGTTCGACAACAGATTCACATATATATATAAGCAAATAAACGCCTCGGACGTGAGTCCGAGCTCAATCGAGTATAACTAGATAATGTTCGTCCATATATATATATATATATATATATATATATATATATATATATATATATATATATATATCTCGGGCACTGGAGTTTACTTCGTGGCCTTTTTTTACCGCTTTATTTACATTTCGTCACGCCGAGTTTACTTACTGTGGCATTTGATCGTCTTTACTACTTTATTTACATTTCCGATCTCCCATGGAGGTGCTTCGTGGTGGTTGATCTTGTCTCTATATATATTTACCGCTTTTATATATTTACATTTCCAGTTCCCCATGAAGTTTAGCCTCGTGGTGTTTGACAAATGATATATATATATATATATATATATATATATATATATATATATATATATATATATATTTTGACTTTTGTAACGATCCGTAATTTTGAATTGTAATATTAAATATTTATTGAATAATATAAATATTTATTTGATGTGTCTATTGTTGAATTGATGAAATAAATATTTTATTGATGTGATGGTGGTTGAATCTAAATTTATTAGAGAATTTTTCAAATTAAATTAATATATAATTTAGAGAATTGTAATATGGCATGAAGTGTTATATTGTTAATTAATAATTTAAAATGGTATATTAAATTATTAAATAAAGTTATAATGAAAATTATAATTTGGTGATATTTGCTAAAATGCTATATTTAATTAAAATATAGTATGTGATTAATTTAATGGGTTAATGTTGGATATGGAAATCCAAATAAATAATATGTGATTATAAATTATAAACTAAATGGTTTATTAAAATAAATTAAGGGAGTTTAATTTAGTTTTTGCCAAACATGGCATAATATATTAATTCTTTAAAATTTAAAGGGTTTTGCCAAACAAAGCCTTATGGCTTTTGGAATTTCTAAATTTTGAATTTAAATAAAAAAAAAATAAATTAAAATAGTAAATATAATATATTTATAATATATATGTTTCTTTTAACTGATGTTAGTTATTAGTATTATTAAGGTTATCAGTTTTTTTTCCCTTTGCGCTTAAGTGCTACGTGACTTGGTATTTGGCTATATTGAAAAGAGAGTTCAGAGAGTTTGATAGAGCTTGACAGTGAAACTTGAGAGAGATTGAGAGGAAGCTTAAGGATTTCAAAGCTAATTCAGTGGTGTTTGCAAGGAATTATCACGCTAATTGAAGGTATTTTCCCTAATTATATATATATATATATATATATATATATGTGTGTGTGTGTGTGTGTGTGTGTGTGTGTGTTCACGTTATGGTTTGTTTGTGTTCTGTGAAATCAAAATTGGTGAATTGTGGATATATACTTGGTAATTATGATGATACATGCTTATGATGCTAGAGTTATGTTTAAAACGAGAAATTTGTATGCTAATTTCGTTTGACAGTAGTAGAAAATTTTGACAGTATATTTGTTCTTCATATGGCTTAGGTAAGTACAATTTTTAGTGGACAAATTGTATGTGAAACTGTAAATTAAAGCTTGTATATGTTAGTTCATTAAGAAACGAGCATAACATAATTTGAATGAAGTGATTTAGTCAAGTATTGAAATCACAATGATAATTTTTGGGATGAGTATCAAAAAGTGAGTTTATGTATGAAAATGAGAAATTTTAGAAATTAAAGTAGTATAATTGCTGTTAAAATTGTTCTATATTGATATATATGTGAGGAAACATGTCTGTAATGGTATTGTATCAAATGTACGTGTTAATTTTATTGTTTGGTGGGTGAAATTCGTGTTAGTTGACTTAGGAAAAGTGTTATAACCATGTTCTGCAAAACTGGAATCTGTGCTTAGTGCGGCCACGCAGTTTTTTGGCACGGGTGCACTGCAATCGAAAGATAAAAGCTGGCGCCAAAGACCATACCTATCATGAGATAGTGAAGTCTGCTAATTTAGCAGACTTTCATGCTCAATTTAACTTAGCTTAATGTTAGGTTAATGTGAGAACCATGTAACAACAAGGTTAAACAGAGTCATGTTATGTGTATTATAAATTCAAAGTTGTAAAAGTGATTAGTAGGTTACGAACACATTATGTGATAACTTAGTTTATACAATGAATGTTAGACAAGTGTTGTGATGTTAACACTTGGGAATTCTGAAATATGTATGGTAGCATAGGACTTGTGCTAAAATAACAAGTTTAACTAGTAATGCATTTTATATTGAAAAGTAAATATTAGTATGTCTAATAGATGTTGTGGTTTTAATACCGTGTATAGGTGAACGTGAGTTTTAATATTATAGCTTACGCTCGAGGCAAGTTTTCTAACTCTACACTTTCGTTGAGCTAGTGCTATTGTTACATTGCGTAACTTTATTCTTTTGATTGAGCAAGTTTCTAAACCTTATCTTGTTACATTAAGCAAGTTTTTTACTTTAAACTTTCATTAATCGAATTCTTGTATTCTTAATCATTATTTGAACAAGCTAGCTATGACTTCAACTTTATTCGAACAAGTTTTGAATTCCAATATTTATTAATGTATTCTAAATTGTTTATTGTTAGACAAGTTTCTTTATTGCATTCATAGTACATCAATGTAATTTTCTTGAATTCTAATTTCTAATGTTAAATTATCTTAGTTCATTTACTTGACTCAAGCTATTCTCATAATGAGCAAGCTTTATTTTTTATCTTGCTATTACTTAATATATATTCCATAATTCATAGTCCTAGCTTAATTTTATTCAAGCAAGGTTTATTATCATTCAATACTTATGCTTTGTAGTTGTTCCTAAGCATGAGTTCAAGATATAGTTAGTTCGCTTACACTTATTCATTGTTCCACATTATGTTATTATTGATCAACTGTTGTGTTATCAAACACTATTAATTCAACTAGTCCTCTAGTTGATGTTCGTTAAACTTTAAATTACCCTTGAAAGCTTATCCAAACCAAACTTTCTTTGGTGCGGACTTGTACTCTAAATACTGAGATGAACAACCCTATTATTATTGGGGATAATTTACGCTTAGCGTTGAAATGTTTGTGCACAATACATTGTACGAAGGGCTGATCCCCCTAAGTATGAGGAGTCCTTATAGTCTTATGACTGTTAAAGTTGGAGTTGAAAGATTACTCGCAACTGTGGACATAGTTCATGGTCTTATGACCCTTAGTTAGATATATTCCATATTTTGGATTCCAGTTTCTGATTATCATCGTTAGAGTACTAATCAGTTTTGATGAGCCTATTGTTGGTAGTTATTATTATTATTATTATTATTATTATTATTATTATTATTATTATTATTATTATTATTATTCTGTTAATTCATTGTTATATCCAGTGAACAATTGTTTTGCTCACTCTTACATATTTATACACTCATTGCAGCTAAAGTTGAGAAGGTAGATGAGCCTTCAACTAGCAAAGGAAAGGGAAAAATGTACAAGTGATGCAGACTTGTAATTTTATTTATTGTGAGGATCATATACTGTTAAATAATGACGTGATGTAATAATTTTATTTCCGCACTGATATAATGTTTAAAGGTTAGACAACCTGGGATGTTTTTGAATTTAATGATGTAACCCTATTTAAAGGGAGGATTATGGTTTAAATATTATTTTATTTGGGTAGATAGTATGAATGTATGGATAGTGAGCACCAAATCTTGTGGGAATGAAGTACCTAGATTTGGGGGTGTCACAGCTTTTATATATAAATAATTGCTTACATCTTTCATATAAACTGCTACATCATGTGAACCTAGAAATCATGTGATCACAGATTCAGTCTCCTGAATCTAGATTCGGTTCTCGTGATGGACATTTTTGGTTGTAATCAACTTGTAAATTATTCACGGTGTCTGAATTTCCTTAGATAACTATAATGCCCACAAGGAATTCGGCATTGCTAGGTCACCAACTCTAGATTTTAATAAATCACAACGTAAGGTTTTCACGACTTACTAATTTTTACAACTTTGGAATTACCACATACATGATACAAATCTGTTATAGTATCTCTATTTCATGCTCCCCACATTAACACTTTCATTAGACTAGGTTACAATGGGTTTTTAAAGTCTACACCATCAACAGACTTCTTCGCCTCATTCGGGTATGCACGCGATTTACGCCATTTTTAACCTCGAACCGGTAAGCAATGCCATTGAATTCGCCTTTGCCACTAATAAATTTTATTGCATAAATTATTTGCTCTATTCAATATAATTATCATGAATTTCACCAATTAATCAGCAAATTATACACACCCAAATGATATAGACTTCATATAAACATTACCCATCATATATATACTGATTTAAAACAATTAAACAACAACTACAAATAAATTTAATCCTTTGAATTCCATATTTTTGCAAAAACTTCATTTTTGACATCCTTAGCAAAAATTAACATTGAAGTCTCATTACTACACCAAATCAACTCATTCAAATTGTATTATTTTCGATTCTTACTAACTTAACACATTCAAGACTTAATTTACAATTTAGTTCACAAACCAACTACTAATTTTGGACTCCAACAAGCCATATTCTTACACATATGCATTGTAATCAGTTTTTTCTTATTTTGCACGTAATTTTCCTAAGTTAATATACCAAATTCTTGTCTAGATGTTAATTATAACATCACAATTACATATACTCACAATCAACACTTTATATACCAACAATTCATCAAAATTGCATTTATAGAGAGTTTGAAACTCAAGAACATAAAACTCTTATACACGAAACTAAAGTTTTAGAAATTATATCTTCAATTGCATGAATAACCCTTGATAGAAATTATATCTTCAATTTATTTAATAAATTAACATATCACTTTAATTATTAAATTAAATTAAAGCAACATTATATAAATTCATATAATCCTTATCAACTCTTTAATTATTAAATTAAATTAGAGTATTATCTCATAAATTTAATTCATCAATCTTTTATCTTAATTAAATGATTTTTTATAAATCATGACTTATTTACTTACTAATAAATAATCCAACAAATAACTACTAAATAACAAACACATCAATTAAAAAAATATTTATTTCATTCAATAAATATTTGAAATTACAAATAAAATTTTGGATTGTTACATCCTTCCCTCCTTACAAGGATTCTGTCCGTAGAATCACAACTCAAACAATTCATTCGTTACATTCTTCCCTCCTTACAAGGATTCTGTCCCCAGAATCGAAGACACAGATTACACAAATAACTCAGGATAGTTCTTCATCATCTCATCTTCGAGTTCCCACGTAGCCTCTTCGACATTGTGGTTCCTCTATATCACCTTCACAGAAGGTATCACCTTATTCCTTAGCACATGTTCTTTCCTATCAACTATCTGGATAGGAACCTCCTCATAAGACAAATCCCTATTGAACTGTAACGGTTGATATTCGATCACATGTTTATAATCGAACTTATACGGTTGCAGCACCGACACATGAAAAATGTTGTGAACATGTTCTAATTCTGGAGGTAGAGCTACCTCATAAGCCACTTCTCCCACTCTTCGCAGTACCTCAAAGGGTCCAATAAACCTTGGGCTTAGCTTTCCTTTCTTGCCAAAATGAATCTTTCCCTTCCAAGGAAAAACACTTAGGAAAACAAAATTTCCTACGTCGAATTCGCGATCTTGTTTATGTTGATCAACATACTTCTTATGTTTGTCTTGAGCAGCTATCACTCTTACTCTGATGAGCTTGATAACTTCAGCAGTCTGCTGCACCAGTTCCAGTTCTAATAGTTGACGTTCACCAACTTTCATCCCAGTACAGTGGAGTTCTGCATTTCCAGCAATATAATACTTCGTATGGCGGCATGCCAATGCTTGCGTGGTAACTGTTGTTATAGGCGAATTTTGCCAACTGTAGATGATCATCCCAATTCCCTTTAAAGTCCATGATGCATGCTCTAAGCATATCTTCCAACGTCTAGATTGTTCGTTCTCTTTGGCCGTCGGTTTGAGGATGGTATGTCGTACTCATTCTCAATTGTGTTCCCATGCATTCTTGTAGTTTCTTCCAGAAGTTTGACATGAATCTCGGATCTCTGTCTGACACAATTGACACTAGAACTCCATGTCTCAAAACGATCTCCTTAACGTATAATTTTTCCAGCTATTCAAGATTAAATCTAATCTTTATTAGCAAAAAGTGTGCTGATTTCGTCAGTCAATCCACTATTACCCAAATCGCATCGTATCCTCTCTGAGAAGTTGGAAGGCCTACCACAAAATTCATTGTGATATGCTCCCACTTCTATTCTGGTATTTCAAACGATTGAAGTAACCCGCTTGGTCTCTGATGCTCAGCCTTTACTCTCTGACATGTCAAGCATCTCGCAATACATTCTGCAACATCTCTTTTCATATTTGGCCACCAAAAATGTAACCACAAATCTTGATACATTTTCATACTTCCTAGATGGATTGTTTATCTTGAGTCATGAGCTTCTGTCAAGATTTCTTCTTTTATATCTGGTACTGCTGTAACCCAAATTCGTCCCTCGAATCTTAGTAATCCTTCGGTATTAATCTTGTGCTTTACCTCATTACCTTCGACCATTCTTTCCTTGATTCTCTCACATTCTTTATCTTGTAGTTGAGTATTCTTTACTTTTTCCACTAAAGTTAGACTAGCTTCCATTTGGAACAATCTTTTATCGGATTCATTTGGAAATTTTATTTCTAGCTCTAATCTTACCATTGCTAAAATGAGCTTCTCTTGTCTAGTTAAAAACATCAACTTTTCCATACCTTTTCTGCTCAAGGCAACGACAACCACATTAGCTTTGCCCGAATGATAAATGATCTCACCATTGTAATATTTTATTAATTCCAACCATCTCCTTTGACGCATGTTTAGGTCTTTCTATGTGAAAATATACTTCAGACTCTTATGATCTGTGTATATTTCACATTTCTCTCCATAGAGATAGTGTCTCCATATCTTCAAAGAAAATACCACCACAGCCAACTCTAAATCATGAGTCGGGTATCCTTTCTCATAGTCCTTCAGTTGCCTTGACGCATACGCAATGACTTTGCCGTTTTGCATAAGGACACAACCTAGTCCTTTATGTGATGCATCGCTATATACTACAAAGTTTCCTTTATTATCTGGTAATGACAACATAGGTGCCACGCTAAGCCTCTTCTTCAATTCCCTAAAACTCTCTTCGCACTTTTTCGTCCAAATAAATTTTATAGCTTTCCTTGTCAAATTTGTCAATGGAGTGGCAATCTTGGAAAAGTCCTAAATAAACCATCTATAGTAGCCTGCCAGTCCCAACAAACTTCTCACCTCTGATGGAGTCCTTGGTTGTTCCCAATTTATTATAGCTTCTACTTTCGATGGATCCACTGAAATACCATCTTTATCAATCACATGTCCCAAAAATTGCACACGTTCTAGCCAAAATTCACACTTAGAGAATTTTGCGTACAACTTTTCCTTTCTTAGCATCTCCAACGTCAAACGTAAATGTTTGACATGTTCTTCTCGAGACTTAGAGTACACCAAAATATCATCGATGAATACCACTACAAACTTATCCAAAAATAGTTTAAACACCATGCTCATCAAATCCATGAATGCTGCAGGGACGTTGGTCAAACCAAAAGACATTACCAGAAAATCATAATGTCCGTACCGAGTTCTGAATGTCATCTTTGGTACATCCTCCTTCCTTACCTTTAATTGATGATATCCACTTCTCAAATCTATTTTTGAAAAATATCGAGCACCCTTCAATTGATCAAACAAGTCATCTATTCTTGGCAACAAACATTTATTCTTAATAGTGACTTTGTTTAATTCCCTATAATCAATGTAAAGACGCATTGACCCATCCTTCTTCTTCATGAATAACATCGGCGCTCCCTACGGTGATATGCTCAGCTGAATGTATTTCTTATCTAGCAGCTCTTGCAATTATACCATCAGTTCCTTCATCTCTACCGGAGCCATCCTGTATGGGGCCTTCGATATTGGAGCAGTTCCTGGCGCTAAGTCGATCATGAACTCAATCTCTCTGTCATGCGAAAGTCCTAGCAAATCTTCTGGAAATACATCCACAAAATCCCTAACCACTAATATCTCTTCCAGTTTCACACCCTTCTTCTGAGTATCGACTATGTAAGATAAAAGCCCTACACAGCCTTGACTCAATAACTTCTTGGCCTACATAATCGTCAGACATCTCATTTGTCTAGGCGATTTGCTACCGTAGAAAACTACCTTTAACGGAGTCATAAGGTTTACACATTTCTTTTGGAAATTAATTATCGCTCCATACTTGAATAGACAATCCATTCCCAATATAACATCAAACTCTCCATGTTTTATCGGGATTAAATCTACTGTCATAGCATTTCCCTTAATATTCACCCTAAAATTCTTGTATATAAACTTAACAGGAATTACCTCCCTATTCGCAATTTCTATGTGTAAAGGGAAATTCAACTCTTCACTAGGAAATTCTAACCTCTTAGCAAATTCATCAGATATAAACAAGCAAGTAGCACCTGAATCAAATAATACCTATGCATTTATATCATTAATTGGGATAATACCTGACACGACATCTTTTGAATGCATCGCGTCTTGTACTATCATATTGAAGGTTCTGGCTGTTGGTTTATTTGATGTCCTTGGTCTAGCAATAGCCAATGTACCTCCACTGCTACCTCCCTTGTTTCTTGTTGTCTCACCAGCTTTCTTCTTAGGGCACTCACGAGCAAAACTATCCTTTGACCCGCACGTGTAGCAAGCATTCTTCTTTGGTTGATGGCAATTTGGGGCAATGTGACCCTCCTGGCCAAAGTTAAAGCATACTCATTTACCCCTTAAGCACACGCCAGTGTGATTCTTTTTGCATGTAGCACATGCATTAAACTTCCTTTTTTGCTCGCTACTATGTTGGCTTTCAGCACCCACACTTGCATTCCACTTTCTCCTCAGGTTATTGTTATCATTTCCACCACTACCACCACCATTCTTAGCTTCACCCTCACTCTTCTTCTTTTTTTGTTCATAATTATACCTTATCACCGCCTCACTTCCACCCTAAACAATAATTGCCTTTTCCAACACCGCTGTAAATGTCTTCAGCTGAAACATAGAGACCTTGCTGTACAACTAAGGCTTCAGTCCTTGTTCAAACCTCCTAGCCTTGCGCTCATCTGTGTTGACTTGATATGGCGCAAACCTCGCTAACTCGTTAAATTTTACGGCATACTCTGATACCGTCATTGAGCCCTACTTCAATTCTAAAAATTGCACTTCCATCTAATTCTTCAAAGTCTTTGGGAAATAGACCTCAAAAAATATTTTCTTGAACCTATCCCAAGTCATCACTCCCTGACCTCCTCGAGTTTTATTGGCTTGCCACCAATAACTAGCCTCTGCTTTAAACATAAATGTTGCAAAAGTAGTCTTTTGATTCTCACCTACTCTAGTAACATCAAAAACTTTCTCTATTTCCATGACCCATGTCTGTGCTTCAACCGGATTCATAGACCCACAGAATTTTGGTGGCCCAACTGCCTTGAATTCCTTAAAGGTCGCAACTTGATTCTGTAGCTGATTCTGTAATGCTCACGTTAGTAACGTCACCAACTGCTGAACTGGGTTAACATTGGTATTATAATAACCGTGAATTTTAAGTCACTATATATATATATATATGTATATTATTGATATTTAAAACTTTGTGTTATATAGTGATTTAATATGTGACAACATATGTGAAGTGGTGCATTAATCAATAAACATATATACTATAGTTATGGATATATACATTTATAGATTTCATTAAAAATAAAAGCTTCGTAACCCAATTACACATTAGGTGAGACAATTAAATAACCTAAGAGTTATGGTATTAAGAAAAGCTTAGTATTTAATATGTATACTAACTTAAGTGGATAATCTTGTTATTTCAAGTGACTAATAATTTTAAACCTATTTCGAGTAAACTTAATTAGGTTATGAACTAAAGTCACATGCATAAGTAATTAAATTTCATAAGATTGAGAATGGAAACCCTAAATAAACAATTTGGGTAGCATATATTAAAATTGTTAGACTATGTTCATTACATGGCCCAAAACAATTAAAGGAGAAGCCCAAAAGAAATAAAATGCAAACCAATACTTAGCCCACTTGATTAAGGGTATTTTAGACTTTTGATTAATCAAATTTGTGCATTAAAATAAAAGCAAAATGGAGGAGATAATGGAACAAAGTGACCGGCCCCATTAGGCCTTTTAAGGCAACAAAATTATGCTAATCAAGTACCTTAATTAGTAACTCTTACATCAAGTACAAGTGTGTCCATCTCCCATTGGTTAAAAATCTACTTAGCACCCTTAATCACATGTTTAGGTTTAATTGAAAGAGATAAGGCAGAGCCTTTTATTCGAGGGACAACAAAAGTATGGGGGATCTTAGCTAAATCACAACATTCATTTGCTAGATCATTTCATTTCTCATATTATCCTTCTTCTATTTTTTTTCTCCCAAGCTAGCAAAATACAAAGAGAGAAAAGAGAGTGAGAGGGTTCAGTTTTTCTAGAGAGGGAGAGGAGTTATTGTTCATGCATCCTAAATTCATAACCTACTTTGGAAGAACAAGAAGGATAGCAAAGATAACTATGTGAGGTTCTATTTCATTCTTTTTCTTATTCTTCTTCTATTTCGGTTTTTACCTCATCATATATGGGGGTTATGGTCTAATACTCAAAGTACCCTAGTTCTACATGTCTCATGTGTAAGAATAAGTATCTTTTGTATTAGAATATAGATTTAGAGGAAGGAAATGAGCATATGTTCTTCAAGGGGTGAAACTCTTGTTTTTCTTCCACTAAATCTTGTGTAACTTAAGTTTTACAACTTGGATTTGTGATCCGTTGAAGGGGGGGTGCTAGATACATGAGTTATCTAGTAAACCAAAGTGGTAGAACACAAATCTAGCAAGTATTGAAGCTATGGGGTCTGTTTTCCCCAAAATAGTCCACATAGAAAAATTAAAGTTTTAAAACCCTAAAAAGCTATTGTCCCCATTTTTCTTAGGGCAGTTTCGGACAGTTTCACGTCTTTTAAAAATTTGGGAAATATCACAGAGGTACCTTAAGAAGTTATCTACATGTAGGAAAAAGAACGGACACGTTTCGATTTATAGGTTGTGCGTAATGGCTATTTCCGTAAAGGACTCCTAAATATTAACACTCAAATTTATCAAAGTATATGCAATGGAAAATTCCTAAACTTTTACAGTATGTTCATATATGTTATTAGAGTATACCCTGTAAATTTCTGAATTTTCTGAGCAAAATTCGATTTATGAAAAATGAAGCAAGATCCGAGTGTTTTGGGCACTTTAAAATTAGTAAATCATTTTCTAAAATTCCAGAAAAATTTGGGGATCATTGTTGAGTCCTATTCTGTCCAAATCCAGAAAAAAGAATAATTTTTGGAATCAATTTGCTATTTTTCCTAAAAATGAAGTTATGAATAAAAGGAAATAAATAATTAAATGATGTCTTAAATAAGAAAAATGTGATTTTAATGCTTGAATACTCCTAATATATAATATTATGACTATTTTAGGGCATTTTGGTAATTTATAATAAGAAATATTATTTATGACCTTTTATGGATATTAAATAAGAGGTTTTATAAAGGGTGAACAATTAGAATAAATTGTTTATTGAGCTAATAAATTATTAAAATGTTATTATGATATTAATAATATTAGAATATGATATTGTTAAGTAAATAAAAATATTAAGATTAAAACTTTATTAAAATATTATTAAATGGTTAATAATATTTGATTTAAGCATTAATAAATGATTAAAGTATTATTAAATGATTAATAATATTAGATTAAAATATTAATGCTAAAATATTATTAAAAGATTAATAATATTAAATTAAAGTATTATTGGATAATTAAAATATTATTAAGTAAATAATAATATTCGAGATTAAATAAAATGTTATTAATGTAATAACATTAGTAAAGGAATAAAATATTATCAAATGATTAATAATATTAGTAAATGAATAAAATATTAATACGATTGGTGAATGAATAAAAGTATTGTTAATTGATTAATGATCTTTGAAGCATAAGTAAGATATTATTAAAGTAATAATATTATTGTATGATTAAAATATTATTAAGAGGATTAATAATATTAGTAATTAAGATGTTAATAATATTAGTAAGTTTAATAAGAGTATTGTTAGTGAACTAATAATACTAAGAGGTGAATTAAATATTATCAAGATTAATAATATTAAGTGAAATAAAGGTAGTGGTTATTTAATAGTAACATTATCGAGGCAGGATAATATTTCTAAGAACTAAATGTAATATATAATATCTATGTGATTACCTAATCTAATGTTATGCTATGGCTAATTGAAAGATTAACTATAGGTCTCTCAAAGAAAGGTAATTAAACTGCATAGTGGATAGAATTTAATTGCATAGCCGTAACCTACAAACGAGGTAAGTTTCCTAACTCAAACCCGGGTTATTATTTTTAAAGCATGTTAGTGAATAATTATTGATGATTATTCACATCTATAATGATTATTAAAATTCGTTGTGACACCCCCAAATCTAGGTACTACATTTCTCACAAGATTTGGTGCCCACTATCCATACATTCATACTATCTACCCAAATAAATAATATTTAAACCATAATCCTCCCTTTCAACAGGGTTACATCATTTAATCCAAAAACATCCCAGTTAATATAACCTTAAAACATCAATCAAATGCGGAATTAAATTATTACATTACATCATTATTAAAAATTTATGATCATAACAGTAATCAAAAGTACAAATCAGCATCACTTGTACATTTTTCCCTTTCCTTTGCTAGTTGAAGGCTCATCTACCTTCTCAACTTTAGCTGCAATGAGTATATAAATATGCAAGAGTGAGTAAAACAATTGCTCACTGGATATAATAATGAATTGTTTGGTAAAATCTAATTACGCACAACACGCAAGTATACGTGGTCAATAAGTAATAAAGTGATAAGTTGAGTATCGTTCCCATAGAGAATTATTTAATAAAAATCACCAAGTACTAACCCGTAACCAACTCAATCTTATTTAAACGAATGAATTTCAATTTATAAGTAAACTAATTATAATTACCACTAATTAAAAATTAGATTACGGAGATTTAAGATCACAACTTCACTTATTGCTTCATTAAGTTAACACACTTCTCATCAATTATTTTCTATCCTGAATTTTTAATCAAGAACACTATATCAGATAAAACCACCTCTCGATGCATAATACCCATACTCACTTAAATCCATAGATGATAGAATTAAGCAAGACACCCTAATTAACTAATCCACTATATCTCTATGTGAATTACAATTAAAAAAGATTTAAAGCACAAGTTCTCTATAAGATTACATATGTCGTAAAGGCATATCTCTATCCTTAACACGAATCATGAATTCCATCTATGCAGAAATCACAAACACATGCCATCATGATCATATCTAAATCTAAACTTCATCTCTCGAGTTCATATAGATTATCACGGTAATTGATGGCCAATCAATTAAACAATTAAGTCCAAACCACAATAGACAATTCTCATAATAGAACATAGTAATTGATAGCGAAACGTATTAAAATAAACTACATAATAAGATCCATTGTAATCTCAAACAAATAATTAGTTCATTAAATTAAAACTAAGAATCCACACTTGAATACACATTAAAAGATAAGAATAAGAGTAAAGAAAAGAATTGAATCTGTTGTCAGCAAATCTCCATCTTCCTCAAGCTCCTGCTCTTGATCTTCAATGGTCTCCCAGTTGCTTCAATCTCCAAATCTCATCTAATCTAGGGTTCCTAATCTAAGAAAGAAAGTAAAGAATAAGTTGATAGAAATCTATCCCAAGAGGGATTTTATGGAGTCTTAGAACTAGCCTCCCAATCCAAGTTAAACTCAAGTATTTATAGTTCTAATGGACAGCCTAGCAAGTTAGGCAACTAAGAATCCTATTCTAGCTCAAATTGGACATCAAATAACCCATTTTAACTCTTTTCCCCGCCCGCGCCACGTTGGCGAGTAGTTTCGGTGGCCTAGCGCGCTTTAGCGCGCGTCCACGCTACTGCTTTTTTTATTTACGACGTCCTTTGGTAAAACAGACATAACGTTTGATCCGCTAGGAGTTATGGGGTCTGCCACCTATCAAAACGAAGATATCGACGAAATCTACAACTTTCATTCTTTGAGAATTAACAGTTTCAGATTGGATCAAGGCGGAAATTGGGCTTGAAGTAGATGCTATGTAAATGGCAAATATGACAACTCTTAGCTTAGATATTCGTTGATAAAAAGGCCATAACTCTCGCATCCGAACTCCGATTAGGATGATTCAAGATGTTCCAGAAATCTAAGAAGTAGAGCTATCATAAAATCCATGTTTCAAGCCAAGAACATGCATCCAACTTGGAATTAAAAGTCCTTCAATATTCCCTTCTTGCATTTGCTTGTGTATTTTAGTCCAAAAGATGTCCGAATTGCTTGCTTCTTTATACCAATGTCATGTTATAGCCTACAAAATAACATAAAATGTATGAAAAGTAACTAAAAAGCATGAATATAAGCAAATAATTCAAGTAACATATACCGGATAAGTAGGTATAAAACCTACTTATCAAATACCCCCAAACTTAAATCTTTGCTTGTCCTCAAGCAAAAACACAAAATAACAATGCTATGCAATGCAACTAATCTACATGCCTACAAATCCAGGAGTAATGACAGAAACAAGTCTATCCAACCGGCCTTAGAGAAATGAAGTAAACATGATAATACATCATATCAAAACAAATCATTAACTTCTCAATCAATCATCAAATTTTAAACTGTTATCACTAATATAGTACGTGTGTGCTCCACAACAATGTTAACTGATATAAAATCAAATTTAACACATAATAAGTCTCTTCAAAGGCATCATATAGTGTAAACTCAAAAAATCCAAAACCAAGCTAGATCCAGCTAAAATTAAATAATTACCAATATCGAAGGTCAACATGGGATACTTATGCTTCATTTTTGATCTACGAGGGATTTTTGCTCTTCTTTCCCGTTTAATTCATTTTTTTTCTTTTTGGTTTATATACACATAGCTATGCAATGTCTTATTTCCGTAGGCTTTTCAATGCTACCTTAACGAGCTTTCGACAAATGACTCCCAGACCAGTAAGACCTTAGGGTGCTAGGTCTAAAGACAATCCCCTCGGGCTTACTTACTCAAGTAACAAAGGCCACAAAACTAGACAAGAACGCCACGGTGTTTATTCATACTTTTTTTTAATTTTTTTTATAGCTTATATACCCCAAATATTCCCCCAAACTTAGGTTCTTATCTAACTTTATCCATCACTACTTGTTCTTGTCATTCTTTCATTCAAACTAGCATTATCCTTTAGAGTCCCATTATGTATCAACTTAAACTCAATCAATCAACAAGTTGTTTTTACTGTGCTATCCTTATTATACCAATTTCAAACAGAAAAAGACTCAATTCATAACAAGAAATCACATCAACTCTCTAATAATCAGTATTATATTTGTCTACCCAATTCCAATCTCATCATTGGCCAAAATAAACTGTAAATATCAAACCGCTGGACTCATGCAAGATGTACTAAATGCTATATAAACATAGTAATTTTTTTTCTTCAAGAAACTGAATGCAAAAGCTAAATGTAACTATATGACCTACAATGTAAATAACTAACTATATGTAATACGACACTAAAATGTCCCCCAAACTTAAAACAGACATTGTCCTCAATGGCTAAGATAGGAAAAACTAAAGGAGAGGACTTCCCTAAAAATACAGCATGTTCCTCCTTGTCTGCTAAGTCTGAAGAATAGGCCAGACACATTGGAATAAATCGGTAACCACACTTGAGTTGGACTTGAATAACATTGTAATTAAACAACTTTTAACGCCTAAGATTTCTGAGCGGCGCGGAAATTGAAAACCAACGTGGATTGGAAATGGAAAACCACGTGGATTGGAAGTTGGGGATGGATGGGTTTAATGGGAATGGAAGTTGAAAAGGGGAAGGAGAGGTAAGGATGGTGTAAGGTTATGGAGTATTGGAAGTGTAATAGGTGTAGGAGAAGTGGAGAAGTTGCATGTATTAAGGAGAATTAGCTTTGTTCAAATCTGAGACACATCGATTAAATCCGTTCAGTGCCTAAAATTCTCGAGTAGCGGTCCGCTATTTGGGTATAAGCCTTGAGTAAGCGCACCTTTAACTAGGTAAGTAGTAGTGATTTACGGATCGATAGCACGCTTGCCGCTTGGTATAGACATTGTGAAGCGGCCTGCCGCTAAGCGATCGATAGCATGAGGCATCATAAGCGCGTCCTGCGCTGTCAGATCGGCGAAGTGGCGCAGTCTGCGCTATGGTTGTAGTTTCTTCCTGAGATGCTAGTGCGCCTGCTACCTGGGCCTAAACATTTCAGATGGCCTGCCACGTGTAAGAACAATGGTCATTGGAATGCTAGTCTTATTTGAGATTAAGTAGTGCGTGCTATGACCGCGCTATAAAGGATGAGTCGCATGAATGATTTTTCTTGAGTTATCTGTAACTCTTCCAAAGATGTAGTCAATCTTCTATAAAAAAATGCATATTTAAACTAAATTATAAACTAAGATTTAAATAATAACTAAAAGAGAAAGAGTTTAGAGCTTGGGTTGCCTCCCAAGTAGCGCTAGTTTTAACATCGTAAGCCCGACTTTGTTTGGTCAGCACTATCCAATTCCTCTTCGGTAATTGAGGAACCCTCCATCCATCGGAAATAATATAGTTTTTGGTAGGTTCCCATTTGTGATGGCCAATGCATTACAGTCAGCTAGTATACTTTCTTTAGATAAGATCACATTCAAGTACTTCCAACATCTAGGTGTTTTCTCCATTGTGTCTGTGATCACACTGGGGCATTGAAGCTTGTCAGACACAACAATCTCTTCTTCTATCTTCTCCAGCTCATTGCACCATGGCTTTGAAGTTGTACTCACTTTTACGTCACAAGGAGCATTGCCAATGACATGACTACCTAGCGGGCATGGTTTTGAAAATCTAACCGGATCCTTGAACTTTGGTGGAGAAGAAACTTGGGGAACTAATAACATCAGCTCATCCTCGTTGGTACTCATAGTTAGTTCTTCACCGACCTTATTTTCATTATCCCCACTTATCTCCTCTTTTTCAACATCTTGTATCTCATCCAGTTGTAGATTTGGCTCGGGAACTTCATCAATCTCGGAATCCTCGTCATAACACCAATTATTTTGAGGACAGTTGTTCAAGGCTTTAAATATTTGATCCATCTGGTTCTATAGATTTTGAATTGATATCTCTTAATTCTGAATTGATCGCTCTTGTTTATCCTCCTCTCCTCTTGGTTTGCTATGAGCTTTGACAACAATTCCTCCAACTTTGACTTTTCTTCTTTTAATGGTGGTTGATATGAGAATTCTGGCGTGTATGTTGGATTTGGAGTAGAGTATTGATCTTGATAATTATAGCTACATGAAGAATCCGGGTGATACCCACAAACTTGATGATAACTATCATATGCATACTAGTGAGGTAATTACCCCTATACTGGACCGACCCAAGACTGATGGTGCATTGATTACTCAGGTGATTGCCAGCACAATAATTACAAGTAGACTTGGAACACGGGCCGAGCCATCGGTGGGCCGGGCCAAAATGGCCTGGGTTTTGGTGGGCTAAAATTAGGCAGCCCGTGGCCCGGGTTGGGCCGGCCAGTCCCGGCCCGTGGGCTTTTCCATTTCTTTTTTTTAAACCCTGTACATCACAAATTTCACAATAATATTTTAATCGTAATCAATCATTCTGTCCTGTCTCCGACTCTCCACTTTCTAGGGAAAGTTTAGTTGTTGTAACAACTAACATATTACAATTTAGTATTTACATACAATGATTGATAAATGATAAAGCCATAAAGTATAGTAGTACACATTCAAATTTCAAACCAAGACAGCAACTCAGCAAGACTATTAATTTCATTTGACTATTGACATGTCAGTATGTCACCATCAAGGCATCAACAGAAATAAGCTTCAAAGTCCAAAGTCCAAATCCATACTTGCATCCCATCTGCTAGTGAAACTGTGAAAGAATAGCTTGACATCCATGTACAAAAAGATTCATAAATGTGTCATTAACTCATTATATATGGAGTATGGACCATCTTATAATTGAGACTACCATGATTTTGCCAGGTCTACACACCATGATTAATGTACTAGACAGTTTATTCCATTTGGATGACTGATTTTTAATTCTTAGCCAAGTAATAACAAGTAAGTTTTAGATAAAAAGTAGACAAGCTCAATTATTGAAGTTGCAGATTGAAACATACATAGACTGATTCACAAGTACTCTTGAAATTTAAACAACTAATTATAGAGTACTTGCTCTACTGGCTTTCAGGTTACAAGTACTCTTGAAATTTAAACAAGTCAGTTGGACAACTTCATATATACAGTTTATGCAGTGTGTGCACCTGAGTCTAAGTTCATTGCTTCTATAACTAATGCATATGATATTACTGTGCAACATTTTCTTTGTTTGCGATAAAATGGCTAGTTTCCATAAGAACTCTACAAATAAAAAGATTATTTGTAAGTGAATAAGGTAATTCAGTAACACACTGTGATTATTTGTCTTTAAAATCTTATTTATCAACACAAATATCAGCAGTTCAGCACTTAGCAATGTGCCAGTGTCATATCACATTTCATTTTGAATAATTTTGACAAGCATGAATTGAAGAAACATGCTAAAAATGGTTTATCTTAATCTAGTATCTACAATTTTATGCTCTTCAAGAGCTATACTTTTCTGTGTAACTGCATATATATCAAATACCCACCACAAGTCCGCAAGTTTTGAAATTTCGACCAAACACAGTAGCACTAAAGCAGAATCTGGTTCTCAAATAAGTTGAAATAACCTGGTGGCTGATCAAAACTGCCCTGCCATCCCAAATTTAAAACAAAACAATTTGCTTCACGAATCAAAAATTAAGAAATTGCAGAAATTTAGTAACCCCAACAAAAGAAATTGCAGAAATTGCTTCTCTTCTTTGCCGAAATTGCAAGGTTTTACCAAAATTGAAGAAATTTAGTAACCCCAAGTCCCCAACAAAAGATTTCATCCAATAAATTAAGAACATAAATTAAAAAAAAAAACCCAGAACATAGTAGAATGCCAGAAACAAACTGAAAACAAAAACAGAACATAGCAGAAGTGCAGAACATAGTTAAGACTGAAAAACGAAGAGAAAACGAAGGGAAAAAGGTAGATCGGCGTGGTCGATCGATCGAAGTGTAGAGAAGAAGAAGCTACCTGTAGGGAAGACGACTCGGCACGGGAGATCGATCGTGGATCGTTGTCTCTCACTCTCTCTGTTGAACACTTGAACTTGAGGAGTGAGGACTCTCGTCTGACTGTCTGAGTCGTCTCCGATCTCGCCTCTCGGTCTCTCTCTCACAGTGAGAAGTGTAGAACTAGATCTGAAAATTGAAATCTAGAAGAAGGCCATAAGGGTTAACTGTTAAGCCAGTACTCAGTAGCCACTTATTACTTAGCCAGAAATCAGAATAAGGATTTTTTTAAATTGACCAAGGCAGTAGGGGGCCTGGGTGGGCTATCATCGGGCCGGCCAAAAGGCCTAGATTTCGATTGGTCGAAAAATGAAGCCCATAGCCCGCTTTTTTAACGATGGTCATTTGGCTCGCTTCATGTGAACTGGGCCGATTTTGCCAGGTCTAATTACAAGTAACTGTTATCCTTTGATTATGTTGGGCTGCAACAACGTCCAATCTCCTCGAAAGTGTCTTAAGTTATGCTGATAATGCAGAAAATACATTTAGTCCATCAATCCCCGCTCCCCTTGGTTGAGTCATACTCGAATATGGCCTTTGATAATTGAATCCAGCCATGGTACCTGAAACGAGAGAAAAATAAGAAGATAATAAAATAAAATAAAAATAAAGAAAGAAAAAAAATGTTTAAATCAAGACTAATTTGATTGAAGCTAATATTGGGAAAAATATATTAAACTAATTCCCCCACAACGGCGCCAAAAACTTGTTGGATAAAATCTAATTATGCACAACACGCAAGTATACGTGGTCAACAAGTAATAAAGTGATAAGTAGAGTATCGTTCCCACAAAAATTTATTTAATAAAAATCACCAAGTACTAACCCGTAACCAACTCAATCTTATTTAAAAGAATGAATTTCAATTTATAAGTAAACTAATTCTAATTACCACTAATTAAAAATCAGATTACGGAGATTTAAGATCACAACTTCACTTATTGCTTCATTAAGTTAACACACTTCTCATCAATTATTTTCTATCCTGAATTGTTAATCAGGAACACTAAAGCAGATAAAACCACCTCTCGATGCATAATACTTATACTCACTTAAATCCACAGATGATAGAATTAAGCAAGACACACTAATTAACTAATCCACTATATCTCTATGTGAATTACAATTAAAAAAAATTTAAAGCATAAGTTCTCTATAAGATTACATATGGCGTAAAGGCATATCTCTATCCTAAACATGAATCATGAATTCCATCTATGCAGAAATCACAAACACATGTCATCATGATCAGATCTAAATCTATATTTCATCTCTCGAGTTCATATAGATTATCACGGTAATTGATGGCCAATCAATTAAACAATTAAGTCCAAACCACAATAGACAATTCTCACAATAGAACATAGTAATTGATAGCGAAACGTATCAAAATAAACTACATAATAAGATCCATTGTAATCTCAAACAAATAATTAGTTCATTGAATTAAAACTAAAAAACCACACTTGAATACACATTAAAAGATAAGAATAAGAGTAAAGAAAAGAATTGAATCTGTTGTCAGCAAATCTCCATCTTCCTCAAGCTCCTACTCTTGATCTTCAATGGTCTCCAAGTTACTTCAATCTCCAAATCTCATCTAATCTAGGGTTCCTAATCTAAGAAATAAAGTAAAGAATAAGTTGATAGAAATCTATCCCAAGAGGAATTTTATAGAATCTTAGAACTAGCCCCCCAATCCAAGTTAAACTCAAGTATTTATAATTCTAATGGACACCCTAGCAAGTTAGGCAACTAAGAATCCTATTCTAGCTCAAATTGGACATCAAATAACCCATTTTAACTCTTTTTATGTTGCCTAGCACGCCCCGCACTGTCCGTAACTCATTCTGGGCGCTCCCCGCGCTACAGTGGCAGAGTTTTCGGTGGCCTAGCGCGCCCCTAGCGCAGTCCGCCCAACTTTGTTTTTTGTTGCGACGTCATTTGGTAAAACAGGCGTAACTTTTGATCCGCTAGGACTTATGGGGTCTGCCACCTATCAAATCGAAGATATCGACGAGACCTACAACTTTCATTCTTTAAGAATTAATAGATTCGGAAAGGATCAAGGCTTGAAGTTCATGCTATGTAAATGGCAAACATGACAACTCTTAACTTTGATCTTCGTTGATAAAAAGGCCATAACTCTCGCATCCGGACTCCGATTGGGATGATTCAAGATGTTTTAGAAAGCTAAGAAGTAGAGCTACCATAAAATCCAAGTTCCAAGCCAAGAACATACATCCAACGTGGTATTAAAAGTCCTTCAATATTCCCTTCTTGCATTTGCTTGTGTATTTTAGTCCAAAAGATGTCTGAATTGCTTTTCATTGCTTCTTCATACCAATGTCATGTCATAGCCTACAAAATAACATAGAATGTATGAAAAGTAACTAAGAAGCTAGAATATAAGTAAATAATTCAAGTAACAAATACCAAATAAGTAGGTATAAAACCTACTTATCATGAATCAACAGGAGAATAACAATAATATCTGCCAACAAATATGCTCATCAAAACTGGATAGTACTCTAACAATGATAATCAAAAACTGAAATCCAAAATATAGAATATATATCTAATTGAGGGTCATAAGACCATGAACTATGTCCATAGTTGCGAGTAATCTTTCAACTCTAACTTTAACAGTCATAAGACTATAAGGACTCCTCGTACTTAAGGGGATCAACCCATCGTACAATGTATTGTGCACAAACATTTTAACGCTAAGTGTAAATTATCCCCTAATAATAATAGGGTTGTTAATCTCAGTATTTAGAGTACAAGTCCGCACCAAAGAAAGTTTGGTTTGGATAAGCTTTCAAGGGTAATTTGAAGTTTAACGAACATCAACTAGAGGACTAGTTGAATCAATAGTGTTTGATAATCAAAACATAATATAGACAATTAAGAATCATAGATGAATTGGTTATACATATTAAACTCATGCTTGAAATAACTATAGAGCATAAACATTCAATAAAAATGAATAAAATGGTAAACCTTTGCTTAAAAAATAAATAAGCTAAGGTTAGAGTCTTATAACATTAGAAATGAAATTACTGAACATACATTAATTGATAACAACCTGGAAACTAAAACCTTGCCCAACACGGTATTAAATTCAAGCAAGGATTAAAAACAGTTCAAAAATAAAGACGATAGCTCAAACTGTGTTCATTATACAAGAATGTAACTTAAGAAACTTGCTTAACTATAAACAAGTTAGAATGAATCAACCAAATGAGAATTCAAGTAACATTAGAATTAAAGTTTGCTCGAATGAACTCTAAGGAAAATTGACTTATTCAATCAACAGTTGAAATAGAAAGCTTGCTCAATCAAAGAATAAAGCTACACAATGTAATAATGGAACTAGCTCAACGAAAGTAAAGAATTAGGAAACGTTCTCAATGTAAAAGATAGAGTTTAGAAACTTGCCTTGAGCGTAAGCTATAAAATTAAACTTCGGGTCACCTACACATAATTTTAGAACCACGATACCTATTAGATATGCTAACATACCATAACATGATCATTTCTAGCTAAAATTATCATTTAAGCACAATTCTTTAATTACCATTTATATTTCAGAAAAATCCAAGTGTTTTACTTCGCAACACTTGTCTAACGCTCATTATGTATACTAAGTTACCACATAACACGTTCTTGATTTTCTAACCATTTTGCAACTTTGAACTTACTAACCCCAATTCACTATGTTATATTAACCTTAACATTACACTTTTAACATGCTAACATAATTTCAGACCATGTCATGTTGCTATCTCAAATCTGCAAAGAACAAAGTAGTAAAACCGTAATCTCAAACTGTGTGGTATATGCGCAATTGCCACATACAAAGCCTAGATCAAGAAGAACAGCTTGTATGTATGATGCACCATTTTTATTTAAGACTGCCAAGAATTGCTACTTTGTTCGTACAAACGACAGTAAGGCTAATGAACAGAGAGTCGATTTTTTAGCCTAACAAACACAATTTTCACCCACCAAACTGTGATAATAAGACGTGAAATAATTATACAAATATCCTAAACATGATTGCTCACCTATTCAATCACTTAGCACAATTTAACAACAACTAAAACCATTTTAATTTCTCAATTTTCATGTTTTTCATATAAAACTCCATTTTGATATTCATCCCAAAATCATCATCGTGAATTCATTACATGATCAAATCATATCATTCAAATTACATTATGTTCAGTATCTCAATGAACTAATATATACAAGCTTCAATTTATACTTTCACATACAAATTGGCCATTAAAATTGATACTTACATAGCTAGATATGAAAAAATATATATAAACCGACAAAATTTCTATCGAAATTTAAATTAGCATGAATTTCTCGTTTAAGCAAATCTCAAATCATCATATACTCATATAATCACAAGTAATCCCATAATATAAAAACAATTTAAATATATTTTAAATTCATGATTATATACAAGTTTGTCAGTAGCCTTATATATATATATATATATATATATATATATATATATATATATATATATAACACTAAGGTTTTGAACATACCTTCAATTAGTAATACAGTCGCTGCTAATTACTGGAATTGATGTGAAAATTCACAAGTTTCCTCTCAAACTCACTCAATTCTCTTTGTTGTCTCTAGGCTAGCAAAACTAGAATGAAAGCTCTGATAACCGATATGCGTAATAACCAAAATACAAAACTGATAGCTAGCGTAGGAAATAAACTAATAGTCTTAATACGCCAACTTAACTAAAATGGCAGTTACAAAACTAACGTATATATTATAATTATTATTCTAATTTATTTTATTTTATTTATTTTATTTTATTTTCAAAAACTTGAAATCCCAAAAGCTATAGGGCTTGTTTGGCAAACCATTTAAATTTTAAAGAATTAAAATACTTAAGCCTTGTTTGGCAAAAAAAAACTAAATTAAATCTTTTTTAATTTATTTTAATAAACACTTTAGTTTATACTTTATAATCACATATCATTTTTAATTAAATATATCATTTTAGCAAATATCACAAAATTATAATTTTCATTATAACTTTATTTAAAAATTTAATATACCATCTAAATTATTAAATCACAACAACAATATAACATCTCATGCTATACTACAATTCTCTAAATTATAAATTAATTCAATTTAGAAATTTATCTAATAAATTTAGATTTACAAATATTTATTAACGACCATCACATTAATAATTATTTATTCCATCAATTCAATAATAGACACATCAAGTAAATATTTATATTATTCAGTAAATATTACAATTTGAAATTTCGGATCGTTACATCCATCCCTCCTTACAAGAATTCTGTCCCCAGAATCACAATTCAAACAATCAAATCGTCACATTCTCCCCTACTTACAAAGATTCTCATCCCCGTAATCGAAACATGCATTAAAAAAAATAACTCATGGTAATTCTTCATCATATCAACTTCGAGTTCCCACGTAGCCTCTTCGACGTTGTGGTTTCTCCATATCACCTTCACTGAAGGTATCACTTTATTCCTGAGCACTTGTTCTTTCCTGTCGACTATCTGGATAGGAATCTCTTCGTAAGACAAATCTTTACTGAACTGCAACGGTTCATACTCAATCACATGCTTGTAATTGGGTTTATACGGTCGCAACACCAACACATGAAAAATAATGTGCACATGCTCTAATTCTTGAGGTAAAGCTACTTCATAAACCACCTCTCCTACTCTGCGTAGAATTTCGAAAGGTCCAATAAACCTCGGGATGAACTTGCCTTTCTTTCTGAAATGAATCTTCCCCTTCCAAGGAGAAACTTTCAGGAACATGAAACTTCCTGCTTCAAACTCAAGACTCTGTCTGTGTTGATCAGTATACTTTTTCTGTCGATCTTAAGCAGCTACCAGTCTTGCTCTGATGAGTTTGACAACTTCAACGGTCTGCTGGATCAGTTATGGTCCTAATAGTTGACGTTCACCAACTTCATCCCAGCATAGTGGAGTTCTGCATTTCCTGTCGTATAATGCGTCGTATGGCGGCATACCAATGCTTGCGTGGTAACTGTTGTTATATGCAAATTCCACCAATGGTAGATGATCATCCCAGTTTCCTTTGAAATCTATAATGCATGCTCTGAGCATATCTTCAAGCGTCTGGATCGTTCTTTCGCTTTGCCCTTCGGTTTGCGGATGATATGATGTGCTCATCTTCAATTGCATTACCATGCATTCTTGTAGTCTCTTTCAGAAATTTGATGTGAACCTCGGATCTCTGTCTGATACAATTGACACTGGAACTCCATGTCTTGAGATGATCTCTTTAACGTATAGCTTTGCCAGCTGATCAAGATTGAATCTAATCTTTATTAGCAAAAAATGTGCAGATTTTGTCAACCTGTCCACTATCACCCATATCGCATCGTATCCTTTTTGATTCGTTGGAAGACCTACCACAAAATCCATTGTAATATGCTCCTACTTCCATTCTGGTATCTCCAACGGTTGAAGTAATCTTCTTGGTCTTTGATACTCAGCCTTCACTTTCTGACATGTCAAGCACTTTGCAACGCATTCTGCAACGTCTCTTTTCATGTTCGGCCACCAAAAATGACGTCATAAATCCTGATACATTTTTCGTACTTCCCGGATGAATCGAATATCTTGAGCTATGTGCTTCCATTAAGATGTCTTCTTTAATATGCTGTACTGCCGGAACACAAATTCGTCCCTCGAATCTTAGCATTCCCTCAGTATCGACCTTATACTTCGCTTCTTTACCCTCGACCACCCTTTGCTTTATTTTCTTGCATTCTTCATCCTGTAGTTGTGCGTTCTTCACTTTGTCCACTTGAGTTGGACTAGTTTCTATCTAGAATAATTTTTCATCTGACTCTTTTGGAAATTTGATTTCCAACTCTAGCATTGTCATTACTGAAATGAGCTCCTCCTTATCAGTTAACAACATCAACTTTTCTCTGCCTTTCCTACTCAAGGCATCTACAACCACATTTGCTTTGCCTGGATGATAAAAGATCTCACAATCGTAATCCTTTATCAATTCCACCCATTTCCTTTGCCGCATGTTCAAGTCTTTCTGTGTGAAAATATACTTCAGACTTTTATGGTCTGTGTAGATCTCACATTTCTCTCCATAGAGATAGTGTCTCCATATCTTCAGTGCAAACACAACCGCCGCCAACTCTAAATCATGAGTCGGACACCCTTTTTCGTAGTCTTTCAGTTGCCTTGATGCATACGCAATAACCTTGTCATTCTTCATAAGTACACAACCCAATCCTTTGTGTGAAGCATCACTATACACCATAAAATTTCCTGTATTATCCGATAATGACAACACAGGTGCCACACTGAGCTTCTTCTTTAATTCTTGAAAACTTTCTTCACATTTTTCCGTCCAAATAAATTTTACAGATTTTCTTGTCAAATTTGTCAACAGAGTGGCAATCTTGGAAAAATCCTGAATAAATCGTCTATAATAGCCTGCCAATCCCAAGAAACTTCTTACTTCTGATGAAGTTCTTGGTTGTTCCCAATTTATCATAACTTCAACTTTTGATGGATCCACGGTAATCCCATCCTTATCGATTACATGCCTAAGAAATTGTACATGTTCCAGCCAAAATTCACATTTAGAGAATTTCGCGTACAACTTTTCCTTTCTTAACGTCTCCAATGTCAGACGTAAGTGTTCCACGTGTTCCTCTTGAGTTTTAGAGTACACAAAAATATCATCGATGAACACCACCACAAATTTGTCCAAAAATGGTTTAAACACCCTGTTCATCAAATCCATGAACGTTGCAGGGGCGTTTGTCAAACCAAATGACATCACTAAAAATTCGTAATGTCCATACCGGGTTTGGAATGCCGTCTTTGGTACATCCTCCTTCCTTACTTTCAGTTGATGATACCCACTTCTCAAATCTATTTTTGAGAAATATCTAGCACCCTTCAATTGATCAAACAAGTCATCTATTCTTGGTAATGGATATTTTTTTCTTAATAATGACTTTGTTCAATTACCTACAATCAATGCAAAGACGCATTGACCCATCCTTCTTCTTCACAAACAACACCGGTGCTCCCCATGGCGACACACTCGGCTGAATGTACTTCTTGTCTAACAGTTCTTGCAGTTGTACCATCAGTTCTTTCATCTCCACCGGAACCATTCTGTATGGGGCCTTTGATATAGGAGCGGTTCCTGGCGCTAAGTCGATCAGGAACTCGATTTCTCGGTCAGGCGAAAGTCCTGGTAAATCCTCCGAAAACACATCCACGAACTCCCTAACCACCGGTATTTCCTCCAATTTCATACCATTCTCCTTTTGAGTATCGACTATATAAGCTAAATACCCTACACAACCTTGACTCAATAACTTTTTGGCCTGCATCATCGTCAGACATTTCATTTGTCTAGGCGATTTACTACCATAAAAAACTACCTTTGATGGAGTCATAAGGTTTACACACTTCTTTTGGCAATCAATTATCGCTATATAATTGAATAGCCAATCCATTCCCAAAATAACATCGAACTCTTCGAGTTTTATCGGAATTAAATCTACTTTCATAACATTCCCCTTAATGTTCACCCTACAGTTCTTGTATACAAACTTAACAGGAATCACTTCCCTATTCGCAATTTCTATGTTTAAAGGGAAGTTCAAATCTTCACAAGGTATTTCTAACTTCTTAACAAATTCATCAGATATAAACGGGCAAGTGGCACCCGAATCAAATAATACATATGCATTTATATTATTGATTGGGATAATACCTGACACGACATCTTTTGATTGCACTGCATCATGCACCGTCCTGTTGAAGGTTCTGAGTGTGGGATTATTTGTTGACGTTGGTCCTGCAATAGCCAGCGCACCTCCACTAGCATTTCCATTGCTCCCATTTATCTCACCATGTCTCTTCTTAGGGCATTCACGAGCAAAGTGGTCCTTGGACCCGCACGTGAAACATACATTCTTCTTAGCTTGAGTGCAATTTGGGGCGATGTGACCCTCCTGGCCACAATTGAAGCATACTCGTTTCCCCATCAAGCACACACCCTTATGAAACTTCCCATAAGTAGCACATGCTTCAAATTTCTTATTTTGCTGGTTTCTTTGCTGATTTCCAGCTCCCCCATTCGCATTCCACTTCCTCTTCAAATTGTTGCCATTTTCGCCGTTACTACCACCACCATTCTTTGCTTCACCTTCACTTTTCTTCTTCCTCTGCTCTTAATTATGTTTTGTTACTGCCTCGCCTCCACTTTCAGTGAGAATTGCTTTCTCGATCACTGCTACAAATGTCTTCAATTGGAACAGGGAAACCCTACTATACAATCAGGGTTTCAGTCTCTGCTCGAACCTCCTTGCCTTACGCTCGTCTATACTAACTTGATATGGCGCAAATCTCGCCAACTCATTGAATTTTACGGCATACTCAGACACCGACATCGTTCCCTGCTTTAGTTCCAAAAATTGAACCTTTAGCTAACTCTTCGAACTCTCTGGGAAATAGGTCTCGAAGAACAGCTCCTTAAACCTATCCCAAGTCATCACTCCTAGTCCTTCCTGAGTTTTATTGGCCTGCCACCAATAACTAGCCTCTACTTTCAACATAAATGTTGCAAAAGTAGTCTTCTGATTATCTTGTACCCTATCTTCTGATTATCTTCTACCCTAGCAACATCAAAAACCTTCTCGATTTCCATGATCCAGGTTTGAGCCTAAACTGGAATCATGGACCCTCGGAATTCTGGTGGTCCAACCGAGTTGAAGTCCTTAAACGTAGTACCTTGATTCTGAGGTTGATTCTGCAAAGCACCCGTCAGTAACGTCACTAGCTGCTAAACTGGGTTTCCTTCCACATTGTTGTTGTTGTTGTCCTCAGTGGTTCTCTGTCATGGTGGTTGACGTCTTGGAGGCATTTTCTGTTAAAATACATCCATTAGCTTCTATTCAACCTTTTAAGTATTATATACTTAAGTTGCACATCATAAAAGTTTATCACATAACACTTAACACTTTGAATAAAATAATAACTTTTATTCATTCATCATTTTAAAAAAACATCAAAACAATAGCATCACTGCTATTTACATTACTTTCCTGAACTATAACAGTTGCAGGATAACATCATCATCATCTATCCCATTGGTTATATCATACCCGGGATTTACATTTCATTTATTTTCTATTCACATGTCAATTACATTCTCTATAATGTTCTACTAAGATACTGCGTAGCCTTACGACGCTCCTCCTCCATAATTCGGAACATTGTTTGGCGATCCAATATGTATGATGGTAGCGTGTCAAACTGAATTGGATAACCCATGACCCGATCCTGAACTCGATTGATCACGGTGTTGAACACGTTGTTCATTTCTTCCATTTTCCTACTCTTTGCTTGTGCGCCTCTCTCTGCCATTCCAGCTCGTTGATAAGCTTCATTGTACGCATCTTCAGCTCTTGCCCTCTTAGTAGATTCCTCCTTCAGCTTATTCTCCAGTTATGCAATCTTCTCCATCAGTTGCTCGTTTTCCCCTTCTGTGTGGATCAGGTTCTCTTCAACGTTGTTCAGTCGTTCTTCTCGATCCTGGATCTCATCGTCTTTCTGTGCAATCAAGGTCTTTTGTTCAGCTACTATCTCCTGTAACTCCTCGACGGTATCTTGAAGTTCCACATTGCGGTCATACACCTCATCGTACATACGGGCAGCTATCGAATTAAGTGGAAGCTCTTCCTCCTCGTCCTCCTCATCCCCCGACTGTGGAAGCTCCATGGGATCCTTCTCGTCCGTCTCTATCTCATCCTCCTCATCAGGTACTCTCTCCTGCTCAACTACTATGACCGACGAAACTGTTTCCCGTGGCAGTAGGTGTTCCTAAATCACCTGAATATCTCGAGGCTCCTACTCTCTAGCCTGATTGGATCCTCCTATATTAGTCATCCTGTCAACCAAATTTTAAGTTTTAATTACTAATCATTACTACTCGACACTCACGAGCACATAAGTTGTAATCACATAAGCACATAAGTGTTTTATTACTTTCTCTTCCTAAAACTCGATAAGAGTTTATCATTACTATCTTTTCAAAGGTTACTTCCTAAGGCTTTTTTCCCCCGCCTAAGGTTCATAACCTAAGGCTTTGATACCAACATGTGACACCCCCAAATCTAGGTACTACATTTTCCACAAGATTTGGTGCTCACTATCCATACATTCATACTATCTACCCAAATAAATAATATTTAAACCATAATCCTCCCTTTCAATAGGGTTACATCATTTAATCCAAAAACATCCCAGGTTATCTAACCTTAAAACATCATTCAAATGCGGAATTAAATTATTACATTACATCATTATTAAAAATCTATGATCATAACAGTAATCAAAAGTACAAATCAGCATCACTTGTACATTTTTCCCCTTCCTTTGCTAGTTGAAGGCTCATCTACCTTCTCAACTTTAACTGCAATGAGTATATAAATATGCAAGAGTGAGCAAAACAATTGCTCACTGGATATAATAATGAATCAACAGGGGAATAACAATAATATCTGCTAACAAATAGGCTCATCAAAACTGGATAGTACTCTAACAATGATAATCAAAAACTGGAATCCAAAATATGGAATATATATCTAACTGAGGGTCATAAGACCATAAACTATGTCCACAATTGCGAGTAATCTTTCAACTCCAACTTTAACAGTTATAAGACTATAAGGACTCCTCGTACTTAGGGGGATCAGCCCTTCGTACAATGTATTGTGCACAAACATTTTAATGCTAAGCGTAAATTATCCCCTAATAATAATAGGGATGTTCATCTCAGTATTTAGAGTACAAGTCCGCACCAAAGAAAGTTTGGTTTGGATAAGCTTTCAAGGGTAATTTGAAGTTTTAACGAACATCAACTAGAGAACTAGTTGAATCAATAGTGTTTGATAATCACAACATAACATAGACAATTGAGAATCATAGATGAATCGGTTATACATATTAAATTCATGCTTGAAATAACTATAGAGCATAAGTATTCAATAAGAATGAATAAAATGGTAAACCTTTGCTTAAACAATAAATAAGCTAAGGTTAGAGTCTTATAACATTAGAAATTAAATTACTGAACATACATTAATTGATAGCAAGCTGGAAACTAAAAACCTGCCCAACATGGTATTAAATTCAAGCAAAGATTAAAAATAGTTCAAAAATAAAGACGATAGTTCAAACTGTGTTCATTATACAAGAATGTAACTTAAGAAACTTGCTTAACTATAAACCAGTTAGAATGAATCAACCGAATGAGAATTCAAGTAACATTAGAATTAAAGTTTGCTCGAATGAACTCTAGGGACAATTGACTTATTCAATCAACAGTTGAAATAGAAAGCTTGCTCAATCAAAGAATAAAGCTACATAATGTAATAATGGAACTAGCTCAACGAAAGTAAAGAATTAGGAAACTTTCTCAATGTAAAAGATAGAGTTTAGAAACTTGCCTTGAGCGTAAGCTATAAAATTAAACTCACGGTCACCTGCACATAATTTTAGAACCATAATACCTATTAGATATGCTAACATACCATAACATGTTCATTTCTAGCTAAACTTATCATTTAAGCACAAGTCTTTCATTACCATTTATTTTTCAGAAAAAACCAAGTGTTTTACTTCGCAACACTTGTATAACGCTCATTATGTATACTAAGTTACCACATAACACGTTCTCGATTTACTAACCATTTTGCAACTTTGAACTTACTAACCCCAATTCACTATGTTATATTAACCTTAACATTACACTTTTAGCATGCTAACACAATTTTAGACCATGCCATGTTGTTATCTCAAATCTGCAGCAACAACAGAAACCAGAATCTCAAACTAGGGTATGGCAAACAAGCGCTTATACAAAGGCTCAGGACCCCACAACAATTGTGCCATTTTTTGCCTTGTCTTGGCAAAGCAATTGCTACGGTGTTCAGACAGACGCATAGAAGGCTAATGAACAGTAGCCGATTTTAGCCCAACAAACACAATTTTTACCCACCAAACAGTGATACTAACACGTAAAATAATTATACAACTATCCTATACATGATTGCTCACCTATTCAATCACTTAGCACAATTTAACAACAACTAAAACCATTTTAATTTCTCAATTTTCATGTTTTTCATATAAAACTCCATTTTTGATATTCATCCCAAAAATCATCACTATGAATTCATTACATGATCAAATCATCTCATTCAAATTACATTATGTTCGTATCTCAATGAACTAACATATACAAGCTTCAATTTATACTTTCACATACAAATTGGCCATTAAAATTGATACTTACATAGCTACATATGAAAACATATATAAACTGACAAAATTTCTACTGAAATCCGAAATTAGCATGAATTTCTCGTTTAAGCACAATCTCCAGTCATCATATACTCATATAATCACAAGTAATCCCATAATATAGCAACAATTCAACAAATTTGAAATTCACAGATTATATAAAAGTTTTGTAAGTATCATATATACATATATATATATATATATATATATATATATATATATAACACTAAGGTTGTGAACATACCTTCAATTACTAATACAGTCGCTGCTAATTACTGGAATTGATGTGAAAATTCACAAGTTTCCTCTCAAACTCACTCAATTCTCTCTGTTGTCTCTAGGCTAGCAAAACTAGAATGAAAGCTCTAATAACCAATATGCGTAATAACCAAAATACAAAACTGATAGCCAGCGTAGGAAATAAACTAATAGTCTTAATACACCAACTTAACTAAAATGGCAGTTACAAAACTAACGTATATATTATAATTATTATTCTAATTTATTTTATTTGATTTTCAAAAACTAGAAATCCCAAAAGCTATAGGGCTTGTTTGGCAAACCATTTAAATTTTAAAGAATTAAAATACTTAAGCCTTGTTTGGAAAAAAAAACTAAATTAAACCTTTTTTAATTTATTTTAATAAACACTTTTGTAACGCCCCAGAAAATCGAACCTTTGTAGATACTTTTAATAAGGAATAAAATAATATTATTTATTATTATTACGTATGGATAAGACCAATGTCGTTCTATAACCTAGAAATGTTGGAACGTCGTAGTATTTTAACTACGTGGGAGAATTAAAGTGTTTGAATTTCTAAGACGAAAATAAAAGCTTTCCGAGAAATTTTTTGAAAAACACTATTCATCAATTTCTGCTTGGGAATTATTTTTGAACTTCCGAGAAATACGTAACGTTATAATATCAAGGTGAGATGGATTATGTAATAATAATCTAAGTATGGAAAACATAATATTTCGCCTATGGACTTAATTTGGGAACATTAGGTTTATTAAGCGTTAAAGGGTGAAAGTTGTGATCGTATAATGTGTATTCATTAAATGAAGGTAATGAATGTAAGTATAATATGACGTATTATACTATTATGTGTGGAGAATGTGATAACGTATATTACGAATTAATATATGAGCTATCATACAAGAATTATACGTGGTGTATATATGTTAAGTTGTTAATTAAATGTAATGGACTTGTAGGATTATTAGCTTAGTGATAGAAGTCCAATAGAATGTGATACTTAAGCCCAAGTGTTTGATAGATCATGTGTCCAAACTATGGTAGCATAAGCCCAATAAAGAATTAGCTAGATTAATTAACAAAGCCCAATGAGTAAGCCATGATCCATGGGGCAAACCAAGTATGAAATGGGTAGACTTGATGGGCAAACAAATTGTGTGGTGACCAAGTGATGTGCTAGACAAGGAATGAATAGTAAGGAGGTGGAATAAGGAGGTGGGATGGTGTTTTGATCATTTTACCCTAGCTTTTGGTTGCCTATATATACCAAGCCTCATTTCATTTGTTGGTTGTTATTTCATCCAACACTTTCCTCTCAAAGATAAGCAACTTATTTGGTAGAGAGAATAAGCCACTTAAACACTTATAAGCCACTTCAACTTTTGCTAGATTTTCCAAAGTGAATTGAAGTCATAGTCTTCAAGGGTAATACTCATACTTTTTATCTTTATCTCTTCTATGATAGGATTGATAGAGAAGGGGGATTGGTTGTTAAGAACATGTTATAAGTTATTAAGGAATGAACTTAAGCCGAATAAGTTGAATAACCAACTTGAACTCTAATAAGTTGTTAGAATCTTGAAGAACTTGTCATATGTTTGTAATATGATTTTAGTATGTTGAATAGTATGAGAACATTGATTTCTGGTCTTATGTCCACGGTAAGTAATAAGCATGAGAATTTGTAGTTCATAAGTTGATTATGTCATTGACTTGTGAGAATAAGTCAAAATCTACTTTGATGATAAGTTGGTGTAATAAGTAACTTGTGATGTTCATATGTTGGTTGAAATACATTTAGAATGATTAGTAATGAAGCTTTGCCGGAATTCACACGATTAGACGATTATCGTTGAATTTGTAAAATTCTCGGAATGGAATTCGTATTTTGTGTTTGAAGTCAAAAACGTTGGTTTTCAATGGAGACAAGTCATATTTGGCATTATAGAGTTGCAGACTTGAAAATAACTGAATTCTGACTTAGAACGAAGAAACGAGCGTTGAACGTTCATGGACGTTTATCGTTTTCGTTAAAAATGAACTCATTGGTGAAATTTTAGCAAACAAAGTTAAATAGATAAAATTCTTGCATGAACGCATAGAGGATGTAATTGCTGAACCGTAGGCTTTTGAATGAGCCAATTCGAACTTATAACGAAGAAGTTATGAGTCCGGGAGTTTCGTGAAATTTTCAAACTTTGCAAATTGTCTGAGGCACAGAGTGAAGGCGTATGCATACCATGGCCAACCCAAGGCCAAATGGGTGGTATATGAAAGAATGCTGTGTGTCGGATGCTGTGCATCGCTAACTCGCGCCGCATCGATGAGATGAAGAGTAATGGGTGGAAATACAACGGCCAACCCTAGGCAATGGACAGTAAAGAATAATTACAAGTAAAAAATGAAAGGGAACTTTATAGTAATGAACTAGGGCATAAACATGACATTGTTAGGACATTGTTAGACACTTACGTATGATGATTAAGAGTTAATAATCAAACGAAGATAAACGAAATATGAATAACGTAATGAAAGCCGGAAACCAATAATAGTAGATCTAAGTCAGGATTTACATTGAGATGAAGGGTAAGATATAATAGTATACATACTTGATTATATATAACCTAATGTGGTACGTTATATGATCATGTATTATAGAAACGTAGAGACTTAAAGTGTACGTGTGTTAATCCGTAAGCAGACGCTGAAGGCAAGTATTCTACCCCTTGTTCCAGTTCAGTCTGGACAAGCTTTGTAATTCATGTATTCTTTCGCATGAAGATTTAACAATGAAGTGTAAAGCCAATTCTTTCGGCTAGACTTATATTATGATTTTGTCAAGCATGAGTAGTGTTTACTGAGTTATATTGGTATGGTTTTCAATCGAAGACCCAGTATGCTAAAATGTTTTTGTCGTTTAACGACAGGCACGTGAGGTTGCCACAACTTAAACGCATACACGTTTAATGAATGTAGTGTTGATCAACATAGAGTACTATAGGCTGATCACCCAGAAGTGCTCATAAACTATGCCGGACTTACAGACTTAGTGTCGGGTTGTCCTTTTCAAAAGAAATTATGAACTACTCATAGTCTTGAGCCTTAGTTGATATTCTACTGAATATTGTTGTTGGAAAACGTTTTGAATGAAAAGAAGTGCTATGTTGAATTATCGATAGTGCTTCGTAACTATTGTTCAGTAACTGAAGATATATAAGTTCTATGTTTCAAGCATGTTGTTTATTAGAATTATAGTACTTGTTGAGCTAGTCATGCTCACTCTTGCTTGAACCATATGAACACAGCTAAGATCGAGTGGACCGAAGGCTCAGGCAAGGACAAGGGCAAGGCGAAGACGAACCCTTAGATTTCTTATGTAATAGAATAGTTGAATGTCTGTAATATATTAAATATTATGACCAGCATAAACCAATGGTTTACAAAGAACCTGGGAAATGTAATATTATTTTGGATATATAGAAGTTATATTAGTCCTTTTGAGACTATTCAATTGAATGAATGAATGGTAGTACCGTGTAGCACAATCTATCGGATTGGAAGAGACCCGGATTTGGGGATGTCACAGGTTGGTATCAAAGCATTAGGTTATAAAACTTAAGGGGGGATTAAAAACCTTAAGTCATAACCTTAAGAGAAGTCAAAGAAGTACAAGAAGAAAATAAACTTATAAAAATGCATTATGATTATGTTATGTGTTTTTATTATTCTACTGATGTGTACTAATCAACTTAATTGTTTTGTGTAGATGTCAGGAGTAAACGGAATGTTTGTAGATGGTCAAGCCATTAGTGAAGAATCGGTGAACCAAATAGAGGTTTTACCGAACCCCATAGTAGCAGATCCGGAAGTGGTAGTTATTGAGTCTGGAGACTCAAATGATGCTGACTATATGTCAGTATTCGATGGGATGATAGAGGAGGAAGTAGAGACAGTGTCCTTTAATCCAGTGGCTATAGCAGCGGAGATAGCTCCTGGGGGGTCGATGTTGTCTCTTTTTATGTCAGTGTTGGATAGAAATATCCATTACTATCAGGAGGTCAAGGAGCTAAAAGCAGAGCTCCAAATGGTTATAGAGGACAAGACTGATGTCGAGTCCATGTGCGAGCAGGAGCATGATGAATAGATTTTGGCTAAGGACAAAGTCCACGAGTTAAAGCATGAGGTCTTTGAGCTCATGGAGGAGCTAAAGACCATGGCGTAGAAGATAGGGAGGATGTCCTATATCTATAGGAGTTCTCATACCGATTTCCAGTAGCAGGTAGCTGGTTATCCTGTAGAGGTGGGGCAAACACGGCATACTATTAGCCGTGATATTATTACCAGTCTTACCAAGGCAAATTTTGAGAATGTCTTGAGGCAGATGTAGACTAGTAGTAGTTAAAGTAGTATGTAAATATTTTGTAAGTAGTAGTGACGTAAAGCCCTTTTTGTATAATAAGGTAGTCTTTTGTAAATCCCAATTTTTGGAAAGCGATAGCGGGAAAGTAATGTAATCAGCTTAGGTTGTGTATGTAACCAATGTAGTATTATACTACGAAGAATGAATATAAGTCCTTTTTATGGAAAGCAATGAGTTATGGATGTTGGAGTTATTGTTTAATATTAATGATAACTAATAAAGAAAGGAATAATAACGATGTGTTTATTGTATCAGCAAAATGCCACCAAGAAGAGTGCAACGTAACCAAGGAACGAACGTGAATCAACCGGAGGGAGGTCCGGTTAACCCGATGCAGGAGTTTGTTAATTTAATAACTAGCTGCCTTTAATAGAACAGGGGCTAATATCCCCGTAAATCCAAGAGTAGCAATAGCTACTACCTTTAAAGATTTCAAGAGTGTGGGTCTGCCAGAGTTCAAAGGAACTTCGGACCCCATTGAAGCCCAAACGTGGGTTAAGGAGATAGAGAAGGCATTTATGATAGCAAATGTTGACGAAGCCCAGAAGGTTGCCTTTGCGACCTATATGATGAAGGGAGAGACCAACTTTTGGTGGGAAGCCAATCAGGCTAGGGCCGGGATAGCGAATCTAACATGGGAGAGGTTCAAGGAGATATTCTTTGAGAACTACTTTCCCACGAGCATGCAAGGGAGGATGGAGAAGCGGTTTCTCGAGTTGAAGCAAAGGGACATGACGGTTCCCCAATACGCCGCAAAGTTTAATGAACTGGCAAGGTTCGCTCCACACCAAGTGGATACTGAGGTAAGAAAGGCGCGACGGTTCGAACAGGGCTTGAAACCCTAGCTCTATAACCGCTTATCGGTGTTCCAAAGTATTTCTTTTGGGACCGTTTTAGAGAAGGCGATAATCACCGAGGGTGGTAGTGAAGCTTTAAGTCAATACCACAAGGACAAAAAGAGCAAGGTTAAAGTAGATGGCAGAGTAAAGATCGAGGGAGCCAGTGGTAGTGGCGAGGGTCAGAAGAGGAAGGTATTTAGCTCTGGGAATACCGGAGTGAAGCAAGGAGACCCGAAGAGAAGAATGGAGGCCTGCAAGACCTGTGGGAAGACTCACTTAGGTGTCTGTCTTAAGGGGAAGGCTGTCTGTTATAACTGTGGACAGGAGGGACATATTGTGCCTAATTGTCCGAGTCCGAAGAAGAACCATGGATGCTTTGTGTGTGGGTGTTGACCACATGGCAAAAAGAATCACTCAAGAAGGGGATGGACGGAACAAGGGGCACTAATAGCGGTAAGTTAGCTATTGGGGTCCAGCGTAGCCGAGTAGGCCGATGGGTCGTACCTTTAACATGACAGTTCAAGATGTAGTCGCATCAGGGGATGTCGTCACAGGTATTATTTCGATCAACGATATCAATGCTTACGTGTTATTTGATTCGGGTTCTACTTGTTCGTTTATAGCGTGCGATTTTGCTAGACGATTAGGATTACTTCCCGAAAAGTTGCCTATACCTTTAAATATTAAGGTAGCGAACGAAGAGATAATTCCTGTGGAAGATGTTCATAAGAGTTGTTGTGTAGATATACGGGGTTGTAAATTATCGGTAGATTTGTTACCGATAAAGTTAGGAGAATTAGATGTAATTCTCGGAATGGATTGATTAGTAAACCATGGGGCAATTATAGATTGTCAAAAGAAATGTGTGAACATTAATACGTTAGAACAACCTCAGGTTGTATTTTATGGTAATAGATCGCCGGGACGTTCGTGTTGTCTAACCATGACACAAATTAGGAAATTTCTGAGAAAGGGATGTGTAGGTTACTTGTGCCATGTTGTTGATACCCAGAGAGTGGTAGCAACCATGGAACAAATACCTATAGTGAGAGAATTTGCCGATGTATTTCCGAGTGAATTTCTGGGACTTCCGCCGGATAGGGACACCGAGTTTGTGATTGACATTGTGCCAGGAGCGGCACCAGTTTCCAGGGCAGCGTATCGTATGGCACCAGTGGAGATGAAGGTGTTAATGATGCAGTTGCAAGAACTGTTAGACCGGAAGTACATTCAACCGAGTGTTTTGCCGTGGGGAGCACCGGTACTGTTTGTCAAAAAGAAGGACGGATCATTAAGACTGTGTATCGACTATCGAGAGTTGAACAAGTTAACGATAAATAATAAATACCCATTGCCCAGGATCGATGATCTCTTTGATCGGTTGAAAGGGCTAAGTATTTTTCTAAAATAGATTTAAGAACGGGGTATCATCAGTTGAAGGTTAGGAAGGAGGATGTGCCAAAGACAGCATTCAGGACTCGTTATGGTCATTACGAGTTTCTAGTGATGTCGTTTGGGTTGACAAATGCACCAGCTGCATTCATGGATATGATGAACAGAGTGTTTAAACAATATTTGGACAAGTTCATCGTGGTGTTTATAGATGATATTCGAGTCTATTCTAAGACGCTAGAAGATCATGCTGAACACCTAAGATTAGTATTGGAGACACTTAGGAAGGAGAAGTTGTATGCGAAGTTCACTAAGTGTGAATTTTGGTTAGAGAAGGTGCAGTTTTTAGGTCATGTCATTGACCATGAGGGAATTTAAGTAGATCCAGCGAAGGTGGAAGCCGTGATGAATTGGGAACAACCAAAAACGCCGACTAAGGTGCAGAGTTTCTTAGGGTTAGAGGGTTACTATCGGGGATTCATCCAAGAATTTTTGAAGATAGCTACTCCGTTGACTAACTTGACGAGGAAGACGGTGAAATACGCTTGGACTGACAAGTACGAGGACTGTTTTCAAGAACTGAAGAAGAGGTTGAGTGAAGCGCCTGTTTTGTCATTGCCTGATGACACATAAAATTTTGTAGTTTATAGCGATGCTTCACATAGAGAACTTGGTTGCGTGCTCATGCAGCATGGCAAGGTCATTACGTATGCATCTAGGTAGTTGAAGGATTATGAGAAAGTTTACCCTACTCATGATCTGGAACTGGCCGTAGTAGTTTTTGCTCTAAAGATATGGAGACATTATCTTTATGGAGAAAAATGTGAGATATACACGGACCACAAAAGTCTAAAATATATCTTCACACGTGAAGGAGTTGAATATGAGGCGGAGGAGATGCATTTGGAGTTGATAAAGGATTACGATTGTGAAATCCTGTATCACCCTGGAAAAGCCAATGTAGTTGTCGACGCCTTAAGTAGAAAGGGTCGAGAAAAGTTATCTTTGTAAATGGCTCAAACTGAGTTGATAGTAGAGATGGCTAGGATGGAGTTGGAAGTGAAGCTGCCAAGTGAAGCATGACAAATTCTATTTGTGACGGAGATGCAATCGACCATTGTAGAAAGAGTTAAGGAGGTACAACTCAAAACTGATGAGTGTGTGGGATGAAGGAGCGGTACCGCCAATGAAAAGATATTAAGTACAGTCTTGATAATGAGGGATTATTAAGATTTGAAGGAAGAATTTAGGTTCCGAATGAGACAGAATTAAAGGAGCGGGTTCTACAAGAGGCTCATAGTTCAAGGTTTTCGATTCATCCTGGTAGCACTAAGATGTATCAAGATCTTCGACAAAGTTTCTAGTGGTTGAACATGAAGAGAGAAATAGCAGAGTACGTGAGTAGGTGCTTGACTTGTCAGAGAGTTAAGGTCGAACATCAACGCGACCAAGTGGCTTGCCATCTGATCATTAGAAATTTGGAGTGGAAATGGGAGAATATCACGATGGATTTTGTGGTAGGACTTCGACTACTCGTAAGGGGCATGATGCGATCTGGGTAATAGTAGACCGATTGACGAAGTTGGCTCACTTTTTACCAATTAGGGTTAAGCATAACTTAGACCAGTTAGCTAGACTCTATATTAAGGAAATAATCTCCAGACATGGAGTACCTGTATAGATTGTGTCAGATCGTGATCCACGATTCACATCGAACTTTTGGAGAAGTCTACAAGAGCAGTTGGGAACGCAATTGAATTTGAGTACAGCGTATCATCCACAAACGGATGGACAGAGCGAGAGGACAATTCAGACATTAGAAGATATGTTGAGATCTTCCGTCATGGATTTCAAGGGTAGTTGGGATGATCATCTACCATTAGTGGAGTTTGCGTATAACATTAGTTATCATGCAAGCATAGGTATGTTGCCTTATGAAGCTTTGTATGGGAGGAAATGCAGAACGCCACTGTATTGTGATGAGGTAGGAGAACACCGAATGTTGGGACCAGAATTGGTGCAACAGACAGCGAACATTGTCAAGAAGATACAAATGCGTCTTCTAGTAGCTCAAGACAGACAGAAGAAGTTTACGGATCCACATAGAGAGAATCGGGAGTATGAAGTAGGTTCGTACATATTCCTAAAAGTATCTCCCTGGAAAGGAAAGATACGTTTTGGGAAGAAGGAAAGTTAAGTCCGAAGTTATAGGACCTTTTGAGGTATTAAAATGGGTAGGTGAGGTAGCTTATATGATAGCCTTACCTCCAGACCTAGAATGAATACATAATATATTTTATGTATCCGTGTTACGTCCTTATAAGCCAGATTATAAGCGCGTGATAGAATATAAGCCTATTCATATCGAGAAGGACTTAACGTATGAGGAAACGCTGATTCAAATTGTTGATAGAAAAGAACAAGTTCTGCGGAATAAAGTCATACCTTTCGTAAAGGTGATATGGAAGAACCACAATGCAGAAGAAGCAACGTAGGAGTTAGAAGAAATGATGAAAAAGAATTACCCTCATTTATTTGTGTAATTTTTTTTTATATAGCGAGATTCTGGGGACAGAATCCTTATAAGGGGGAGAGAATGTAACGCCCAAGAAAATTGAACCTTTGTAAATACTTTTAATAAGGAATAAAATAATATTATTTATTATTATTATGTATAGATAAGACGAATGTCGTTCTATAACCTAGAAACGTTGGAACGTCGTAGTATTTTAACTACGTGGGAGAATTATAGTGTTTGAATTTCTAAGACGAAAATAAAAGCTTTCCGAGAAATTTTCCGAAAAATACTATTCATCAATTTCTGCTAGGGAATTATTTTTGAACTTCTGAGAAATACGTAACGTTATAATACCAAGGTGAGATGGATTATGTAATAATAATCTAAGTATGGAAAACGTAATATTTCACATGCGGACTTAATTTGGGAACATTAGGTTTATTAAGCGTTAAAGGATGAAAGTTGTGATCGTATAATGTGTATTCATTATATGAAGGTAATGAATGTAAGTATAATATGACGTATTGTACTATTATGTATGGAGAATGAGATAACGTATATTACGAATTAATATACGAGCTAGCATACGAGAATTATATGTGGTGTATATATGTTAAGTTGTTAATTAAATGTAATGGACTTGTAGGATTATTTGTTTAGTGATAGAAGTCCAATAGAATGTGATACTCAAGCCCAAGTGTTTGATAGATCATGAGTCCAAACTATGGTAGCATAAGCCCAATAAGGAATTAGCTAGATTAATTAACAAAGCCCAATAAGTAAACCATGATCCATGGGGCAAACCAAGCATGAAATGGGTAGACTTGATGGGCAAACAAATTGTGTGGTGACCAAGTGATGTGCTAGACAAGGAATGAATAGTAAAGAGGTGGAGGATTGAGGAGGTAGAATGAGGAGGTGGAATAAGTAGGTGGGATGGTGTTTTGACCATTTTACCCTAGCTTTTGGTTGCCTATATATACCAAGCCTCATTTCATTGGTTGGTTATTATTTCATCCAACACTTTTCTCTCAAAGATAAGCAACTTATTTGGTAGAGAGAATAAGCCATTTAAACACTTATAAGCCACTTCAACTTTTGCTAGTTTTTCCAAAGTGAATTGAAGTCATAGTCTTCAAGGGTAAGACTCATACTTTTTATCTTTATCTCTTCTATGATAGGATTGATAGAGAAGGGGGATTGGTTGTTAAGAACATGTTATATGTTATTAAGGAATGAACTTAAGCTGAATAAGTTGAATAAGCAACTTGAACTCTAATAAGTTGTTAGAATGTTGAAGAACTTGTCATATGTTTGTAATATGATTTTAGTATGTTGAATATAGTATGAGAACATTGATTGAGGGACTTATGTCCATGGTAAGTCATAAGCATGAGAATTTGTAGTTCAAAAGTTGATTAAGTCATTGACTTATGATAATAAGTCAAAACCTACTTTGATGATAAGTTGGTGTAATAAGTAACTTGTGATGTTCATATGTTGGTTGAAATCCATTTAGAATGATTAGTAATGAAGCTTTGCCAGAATTCACACTATTGGACGATTATCGTCGAATTCGTAAAATTCTTGGAATGGAAGTCGTATTTTGTGTTTGAAGTTGGAAACATTGGCTTTTCTATGGAGATAAGTCATATTTGGCATTATAGAGTTGTCGACTCAAAAATGACCGAATTCTGACTTAGAACGAAGAAACGAGCGTTGAACGTTCATGGACGTTTATCGTTTTCGTTAAAAATGAACTCATTGGTGAAATTTTAGCAAACAAAGTTAAATAAATAAAATTCTTGCATGAACGCATAGAGGATGTAATTGCTGAACCGTAGGCTTTTGAACGAGCCAATTCGGACTTATAACGAAGAAGTTATGAGTCCGGGAGTTTCGTTAAATTTTCAAACTTTGCAAATTGTCTGAGGCATAGAGTTGGCGCCGCGGTGCCAACCCAAGGCCAAATGAGGTATGCCATAGTCAGTGCCATGTCCAGATGCGTGTATCGCTAACTCGTCTGATGCAGAAGCGAGATGAGGAGTAATGGGTGAAAGCCGGTTAAATACCAACCCTAGGTAATGGACAATAAAGAATAATTACAAGTACAAAATGAAAGGGAACTTTATAGTAATGAACTAAGGCATAAACATGACATTGTTAGGACATCGTTAGACACTTACGTATGATGATTAAGAGTTAATAATCAAACGAAGATGAACGAAATTTGAATGACGTAATGAAAGCCGGAAACCCATAATAGTAGATCTAAGTCAGGATTTACATTGAGATGAAGGGTAAGATATAATAGTATACATACTTGATTATATATGACCTAATATGGTACGTTATATGATCATGTATTGTAGAAATGTAGAGACTTAAAGTGTATGTGTATTAATCAGTAAGCAGACGCTGAAGGCAAGTATTCTAACCCTTGTTCCAGTTCAGTCTGGACAAGCTTTGTAATTCATGTATCTAATTGGTTATATCATACCCGGGATTTACATTTCATTTATTTTCTATTCACATGTCAATTACATTCTCTACAATGTTCTACTAAGATATTGTGTAGCTTTACGACGCTCCTCCTCCATAATTCGGAACATTGTTTGGCGATCCAATATGTATGATGGTAGCGTGTCGAACTGAATTGGATAACCCATGACCCGATCTTGAGCTCGATTGATCATGGTGTTGAACACGTTGTTCATTTCTTCCATTTTCCTCCTCTTTGCTTGTGCGTCTCTCTCTGCCATTCCAGCTCATTGATAAGCTTCATTGTACGCATCTTCAGCTCTTGTCCTCTTGGTAGATTCCTCCTTCAGCTTATTCTCCTGTTCTGCAATCTTCTCCATCAGTTGCTCGTTTTCCCCTTCTGTGTGGATCAGGTTCTCTTCAACGTTGTTCAGTCGTTCTTCTCGATCCTGGATCTCATCGTCTTTCTATGCAATCGAGGTCTGTTGTTCAGCTACTATCTCCTGTAACTCCTCGATGGTATCTTGAAGTTCCACATTGCGATCATACACCTCATTGTGCACACGGGCAGCTATCGAATTAAGTGGAAGTTCTTCCTCCTCGTCCTCCTCATCCCCCGACTGTGGCAGCTCCACAGGATCCTCCTCGTCCGTCTCTATCTCATCCTCCTCATCAGGTACTCTCTCCTGCTCAACTACTGTGACCGACAAAAGCTGCTTTCCGTGGCGGTAGGGTGTTCCCAAATCACCAAAATATCTCGAGGCTCTACTCTCTACCTTTGATCGAATCCTCCTATATTAGCCATCCTGTCAACCAAATTTTAAGTTTTAATTACTAATCATTTCTACTCGACACTCACGAGCACATAAGTTGTAATCAAATAAGCACATAAGTGTTTTATTACTTTCTCTTTCCTAAAACTCGATAAGAATTTATCATTACTATCTTTTCAAAGGTTACTTCTTAAGGCTTTTTCCCCCACCTAAGGTTCATAACCTAAGGCTTTGATACCAACCTGTGACACCCCCAAATCTAGGTACTACATTTTCCACAAGATTTGGTACCCACTATCCATACATTCATACTATCTACCCAAATAAATAATATTTAAACCATAATCCTCCCTTTCAATAGGGTTACATCATTTAGTCCCGAGGTCATCTAAAAAACATCCGGAATTCATACATCATTAATCTATAATCCTTAAACATCACTTTCATTCAAATGCTGAATTAAATTATTACATTACATCATTATTAAAATCTATGATCATAAACTGGAAAGAATCAAAATACAAATCATAAGCATCACTTGTACATTTTTCCCTTCCTTAGCTATTTGCGTAAATCTAATAAGCTCAAAGGCTCATCTACCTTCTCAACATTTCAAAGAAAGTTTGGTTTTTCAACTAAAGGACTAGTTGAATCAATAGTGTTTGATAATCACAACATAACATAGACAATTGAGAATCATAGATGAATTGGTTATACATATTAAACTCATGCTTGAAATAACTATAGAGCATAAGTATTATATGGTAAACCTTTGTTTAAAAAATAAATAAGCTAAGGTTAGAGTCTTATAACATGCAAGAGATAGCAAGTTGGAAACTAAAAACTTGCAAGGATTAAAAGCAGTTCAAAAATAAAGAACTGTGTTCATTATACAAGAATGTAACTTAAGAAAGCTTAACTATAAACAAGTTAGAATGAATTAACCAAATGAGAATTCAAGTAACATTAGAATTAAAGTTTGCTCGAATGAACTCTAGGACAATTGACTTATTCAATCAACAGTTGAAATAGAAAGCTTGCTCAATCAAAGAATAAAGCTACATATATATGTTAAGTTGTTAATTAAATGTAATGGACTTGTAGGATTTATTAGCATATAATTTTAGAACCATAATACCTATTGATAGAAGTCTAGCTAAACTTATCATAAGAATGTCTTTGACCATTTATTTTTTGAGAAAAATCCAAGTCCAAGTGTTTGATAGATCATGAGTCCAATTTACTAACCATTTGCAAGCATAAGCCCAGATAAGGAATTAGCTAGATTAATTAACAAAGCCCAATAAGTAAACCATGATCCATAGGGCAAACCAAGTATGCAGAAATGCTAATGGTTTTTTTCAACAAACACAACTTGATAACAAGTAAAATAAAACAAATTAAAACATGTGGTGACCAAGTGATGCTAAATCCAAAATCCCAAAAATCATCATGTGAATTCATGTAATTACATTATGTTCGTATCTCGATGAACTAACATATCACAACAATTTATTACTTTCACATACAAATTGGCCATTAAACTCTTTTTTAGATAAACATCCAAAATATGAACAATAATTAACATGAATTTCTTGTTTAAGCACAATCTCCATCTCATCATATACTCATATAATCACAAGTAATCCCATAATATAGCAAAACAAATATATATATATATATATATATATATATATATATATATATATATATATATATATATATATAAGGTTGAGGTGGATGTGAAAATTCACAAGTTTCCACTCAAACTCACTCAATTCTCTCTGTTTTTCTTGGCTAGCAAAACTAGAATGAAAGCTCGATAACCAATATGCGTAATAACCAAAATACAAAAGCGATAAATAGCGAGGGAAATAAACTAATGAGGGCAAAACCATTTAAATTTTAAAGAATTAAAATACTTAAGCCTTGTTTGGTGAAAAAAAAAACTAAATTAAACCTTTTAATTTAGGTGGAATTGATGGATAAGATAACCTAGAAACGGAACATTGTAGGAGGGGCGAAAATAAAAGGAGGAAACACGTAACGTTATAATATCAAGGTGAGATGGATTGTTTTAACCATTTTACTAATTAATACTCTGAGCTAGCATACAAGAATTATACGTGGTGTATATATGTTAAGTTGTTAAGTAAATGTAATGGACTTATAGGATTATTAGCCTCATTTCAATAGAATGTGATACTCAAGCCCAAGTGTTTGATAGATCATGAGTCCAAACTATGGTAGCATAAGCCCAATAAGGAATTAGCTAGATTAATTAGCCCAATAAGTAAACCATGATCCATGGGCAAACCAAGTATGAAATGGGTAGACTTGATGGGCAAACAAATTGTGTGGTGACCAGAGATGTAAGAAGACTAGGAAGGTGGAGGATTGAGAGGTGGAATGAGGAGGTGGAATAAGGAGGTGGGATGGTGTTTTAACCATTTTACCCTAACTTTTGGTTGCCTATATATACTAAGCCTCATTTCATTTGTTGGTTGTTATTTCATCCAAACAAAGATAAGCAACTTATTTGGTAGAGAGAATAAGCCACTTAAACACTTTAAGCCAACTTTTGCTAGATTTTCCAAAGTGAATTGAAGTCATAGTCTCCAAGGGTAAGACTCATACTTTTTATCTTTATTTCTTCTATGATAGGATTGATAGAGAAGGGGGATTAGTTGTTAAGAACATGTTATAAGTTATTAAGGAATGAACTTAAGCCGAATAAATTGAATAAGCAACTTGAACTCTAAAAAGTTGTTAGAATCTTGAAGAACTTTTCATATGTTTATAATATGATTTTAGTATATTGAATATAGTATGAGATCATTGATTGAGGGACTTATGTCCATGGTAAGTAATAAGCATGAGAATTTGTAGTTCATAAGTTGATTAAGTCATTGACTTATGAGAATAAGTCAAAACCTACTTTGATGATAAGTTGGTGTAATAAGTAACTTGTGATGTTCATATGTTGGTTGAAATCCATTTAGAGTGATTAGTAATGAAGCTTTGCCGGAATTCACACGATTGGACGATTATAGTCGAATTCGTAAAATTTTCGAAATGGAAGTCGTATTTTGTGTTTGAAGTCGGAAACGTTGGTTTTCGATGGAGACAAGTCATATTTGGCATTATAGAGTTGCGGACTCAAAAATGACCGAATTCCGACTTAGAACGAAGAAACGAGCGTTGAACGTTCACGGACGTTTATCGTTTTCGTTAAAAATGAACTCATAGGTGAAATTTTAGCAAACGAAGTTAAATAGATAAAATTCTTGCATGAACGCATAGAGGATGTAATTTCTGAACCGTAGGCTTTTGAATGAGCCAATTCAGACTTATAACGAAGAAGTTATGAGTCCGGGAGTTTCGTAAAATTTTCAAACTTTGCAAATTGTCAGAGGCATAGAGTTGGCACCACGGTGCCAACCCAAGGCCAAATGCTTGGCGCCGCAATGCCATGTCCGGATGCTGTACTTCTAACTTCCATGCATGCAAGAGATGAAGAGTAATGGGTGGGTGGCAAATACCAACCCTAGGCAATGGACAGTAAGGAATAATTATAAGTACAAAATGAAAGGGAACTTTATAGTAATGAACTAAGGCATAAACATGACATTGTTAGGACATCGTTAGACACTTACGTATGATGATTAAGAGTTAATAATCAAATTAAGATGAACAAAATGTGAATGACGTAATGAAAGCTGGAAACCAATAATAGTAGATCTAAGTCAGGATTTACATTGAGATGAAGGGTAAGATATAATAGTATACATACTCGATTATATATGACCTAATGTGATACGTTATATGATCATGTATTGTAGAAACGTAGAGACTTAAAGTGTACGTGTGTTAATCAGTAAGCAGACGTTGAAGGCAAGTATTCTAACCCTTGTTCCAGTTCAGTCTGGACAAGCTTTGTAATTCGTGTATTCTTTCGCATGAAGATTTAACGATGAAGTCTAAAGCCAATTCTTTTGGCTAGACTTATATTATGATGTTGTCAAGCATGATTAATGTTTACCGAGTTATATTGGTATGGTTTTCAATCGAAGACCCAGTATGCTAAAATGTTTTTGTCGTTTAACGACAGGCACGTGAGGTTGCCACAACTTAAACGCATACACGTTTAATGAATGTAATGTTAATCAACATAGAGTACTATGGGTTGATCACCCAGAAGTGCTCGTAAGCTATGCCGGACTTACGGACTTAGTGACGGGTTGTCCTTTTCAAAAGAAATTATGAACTGCTCATAGTCTTGAGCCTTAGTTGATATTCTACTAAATATTGTTGTTGGAAAACATTTTGAATGAAAAGAAGTGCTATTTTGAATTATCGATAGTATTGTGAACTATTGTTCGCCATCAAGATATATAAGTTCTATGTTTCAAGCATGTTGTTTATTAGAATTGTAGTACTTGTTGAGCTAGTCATGCTCACTCTTGCTTGAACCATATGAACACTTCTAAGATCGAAGCGGATCAAGGCTCGTGCAGAGACAAGGGCAAGGCGAAGACAAACCCTTAGATTTCTTATGTAATAGAATAGTTGAATGTCGTAATATATTAAATATTTTGACAAGAACAAACGAATGGGTTACAAAGAACACAGGAAATGTAATATTATTTTGGATATATAGAAGTTATATTAGTCCTTTTGAGACTATTCAATTGAATGAATGAATGAATGGTAGTACCGTGTAGCACCATCTGTCGGGTTGGAAGAGACCCGGATTTGGGGGCGTCACAACTTTAGTTTATACTTTATAATCACATATCATTTTTAATTAAATATATCATTTTAGCAAATATCACAAAATTATAATTTTCATTATAAATTAATTTAATAATTTAATATACCATCTAAATTATTAAATCACAACAACAATATAGCATCTCATGTTATACTACAATTCTCTAAATTATAAATTAATTCAATTTAGAAATTTATCTAATAAATTTAGATTTACAAATATTTATTAACGACCATCATATCAATAATTATTTATTCCATCAATTCAATAATAGACACATCAAATAAATATTAATATTATTCAGTAAATATTACAATTTGAATTTTCGGATCGTTACATTCGCACTTTGTGCAATTGAATTCCTGTTCTATTATTATTGAAAAGTGAATTAAATTAAAGTTCTTTCATTCATGAACTGTTTATGAGATAGATATATGCTAATTGTATCAGCTAGATCAAGCATGTTTAAATTTGTTAAATCAAATGTGTTTTAAAAAGTTGTTCTTATTAAATTGATATGATAAGAACTCTTGACTGAGAAAAGGACGAATTTGATTAAAGCATGATATCGATGCTAGATTATTAAGTGTTTATGCATAAATCATGGGGTATTAAAGGCTGATCCCCTTGAATACCAAAACTTATTAAGAGGTCCAGTTTAAATGACTGAGAACCTTGGCAAATGTTCATGGTACTTATTTGAAAACCACTCAGTTCATGTTATTCAATTATTCAAATATTCAATTGTTGATTATTAATTCATGTTTCTTCACAATCTTATATTATTGTTGAACATTGAAAGCAAAACTTCTTTCCAGTCATGATATATCTCCCTTGTATATAAACTTGCTAAGCAAATTAGTTACTTACTCTTGTTATATCATGACATTTATTTCAGTTAAGCCCGAGGGATCCAATGTGAAAGACAAAGGCAAGGGCAAGATCCAAGAATAATTTAGAATGAATGTTAGTTATTATTATCTGATGGGATTTCTTATGTAAACCTTTTGTAATATGAATGGTGTGTGTAAGTTAAGGTTAAGAAGACCTTAGGACCATGTTATGAAACTTTATTATAATAAACAATGTATGTTTATTATTCCATAATAGTTATAGAATGCTTGTGATGATGATAGATCGTGAGCACCGAATCTGAAGTTAGAGAACCTGGATATGGGGCGTCACAGGTTGGTATCAAAGCTGTAGGTTATAAACATTAGAATACAAAACTTAGGTTATAGAAAACATTAGTATGTAGATGATGGGTTGAGAATCGAGTTTAGTTATTTAAATAAAATATCATTTCATTTTATCAATGAAATATTTTATTGTGGTATCGATAGTTTCATTTATGGTGTTTGTAGGATGTCCGAAGATGGGTTAAGGAGACGAGATCATGGAGGAAGCCCCAGTCCTCCGATAGGGGATTTTTGAGGAGAATTGTACTAAGAGTGGGATAAAGATACACCTCAGCTCATGCGGAAGGTCAATATAAGGATTTTATCAAGCCCGGATGGAATGAATATTTAAACTTAAATATAAGTTTAAGTGATTAAACAAATAACATCTCATGTTGGTTTTATTCTGGTAGTTGCGTCGTTTTTCTTTTTGACACTGTGGCATTGCTACCGGTGTGTAGACAGAAGCTACACAGACTATTTTTTGGCTCAGTTCAAACCCAAACTCGCCAATTTCAATATTTAAACAACAAATTGAATACCCTTAAATCACATAAACTTCATATAAACGTTACCCAACATGTATATATTGATTTAAAACATCAAAACAAAAACAACAATAGAATTGAATCCTTTAAATTTCATATTTTTTGCAAAAACTCCATTTTTAGGCATCCTTAGCAAAAGTAATCACTGAAAATTTGTTATTACACCAAAATAATCCGTTTAAATTACTTTGTTTTCATTTCTTCATGAATTAACACAATTAAAGGTCAATTTACACTTTATATTATAAATTGATTATCAATTTTTATTCTAGAATAAGCCATATCATACATATATCACTATAACTTATTGTAAACATGGTTTTTTCACATATATCATGTTTTCATGAATTTAATAACTTTAAATCACATATTAAACATATAGAAACAATTTATATGAACAAATTAACATGTTTAACCCATATCTTCAACTAATTGCCCATGAAACTCAAACACAAAGAACTTTTAAAATAAAACAAAACAAAACTTTAAAAATTATACCTTCAATTGCTTGTTTAGCTTTGTTAAATGATATCAACTTGCTTTGATAATCCCCCTCTTCTTCCAATTTTATCTCAAATTTCTCTCTCTCTCTCTCTCTCTCTCTCTCTCTCTCTCTTTCCTCTTGTGTTTCTTCTTCTATTTCTCTGTTCTTTTCTCTTCTTCTAAACTTAACGTAGTATAAAACCGATATAATATAATATAAGCGATATATAATATACATAATATAACCGATATATACATATATTACATATTAATACATATAATAATTGATGTCATTATAATTCTTTTGAAAATCAAAAGACATAAGGTTTGTTTGGCTAAAACCAATTTAAAATTAAAGTCTTAAAATCCTTAAGCATTGTTTGGAAAAATTGAATTAAAACTCTTTTAATTTATTTTAATAAATCATTTATTATATAGTTTATTGTCACACCTTATTTAGTTTAAAATTAAAGACTTAAAATCCTTAAGCCTTGTTTCGCAAAAATTAAATTAAAACTCTTTTAATTTATTTTAATAAATCATTTATTATATAGTTTATTGTCACACTTTATTTAGTTAAATTCTATTATTCAAATTTAACTAATGTTAACTCAACTTATTAAATCATTTATCAAAACTTATAATTTAATTATAAAATATAATTTTATAAATTTTAATTTTATCTAACAAATTAATAACTCTCTAATTTAATTAATAAAATTAAATCGTAATATTACCATTATGTTATATGATGATAAATTTAACAATTCATTTAATTTCATTAATTCATTACATTAAAATTCCAAATCACAAAATTACTAAACATCAATTTAATTAATAATTTACACTAAATAAAATTAGTCCACCACCACAATTCATGAATTATTTATTTAACTGATAAATAATCAAATCAATCAAGTATTTATTTAACACTACACATATCAACTAAAATATTTATTAGAATAATATTTATTTAATTCTAATAAATATTTTAAATTACATATAAAAAATCTGGATTGTTACATTGGAGTTGCAGAAAGTCTATGGTTGTAACACGCCTCGCTATTGGAAGCGTCTCGTGATTCTCGCAAGTGTAAGCATGCCCACGCCTTTTGCTGCGAGGCCTATGGAAGGCACACCAAATACTTTATAATAATGACGATATTTTCTATACAAATAAATTAGAAATTTTATATATAATTTTTTTTATTATTATTATTAAAATAAATATGGGGAATATGTGCCAAGATAATGTATGTATGTATTTATGTGATATATTTATTACATGAATGATTTTAAATAATTTTATTTTAGAATTATTGATTATTATAAATTATATTCTTATAATAATTAATTTTATAGCAAAAATATTTTTATTAATTATTTTCCATGAAAATATAATCATATATTATTTATATAATATATGAAATGATTTTAGAATTATTATAATAATTACTTTATTATATGAATTTTAGTACTGATTATTAATTAATTATTTTAACTTAATTAATAAGGTAAGTATGACAGATAAATCAGATATGGAATCCAAACATTAATTTTGGATTTTGATCAAGGAATGAGAATAATAATATAATATTATTTATATTTTGATTTTTCAGTGCTATAATTATATACTGTAGGTATGTGGTTTGACAATGACTGGTCAGTTATGGTGTATTATGTCAAACCCTAGTTTTACTGTGGAAACCCTAATTTGAAACTCAATTGTGAGTTCAAGACTATTATATAACTGTTTTGTATGATTTTACGATTTACTAGGTCAACCCTAATTAACATTTAGATATATTAATTTCTTGAAATCCTAATTATTAATTATAAACCCTAATTGCTAAATTATCAAGGATAATTATAATTATTATATAATAGACCCTAATGATTAGAACCCTAATCAAATTAAGAAAACCCTAATTATAAATTTTACAAACTAATTATATTTTATTTTTAAACCCTAAATAAACAATTTGGTAACATATATTAAAATTGTTAGACTATGATTATTACATTGCCCAGAACAATTATGGGAGAAGCCCAAAAGAAATAAAATACAAGCCAAAACTTAGTCCACTTGATTAAGGGTATTTTAGACCTTTGATTTATCTAATTTGTGCATTAAAATAAAAGCAAAATAGAGGAGATAATGGGGGCAAAGGGGACCAGCCATATTAGACCTTTTAAGGCAACAAATTATGCTAATCAAGTTTTCTTAAATAGTAACTCTTACATCAAGTACATAGGTGGTCTTTAGCGACAAATTATTTATAAAAAATCATATTTTTATTAAATAATTATAGATAATTAGTTTTTAATTATTTAAAATACATAATAAATTACAAAAAATTATTTTAAAGTCCAAAAATTACATTTTAAATATTTTGAATATATTTCACAAATATTTAATATTTTTAGAATATTAAAGGTATTTAATTTATTTAATAATTATATTAAATAAATTATTTAAAAATGATTTTAATACTTGAAAAATCATTTAAAATTACATTATGGAATAGGAAAATATTTTAAGTTATTTTTAATGACTTTTAATATTTTATGATGAATTTAATTAATTAATTAATATTAATGATAATTTAATTATTTAATAAATGAATTAAATAAATAATTTAAAAATGATTTTATTATATTAAAAATCATTTTAAATAATAATAAGGTATTTAAGAATATTTTAAGTTATAAAATATAACTTTCAATATTTAAAGGTGAATTTCATTAATTAATTATTAATAATGATATTAAGGTTATTTAATAATTATATTGAATAAATTAGTTTAAAATGATTTTAATATTATAAAATCATTTTAGATGAAAATAAAGTGTTGAAAGATATTTTAAGTTATAAAATATAACTTTTAATATTTAAAGAATAATTTCATTAATAATTTAATTTTAATGATATTTATTTAATATTAATGATATTAAATTTATTTAATAAATATATTAAATAAATAGTTTAAAATGGTTTTATTGATTTAAAATCATTTAAAAAGGATATAAATGAATTATAAATATTTTAAGTTATACTTAATGACTTTTAATATTTGAATAGATAGTACATTAATATTTAAATATTAATGGTAATTATTTATAAAAGATCTTAAATGTTTTAAAAATCATTTAAGGGTAATAGTACTTTAAAAATATTCTAAGTTATTATAAATAACTTTAATATTTTGGCAATGGTTTCATTAATAGTTTAATATTAATTAAATACTAATGATAAGAGAATTGTTTGATATTTAAATCATTTAATAATGATTCCGGTGTTTGAAAATTCATGATAAGTTATGATAAATGTTTAAAAAAATTATTATGTCATTTAAAATAATATGACTGATATTTACAATTATTGAGTTACAGAATAGAGTCGTAGACTCGATAATTACCCGATAAAGCTGTTGGTACAATGAAGCATATTTTAAATTGATGTAGATTTAGATATTTTGATCAGATTAATGTTTGTTTGCGATGCAATAACTGTTGAACATGTGTGATAATGTGATTAGGTTATGTGCTGACTGTGAAATGCAGTACTATATGTTATAGTATATTGTTCTAATAGAACGAATGATCTGATTAATGATAGGTCGTGATATAAAAGATAAAACAAAGTTGCGAATTGTAAGCAGCGCATTAGGCAAGTATCCTACCTTTGCATTTCTTTTATGCAATGGACATGAGTAAGAATGTTTGAGAATTATATTATTACTGTACAGATTATTAACCCTATATTATATACGCTCATTGATTATCAACATGTTAGTATATGGTAATTCAGATATATATTTTGTTCGATAATTTCTATAAATGGTTATACAAGTGTCCCCACTTGGATAATCATTGCATTTAACCACATGTTGATACACCTTTGTTAATTACCCGTATATATATATATATATATATATATATATATATATATTGAATTATAGATTATTGTTGAATAAGATAAAACCTACCTATTATCCAACCGAATTGCTTTGGTTTGGAACCCTGACAAGTATGAACATCCCATTCATGGGAAAAATTTTATGCGCCCAAGGCAGCAAGAGTGAACGATAATATCGTTCTTGTAATGTAGTATTAATCAATACAGGGTACAATGGGCTGATCACCCCCGTGCCCATAAGTTATAACGGTTTACAGATGAAGTCCTGTTTAACCTTTTCGAAAATGAAAACAATGTTCATAGTATGTCCCCTTAACCCTATTTATAGTCAGTACGTAGTTTCAAAAATTTGAAAGAGGGTTGTTATGTTATTATTATCGGTTCAGATTACTTCACAACTATTGATTTGTTGTGGAAGGGTAGTATAAAGAAAACCTTTAAATTCTTTCAGCTTATATATATATAATTGATATTACTTGTTGGGCACTCAAATGCTCATCCTTGCTTAATTTAAATGTTTTCAGCTACGGGTGAACAACCTGAAGGCTCTGCTAGGAGCAAGGGAAAGGGAAAGGTTGCTGAATGATTTCAATGTTATTATATGTAATAGTTTAATATTATTAAGACAACGTTACATATTTAATATCATGTATTGTAAGGAATGATTAAAAGTTACGTACTTGGGAGCTAGACTTTGATAATTATGTAAATTAAGTTTAATATTTATATTATTGCTATTATTATTAGTATTATTTCGCTCATAGAAATGGTATCGTAAAGCACCGAGTTTGGGTTTCAAGTACCTGGTTTTGGGGGCTTTACAGGTTGGTATCAAAGCTTTAGGGTTAAAAACCTTAGGTGGTATAGACCTTAGGCCATAACCTTAGAACAAAGGGAAACATTGAAAATATAAATAACTCATATAGAGTTTATAAAGAGATGAATTGACTAAATTCATCGTCAAACAAAATCAAAGATAACTTATATAAAATTATTATTTGATGTGTGTATATACTATAGGCTAATCAGGATAATTTATGTGTGTAGATGTCTGGTGGAAAAGGCTTGTTATATGCTTATAGCATGAAGAAGGATCAAATCCAGGAAGAAAGTGTAAGAAGGTGGACGCCGAAGCAAGCTAATATAACGACCTCGATAAAGCCAATAGTCAAGTAGAGTTGATGCGATTTGGGATTCATTGTTGATAGATCAATAAGTCTTTCATTTCTTGGAAAATGAGAAACTTATACATGAACGCGTTTGCTTGATGTACAAATTAAACAAGATTGTAAGACTGCATGGTATGCTGGTATCCATAGTTTCCGATCGAGACCCAAGATTCAGGGATTTTGGTTATTTAGTTATCATGCAAAAGCTATGAGCACAGACTTACGATTTAGCTTTCATAGCATATCATCCTCAAATGAGGACGGACGAGGAGAGGACTATTCAAATCTTAAAGATCTATTAAGACTCAGGTCCTTGATTTCAACACAGCATCAGCAAGTATCGTATGGCTCCATTCAAGCGCCAGGCCGGAAGAAAGTGTCGTTCTATAAGTATAAATTTGGGATGAGGTTGAAAAGTGTTGGCAGACCGGAGTTGGTACGTATGACTACGGAAAGGAAAAAATGAATCAAGCAAAGTATAAAACCTCATGAAAATCGATGTTAAAGAGTTATACTGATCTTCGAAAGGACGTGGAATTGACATAGGAGACTTGGTTGTTAAGAGGTGCTCCATGGAAAGGAGTTACAAGATTTGGAAAGAGAGGAAAAACTTAATCCTCGATTCATCCACTTTTAATCCTCGATCGAGTAGAATAGGGTTTATGGGACTTCATTCTACCGCCAAATATTCTCGTGTTCACCACATATCCATGTTCTTTTGAAAGACCAACATATTATTGAGTTAGAACCAATTGAAATTGGAAGATTCCGATCAAATTTTATAAGAGGTTCCAGATCAATTTTGGATAAGAAGGAACATATTCTACTGGAAATAACTCCAGTTAGTAATACTCCTCAAGTCAAAGTTATGATGGAGGAATTGATGAATGTTAGAGAAGGGTAACTTGGGAGCCTCAACTTTAGAATAAAATGAAATCAAGGTATCCTTACCTCTTGACATACCTGTGTCGTGAATCTAATTTCGAGGGCGAAATTTCATAAGAGGGAATATTGTGAGGTTTCATTATAACTTTTATTAAATAAAGATGAATATTTGGTATAAATATTATTTTTAAATATTATGGAATAAATTTGATATAATGTTATTTAAGACACGTATATTTATAAATTTTGCAAAAGTTTCAAGTGCTTATAAAATATTCGTTGCTCTGGGAATATTCTTATAGGATTTAGGAATATCAATATAATCATCAATCAATGATCAATCATTTGGATTAATAATCTGAAAGATTAAATTACAATGAAAAGGTAATATTTATACGGGTTCCTTAATGTATATTTCTTCTATTAGTCGTTGGAACAGACGCTTGGGTGACTCGGGTTCTGATTATTTTATTATTGGGGGAAGTAATGTCATCATGAGAAGCGACTTCGTAGTTTTAATTACCTTCGGGATATTATTATTACATTTACAGATCGTCGAAGGACTTGTCAACTCGTTCCAGCTCTTAAAGGTTAATTCCACTGGAACATTCACATTAAGGCGAACCCTTGATTTTATTATTAGAAAGTGCCAACCAAGGTTCTTTTCACATCATCGATTTCTTTTCTTATTCAGACGGATTTAAAACTTTTGACTTCTACTCCATGAAATTGGTGGAATATCCTCGATATTGCGTTTCCAGATCTTTTTATATTCTTCTCGAAATTGATACTTAGTTATTATAGAAACGACGTGGTTATTCACTGTATAGAAAACGGAATAGAGATGGTGCGGCGAGAGATAGTGATTGGACACAGTAAAGTTAAAAGTTGAACAAGCATCAACAGAGGTGCAGATCCGAGGAACAAGGTTTCTTCTAGAAAAGTCTGTGGGAAATAGAAAAGTTATTAAATAGTTAAGCTGCAAAGCGTTAATAGAAACAATGGAAGAACAAGATAAGCTTAAAATCTAAATTGATGGGATGGGAGCCGCAAGCAACACATCGTGTGCTCCGAGTAAGAAGGGAAAAGAAAGAGAAGACCATGACTTAGGAAAATCCGATAAGAAGAAAGGAAAAGAATATGTTACCTTTTGTGACCATGAGGGAGGGACATACAACTCTATATTGTCCGACTATATATTAGGAGCATGTTTTATCCGTGGGATGAAGGGATCAAGTATTTGCAAGTTTCATCCAAAGATCTTTTCATTGAAATATTCTTCGATCATTCTTGAATTTTACTCTACAAAACAAGTGTCGTGTTGAAAGGTTATTCAAGAAAAGGTTATCAAGAAAAAAGGCTTTTTGAGTTTGTATAATATCTAGTAGGCGATATTTGTATTTAAACTCACAGTTTATGTATTAAGTTGTATTTAAATTCATACACTATATAAGTGGCGACCCAAGATGGGTGATGTATACCTAATTTTGGGCGCCACACTCACAATGAAAATAACTCATTCGAGCACGACGTGGTTATTATAGAAAGCGAAGTACGCAGTGAATTGGTAGTATAGGTTCATGTTTTATCTCGTGGGATAGAAAGGTCATAACAAAGTGAAAGGTTATTCAAGAAAAGGCATAAGTGAATTGGTAGTATAGGTCGTCATTGTGTAGAGTGCGATTAATGTAATATATATGATTAGTATGTTGTGTAATGAAATGTTCCCAACTTTTGGTATTAGTCAAGGCCGTAAATCTCGACTTTTGTAGTCACAAAGGGATGAAAGATGTTTAAAGCAGTATGTGCTATGCTATGTAAAGTATTCGCTAAATGAATATGAATCTAAGTTTGAGTAATGAGATTAGTTAATATACTAAACTTATATGATAAGATTTAGAATGTAAAGAATAATATATGGTTTTACTTAACCAGATAATGCCGCCAAGACGTCAAACTCGAAACCAAAGGGCAGAAGAGTCTGTCAATAATGTTGAGGGACAACAACAAGCAGACCCGATGTAGTACTTTGCAAATATGGTAGCACAAGCTATACATCAAGGAATGCCAGTCGCAGGGAACCAGCCGGACAACCGCTAAGCTAACTTTAAAGATTTCAAGGCTGTGGGACCGCCCGAATTCAAAGGGACAACTAACCCTGTAGAAGCGCAGACTTGGGTTAAAGAGATTGAGAAGGCGTTCATAATAACTAGGGTAGCTGAGGGGCAAAAGACCGCTTTGGCCACCTACATGATGAAGGGTGAGGCAAATTTTTGGTGGGAAGTGAGTCAGGCGAGGGCAGGAGAAGGTGTAGTTACATGGGATAGGTTTAAGACACTGTTCTTCGAGAACTATTTTTCATCTAGTATGCAGGTTAGGATGGAGGTAAGATTTTTATAGTTGAAGCAGAAGAATATGACGTTGTACGAATACACTGCAAAATTCAATGAGTTGGCTAGGTTTACTCCGCATCAAGTTGATACGAAGGCTAGGAAAGCTAGAAGGTTTGAGCTGGGATTAAAACACTGGCTCTACAACAAGGTGGCGATGTTGCAAATCCCTACATTTGCAGCACTTATGGATAAGGATATTATTGCTGAGGAGAGGAGTGAGGACATGAGCCTCTACAACAAGGAGAGAAAGAACAAGAGTAAGGTCGAAGGAACTGGGAAGGTGGAAGTTAATAGCGGGAGTAGCGGTGGTAGTAGCAAAAGGAAGGGAAACAATTTTAGAAGTATTCAGGTGAAGTAGGAAGGAGTTAAGAAGCAAGCTGTGCAGTGTGAAAACTGTGGGAAGAACCACTCTGGGGAATGTCTGAAGGGAAAATTTGTATGCTATAAGTGCGGGCATGAGGGCCATATCTCTCCCAACTGCCCCAATCCTAGGATGAACAGTGGGTGTTTTCTATGTGGATCGGTGATCACAAGGTGAAGGATTGTTCAAGAGAGGAGGACGGAGAGGGGAGTGTGAATCTTTGGAAAGGGCAGTGGAACTCTAGCAATCACGGGACCTACATCATCGAGCAAGCCAACAAAATCAATTGCGAGGGTTTCAAAACATGACGATCCAGGATACCATAGCAACTGGTGGTGCAATTCCAGGTATTATTCGTCTAACTTTTATTTTCTTATGCATGAATTTCATATATATAGTAAATTATTTTATAAAGAAATTTTGAAGAAGGAATTTGAGTTCTTTTAGAAATCAAATTTTTGTTTAATCAGATCGACAAGCTTTAGGTGAATAGGTTAAAGATCAGTACGATCATTTATGATCAAGATCTACTTGCAATGATTGTATATGCTATGTACACTTGTATATGTAGGTTTTAAAAATGATGATTAGGGACTAATCTTTATAAAGGAGGATGAATGTAACAACCCAATATTTTTTATACAAATAAATTAGAAATTTTGTGTATAATTTTTTTATTATTATTAAAATAAATATGGGGAATATGTACAAGATAATGTGTGTATGTATTTATGTGACATATTTATTACATGAATAATTTTAAATAATTTATTTTAGAATTATTGATTATTATAAATTATATTCTTATAATAATTAATTTTATAGCAGTAATGTTTTTTATTAATTATTTTCCATGGAAATATAATCATATATTATTTATATAATATATGAAATGATTTTAAATTATTATAATAATTACTTTATTATATGAATTTTAGTATATATTATTAATTAATTATTTTAACTTAATTAATAAGGTTAAGTATGATGATAAATCGGATATGGAATCCAAACCCTAATTTTGGATTTTGATCAAGGAATGAGAATAATAACATAATATTATTTATATTTTGATTTTTCAGTGCTATAATTATATACCGTAGGTATGTGGACTGACAATGATTGGTCAGTTATGGTGTATTATGTCAAACCCTAGTTTTACTATGGAAACCCTAATTTAAAACTCAATTGTGAGTTCAAGACGATTATATAACTGTGTTGTATGATTTTGCGATTTACTAGGTCAACCCTAATTAACATTTAGATGTATTAATTTCTTGAAATCCTAATTATTAATTATAAGCCCTAATTGCTAAATTAGCAAGGATAATTATAATTATTATATAATAGACCCTAATGATTAGAACCCTAATCAAATTAAGAAAACCCTAATTATAAATTTTACAAACTAATTGTATTTTATTTTTAAACCCTAAATAAACAATTTGGGTAACATATATTAAAATTGTTAGACTATGATTATTACATGGCCCAAAACAATTATGGAAGAAACCCAAAAGAAATAAAATACAAGCCCAAACTTAGTCCACTTGATTAAGGGTATTTTAGACCTTTGATTTATCTAATTTGTGCATTAAAATAAAACCAAAATGGAGGAGATAATGGGGGCAAAGGGGACCAGCCATATTAAACCTTTAAAGGCAATAAATTATGCTAATCAAGTTTCCTTAAATAGTAACTCTTACATCAAGTACATAGGTGGTCTTTAGAGACAGATTATTTATAAAAATCATATTTTTATTAAATAATTATAGAAAAATTAGTTTTTAATTATGAAAAATACATAATAAATTACAAAAAATTATTTTAAAGTCAAGAAAATTATATTTTAATTATTTTGGATATACTTCACAAATATTTAATATTTTGGAATATTAAAGGTATTTAATTAATTTAATAATTATATTAAATAAATTATTTAAAATGATTTTAATACTTGAAAAATCATTTAAAATTATATTATGGAATAAGAAAATATTTTAAGTTATTTTTAATGACTTTTAATATTTTATGATAAATTTCATTAATTAATTAATATTAATGATAATTTAATTATTTAATAAATAAATTAAATAAATAATTTATAAATGATTTTATTATATTAAAATCATTTTAAATAATAATAAGGTATTTAAGAATATTTTAAGTTATAAAATATAACTTTCAATATTTAAAGGTGAATTTAATTAATTAATTATTATTAATGATATTAAGTTATTTAATAATTATATTAAATAAATTAGTTTAAAAATGATTTTAATATTATAAAATGGTTTTAATATTATAAATATATTAAATATATAGTTTAAAAATGGTTTTATTGATTTAATAATAATTTAGAAAGGATATAAATGAATTAAAATATTTTAAGTTATACTTAATGACTTTTAATATTTGGATAGATAGTACATTAATATTTAAATATTAATGGTAATTATTTATAAAAGATCTTAAATGTTTTAAAAATCATTCAAGGTAATATTAATACTTTTAAAATATTCTAAGTTATTATAAATAACTTTAATATTTTGGTAATGGTTTCATTAATAGTTTAGTATTAATTAAATACTAATGATAAGAGAATTGTTTGATATTTAAATTATTTAATAATGATTCTGGTGTTTGAAAATTCATGATAAGTTATGATAAATGTTTAAAAAAATTATTATAAGTCATTTAAAATAATATGACTTATATTTACAGATATTGAGTTATAGAATAGAGTCTTAGACTCGATAATTACCCGATAAAGCTGTCGGTACATCGACATATTTCAGAAATTAATCTAGACTTAGATATTTTGACTGTATTAATGTTTGTTTGTGATGCAATAACTGTTGAACATGTGTGATAATGTGATTAGGTTATGTGCTGACTGCGAAATGCAGTACTATATGTTATAGTATATTGTTCTAATAGAACGAATAATCTGATTAATGATAGGTCGTGATATAAAATATAAAACTAAGTTGCGTATTATAAGCAGCGCATCAGGCAAGTATCCTACCTTTGCATTTCTTTTATGCAATGGACATGAGTAAGAATGTTTCAGAATTATATTATTACTGTACATATTATTAACCCTATATTATATACACTCATTGATTATCAACATGTTAGTATATGGTAATTCAGATATATATTCTGTTCGATAATTTCTATAAATGGTTATACAAGTGTCCCCACTTGGATAATCATTATATTTAACCACATGTTGATACACCTTTGTTAATTACCCGTATATATATATATATAATTATTATGATTATTGATTAATAAGATAAAACCTACCTATTATCCAACCGAATTGCTTTGGTTTGGAACACTGACAAGTATGAACATCCCATTCATGGTAAAAAAAATTATGTGCCCAAGGCAGCAAGAGTGAACGATAATATCATTCTTGTAATGTAGTATTGATCAATACAGGGTACAACGAGCTGATCACCCCCGTGCCCGTAAGTTATGATGGTTTACAGATGAAGTCTTGTTTAACCTTTTCAAAAATGAAAACAATGTTCATAGTATGTCCCCTTAACCCTATTTATAGCCAGTATGTTCATTTGAAAGAGGGTTGTTATGTTATTATTATCGGTTCAGATTACTTCACAACTATTGATTTGTTGTAGAAGGGTAGTATAAAGAAAACCTTTAAATTCTTTCAGCTTATATATATATAATTGATATTATTTACTGGGCACTCAAATGCTCATCCTTGCGTAATTTAAATGTTTTCAGCTAAGTGTGAACAACCTGAAGGCTCTATTAGGAGCAAGGGAAAGGGAAAGGTTGCTGAATGATTTCAATGTTATTCTATGTAATAGTTTAATATTATTAAGACAACGTTACATATTTAATATCATGTATTGTAAGGAATGATTAAAGGTTACGTACTTGGGAGCTAGACTTTGATAATTATGTAAATTAAGTTTAATATTTATATTATTGCTATTATTATTAGTATTATTCCGCTCATAGAAATGGTATCGTAAAGCACAGAGTTTGGGTTTCAAGTACCTGGATTTGGGGGCTTTACAGCACCAGTTAGCTGACATAGAAATCAAGGTCGCGTTTTTGGGATTGTTTGATTAGATTTCTTTCCTTATTTTTAGGATTTTACATATCTGTTATATTTCTACTATAGTTAGGACTCTTTTTTAGACGAGAATTTTGTTCCTAAAGCAGTTATCTATTCCTTATTGGATTCTAGGGTTTTGCTTATTAGTATAAATAAGTCATAAGAATGTAATTCATAGAACAATTCAATTATTCAGATTATCATTATTCTTGTGAGTTTATTCTCTGCTTTTGGTTCTTTGAAGAATTTCTAAGTATTTTATTAGTTATTTCTTTGAGATTCAATTTGACTTATCATACAACAATTCATAGTTGTGTGTGGCGTCTTCTACCGCATCAATCGTCAATTATATCGAGATTACCGCTTCAATATAAGTGAGGGGTCAATGTGTCGTTGGTGTCCATTCAACGCAAATTTTCGAATAAGAGCAATTGTACCAAGATTACCGTCTGAATATAGATAGGGGGTTAAGGTGTTGCAAGAAATTCACCCAACAACTGTGCTAGAATTGATTTGGGCAATGACCATCTCATGCAAGCGTGTCATGGAGTCTATCATTTTTCCATTTCCAAATCAAGCTCTAACTTCTCCTCTCCTTATTCTTCCCTAATTCTACCCCAAATCCTAATCCCTATCATACTCGTATTTGAAATTTAAGTAGGCACACTTAGAAGGGGGGTTGAATAAGTGTAGGAACAAACAATGTCAAACTTTTTGAATAAATAAAAATTCCTTTGGATATTCAATGCAGGAGAAATTGGATTCCAAATCCTTATAAAACAAAGTATTAAGACAAGATGTTAAGTTGATTTAAAACTTTGTAGAATGTTTAATTTAGAAACTTAGTCTTTTTCAAAATATGATTATGTGAGTATAATTTGGAGAATCAATTTTGTAAATTTATAGATATTGAATGCAGACTGCTGAATTAATGGTTAACTGAATGATGAGAAAATTTAGTACAATAATCAATCACACAAACACAAGAATTTTAACGTGGTTCAACTACTACCCTCTATAATAGTAGCCTAATCCACGTCCAATACCAACTAGTATTGGAGACTCACTTTTATTAATTAACTTTGATTACAATATAAGTTTCAACCACATGAGCACCTTTGCTCCTTGTGCACCTATGCATTCCAAGCACCTTTGCTTTCTTCAAACTTGATTGTAACAAAGCAAAGAATCCAAACTAGATTACAACATATTTAGATAAAATCAATTGTATGAGAAATTAAAATGCAAATAGAGGTCTATTGATCAAAGCAATTAATCGCTTAGCAAATACAAGGCTCTATTATGCAATGATGAGCAAGAAGGATATTACCAGATTATATGCTATAAGATCACCTCGGAAGTTAACCTCAGAAACTTCTTCAATACGATTGCAATTAGCAGTAGGAAGAAGATAAAGAAGAAACACACGTTACTGTTATCTAAGTATATCAAAGGAAGTATGTATTTCTTAATCTTTCTTGTCATTAGATCCAGTTCTTTTATAAGTAAACTGAGTACATTACCGTTGCATGATGCCTATCCTGTAATATGACCGTTTGAGACAAATTGCAGAAATCATGCATTTTAGGATAATATCCAGATTATGTGCCAATCACAATATGATCAAATCCCTTTCCAGTCATATGGCTACCGTAGGAAACTGTTATGAGCAATTTGAGATATTTGGTTGAAATTATTATATATATATATATCAGTGTGATTGATAAAAGGTTTAGGCTTGATTGGGTGCCCATCACATGGTGAAAACATATCTCTTACAGCTCCCATTTTATATCCTGTATTGTTATAGGTAGATTCGCTAGAATTATGTAACAATATGTATCAGCCACTTAATTTTTGGAAATACTATAATATATTGATTACCTTTCAAAAACATCCACTAACTTATTACCATATATGATTTACCAGAAAGTGGGTTGGTGGGAATAACCAATAGATTCCTTAGATTATAAAGTATGAGTTAAGGAAATTACTTTTAAACATTTACTCCATGATCTTAGTGAATCTGTCTAACAAATTATGGTAACAATATTTAGCTTAATTTTTTAAACACATTTTACCCCGGACTAATTAATTTATTAGAAGAATATGATCAAAATAATTATATGTATATATGTAATGCATATGCCCTAAAGCCTTATATTGACAAGTAATTAATGCTAAGATCTTACATATATTTCCTAGGACTCAAAGTGTCGTTCATCCTTCAAAGACTTCAAGTCTTTATATTTTCCTCCTCGATGTTCTTGTAATGCCATCTCTTTTCCTGAAATTTCATAGAGCATAATTAGAGGAATAATATGGTGACCATCAAACATTTAGGATAAAGTATGACATAAGCCACCTTTCTCCCCCTTTTTAATGATGATGTAACAATCCAGAATTTTAAATTGTAATTTTAACTATTTATTGAATTATATAAATATTTAATTAAAATATTTAATTGATGTGTTATTGTTGAATAAATATTTGTTTAATTTGATTTGATTTGATTAATTATTTGTTAAATAAATAATTAATGAGTGAAGGAAGGAAGAAAATTAATTATTATGAGATAATATTTTAATTTAATTTAATAATTAAATTAGAGAGATGATAGGATTAAATGAATTATTGCAATGTTTTTAATTTAATTGGTAATAAAAGTGTGATAATAAACTATGCTATAAATGGGTTATTAAAATAAATTAAAGAAGTTTAATTTAGTTTTTGCCAAAAAAGGCTTAAAGATATTAATTCTTTAATTTTTAAAGAGTTTTTACCAAACAAAGCCTTATGGCTTTTGGATTTTTGATTTTTGAATTATAATTATAATAAATAAAATAAGTAAAATAAATTAAATATTAAATAAAATAAATTTATAACCTATACGTTATATTTTTTTGGTAACTGATATTATTTAGTGTGCGTATTATGGCCACATCGGTTTCTTTTCATTCTACGCTTACTTACTTATCAATTTTGGTTTACACGAGTTGAGTCATTTGTTACACTGAGGAATAAAGTTGCAGAGAATTGAGAGACTAGAGTGAGTTAAGAGGAGAAAAGGTCTGTGAAGTTGCAAGTTTGTCTGTAATTGACAAGGAATAATAAAAAGAAGGTATGATATATATATATATATATATATATATATGTGTGTGTGTGTGTGTGTGTGTTTTACGACATGAATTTTCAAGCTTTGTGAATCAAGTTTTCTGGAATTGTTGATATACAACTTGTTTTGATGATTATATATAATTGTGATGTTAGAACTAACATCTAGATAAGAAAATAGTGTACCAAATTGCTTTCTTTACGCTTAAGAGAAAGAAATTGTTATTTTACAATGAAATTATGTATGAAACTTAGCTTGTAGGAGTATCAAAATTAATATTTAATTATGAGCTAATTGTGAAATTGAACCTTGAATATGTTAATTTGTTAAGAAATGAAGAGAACGTAGTTCGAATGAATCAATTTGGTGTATCATTATGGTTACAGTGTTAATTTTGTCAAACTATGTCAAAATTGGAGTTTTGGTTTAAAACAGGCCATTCAAAGATTTCTGAAGTTGTAGTTTAGTTGTTTTAAATTAATATATGTATGATGGGTAACGTTTATGTGTAGTTATGTAAGTTATACGTGTTAATTTAGGTTCTAGAAGTTTTTTTAAGCAGTCAAAAGTAGCTTTGTTTCTGTTCTTTGTGTTCAACACACTCAGTAATTCGCATTAGCAGTCAGCCAAGTCTCGCCACACAAGACCAAACTCGCCTCCACATCGCCAAACTCGCGCATACAGTGCCTTTGTCTCAGACTTGTGTCGCTCGCCAACCTTAGTTCTAATCGTAGCCATAAATACGTTAATAATAGTGTGGCCCAAAAAATTATTTTCTTGTACACAGAGTCTGTAATTGTTGTTATGATGCAATATTATGACAGTTAAAAATTTAATTTATTAATTGTGATATTATAGTGCTAAGAATGAGCATGTAATTAACACTTAACGAGTTTTGTTACTAATGTAACTTGACTATGTGGTTAAAAAATTAGGCCATACATGAAATATGTATGTACTTACTCAGTATATCTGAGTATCTGTAGTGACTAATTGTGTGCTAATGATATGTGATTAGGATATTGTGAATCAAACTGTTACGGTCTAGCTTAAACGCAAGATAAGTTTTGTAACCTAAACTTTCTCTATGCAAGTTTCTTAACTCTAATTATATTGTGCGAGCTCCTAAATCTTACCTTTGATATTGAGCCAGTTGTTTTTCTAATATTTAACTTGTTATTTAGCATGCAAGTTTCTAAATTTTGATACACTAATATTGAACAAGTTTTGTCGTTCAACTTACTATTGTTATGAATGCTCAATACTCAATCTTGAATAAGATGTTAACCTTAGCTTAATATTGTTTTTAAGCAAGGTATGTTATGTTATTCAATGCTTATGCTTTTAGTTCATTCCTAAAGCATGACCTTACTATGCAATGTTGATTCATTTATGACTTATTTCCTAGCGCATTGTTAACATTTTATTTAACTAATCCTTAGTTAATGTTCGTTAAACTCTAAATTACCTTAAAACTTATCCAAACCAAACTTACTTTGGTGCGGACTTGTATTCTAAATATCGAGATGAACAACCTATTATAGAGGATAATTTACGCATATCGTTGAAATGTTTTGAACAATACACATTATACTGAAAGGGTGATCCCCTAAGTCACGAGGAGTCCCTATAGTCTTTACGATTTGTTAAAGTTTAGGTTGAAAGAATACTTAAACTATGGACATAGTTTCATGGTTTTTGACCCTCGGTTATATATTTAAATTCTATTCTCGATTATTATTTTTGAAGTACCTTATTCATTTCTAGTGAGCCTATTCATTTGGCAATTGATATGATGCTTATTCATTGTCATTTCAAGTGAGCCTTGTTTGCTCACTCTTGCTTATATTAATATTATAGATAAAGTTGAGAAGGTTGATGAACATACAACCAGTAAAGGGAAAGGGAAGAAAAGCAAGTATTGAAGACTTGTAAAACCGTTAGTTTTTATGTTGTTGGACTTTATTTTAAATCTTATGATGTAATTATTTAATTTTCCGCATATGATGTTTGTATTTAAAGGTTAGATAACCTGGGAGATTTTGTTGAACTTATTGATGTAACCCTTAAATGAGATGGTTTATTATTAAACTTTATTATGTTTAGGTTGTTAGATATGAATGTTTTTATCAAGTAGCACCAAATCTGATGGAAATGAAGTACCCGAATTTGGGGGTGTCATAAGTTGGTATCAAAGCTGTAGGTTATGAACCTTAGGTGGGGAAAAGCCTTAGGAAGTAACCTTTGAAAAAGATAGTGTTGATAAACTCTTATCGAGTTTTAAGGAAGAAGTAATAAAACACATATGTGCTTATGTGATTACAACTTATGTGCTCGTGAGTGTCGAGTAGTAATGATTAGTAATTAAAACTTAAAATGTTATTGTCAGGATGGCTAATGTAGGAGAATCTAGTCAGGCTAGGGAGGAAGGATCCCAGATGCCTAGAGAGGAGGAGCCTCGAGATATTCAGGTGGTTTGGGAACAACTACTACCACGGGAAACATCTCTATTGGTCACAGTAGTTGAGCAGGAGGGGTTACCTAATGAGGATTATGAGATAGAGACGGACGAGGAGGACCTTGAGGAGCTGCCACAGTTGAATGGTGATGAGGAGGACGAGGAGGAAGAGATTCCACTTAACTTGATCGCTGCTTGTATGTACAACGAAGTGTACGATCACAATGTGGAACTTCAGGATAGCATCGAGGAGTTGAGAGAGACAGTAGCTGAATAACAGACCTCAATAGTGCAGAAGGACAACGAGATCCAGGATCTAGAAGAATATTTGAGTAATGTCAAAGAGAAGCTGGTCCATACTGAAGGAGGAAACGAGCAACTGACAGAGGAGAACGCAGAACTGAAGAACAAGCTAAAGGAAGAGTCTACTAATAGGGCAAGAGCCGAAGACGCGTACGAAGAAGCTACTAAATGAGCTAGGGTAGCAGAGAGAGATGTACAAGTGAAGAAAATCAAGATGGAAGAGATGGATAATGTTTTCAACAATGTGATCAATCGAGCTCAAGATCGGGTCATGGGTTATCCGATTCAGTTCGAGATGATGCCATCGTATGTGACGCCCCCAAAATAGGTCCAATCCATCCAACCTATTCTGAGTCGCCAAATACATGGTACAGAAAAAACTACAACTTTATTACTATAATTGTCGTGCAAAATACAACAATCATATATACTGTGAGTTTTAATACCAACTGTAACTCATGTCCCAACTATGGACAACACCTCACATTGATACATTATATAAACGTACAATCAATAACTATTTTTGGAATTAAAATCTTTGGGAAGTACTCAAGGAAACCTTCGTACATAGGAGGCCATATGTGACGCCCCCAAAATAGGTATACATCACCCATTCTGAGTTGTCAATACATGGTACAGAAACAACTACAACTTTATTATTACAACAGTAAAACTGTGAGTTTGAATACAAATATTATCTTCTAGACAATATCTATACTCAAATAAATCATCATCACATTTATTGATACATTATTTTACAAAAATGGTGAGGACTACTAAATAACTCTCTCTAGAACCTTCATTCCATACCCCGACTCGTACTCACTATATTCTCGCCTCCTGAGAAGAAAAATGGAACAAAAAGGAAAAGGGTGAGCTCAACTAGCCCAGTAAAAAATATTATGACTAAGATAATATACAACAAATTATCGTTAGTCTTCAACAAGGAAAAATATAATAGAATACAATAGGCAACAAATTTTAAATCAATATTCGCAGCGGAAATAATAATTCATTAGAAGAGTTAAGTAGAGAATGCAAACTACTATCTTCTATGTATGAATTTAAAAGTTCATCGCTCTATCTTTTATCTCGTAACATCAATCAATATATATCCGAATCAAATATTCATCTTTGCACTACAGCCAAAGATATTCATCATTGGTCATGTTCATCTAAACACTGCTCATCTTTGCACTACGGGCCAAAGATATTCATCGAAATCATTCATCTTGCACTACAAAGCCAAAGATATTCAATAATATCATCATTTAAGACCGAGGATGATGAAAATATTTTGAAGAAACGAATCCAAAGGAAACAAAATGACAAGGATTAAGGATTAAGGATTCGTACTTTGTTTTATCCATGTCCAAAAATACCTCAAAAAATAATCACGGTGGTGTAAAATTCAAGAATGATCAAAACATGGATACAATCAAAGCTAGTATCCACAATAGATATTTTAGATGAAAAGGAAAATTTTCATTTTTCGATGAATAGTGTCGATTAAGTAAATAAGTGTCAGATATCGTGAATAAAGTGTAAAGTATACGTGAATAGTAACTCCGACACCAAAAGTTCCAAATTTGATAAAAACTTTAGATCAATATTTTAGCATAATGATATTGAAGAAATAATATCATTACAAAAAAAAATTATATCCCTTACCTCGTAAAGACATTACTTCTAGCTGAAACACCGGATATAGGCTATGACTTGAACTTTCACCGTATAGCAATACTCAAAATTATACTCAAAATACTCACAAGAATATTTCGATATATAGAGAGAAAACTTCAGCTTCGGTGTGATTTTCAATTCTAACCTAAGCACCCTATTTATAGGAAAATGCTTAGAACACCAAAAGTAGAAAATTTATTAAAATATTAATATATATATATATATATATATATATATATAATCTTCACGCACACCTTTGAATCTGAAATTCAAAGAATTGAACACATGCCTCACACATGCAAAAAACGTTTTTGTAAAAAAAATATTTAAAACTTCAAAATTAATTATTTTGGAGCTTTGAACTTCAATAATTAATAATAAATAGCCCTTTTGTCAGAAAATTCAAATCTTGCGAATTTTTATAGGAAATTCAATTCTCTACAACTTTGCGAGTAAGAAAGTTTTCTAAATTCCAAATAGAAATTGACTTAAATCCACAAACGGGCAATTTTACAAGCTATAATCAAATTTCAGTCAAGAAATGGGGTCCACCGACACATAAAACATGCTTTAAATATTTTTGGTAACAAAAATACCCATCAACATATACTCATATATCCCACATTCATCGTAAAAATATCATCATTATTATATTATTAAAATATAATAATATATTTAAATGAATTATTTTATAAGAAAAAGATAAAATTTTAATTTTCAACAATTGTCACATTAAAAATTTTTCTATCTATATCCACATAAAATCAATATTTTTCTCATCATATGAATCAATAATTAATTATTCACAAATAATATTACGTAATCACAATATCGACAAACGTGCAGGTTCAGAAAGAGGGGCTTTCCATTAAGAATTTCTCTCATCGCGCGCAATTAGGTGACCAAGCCTCTCCTTAGATGTAACTTTCTAGACATTGCCAATAATGTTATCTAATAATATTATTCGAGATAATATGAATTATTGCTTTGATAATGGAAAATAATGTGTAGTGACAATTATTGAAACAACAAGTAATATAAAATATCAACGCAAAGAATTATTGAATCAATAAAATAAAACACAATAAGAATTCATCGTAACAATTATTGAGTAGTGCCTTCTTACGTAAGAATCAATAATTGGTGCAATATCGTGTATCTCTCGTGTTTTAACCACCAGTATTTTTTTAACGATGATACTTTCAGAATAACTACGCCGTTATTTTTAAACAACTTATATTTGTCATTTTCTTCATCCAATCGCTTTTTCGTTATGGGGCCCACAAAAAGATCAAGGCCGCATTTAATATTCCCCGACAATGAAGAATATTCCACGACCAAACGAATATTCCACGACAACAATGAATATTTTATAACCACTTGCTTATTTTGAAATATTTGCGTATTTTACCCATAACTATCCACATTAATCAAATCAACCCTTACTATTTCAAAATAGAGAAATTAAATTTCATTAATAATAAGTTGGGGTCTTACAACCTCCCCTCCTTATGAAATTTCATCCTCGAAATTGACGTACGTACCTGGTGTTTCGTAAAGGTGAGGATACCTCACTTTCATTTCCGTTTCTAACTCCCAGGTCATTTCCTCTATAGCATGGTTCCTCCACAAAACTTTAACTTGTGGTATGACCTTCGTGCGTAGGACATGCTCCTTCCTATCCAAGATCTTAACAGGTACCTCCTCATACGTTAAGTCTTGGCTATCTCATCCGGTTCTAACTCAATAACGTGGTTGGGTCTTTCACATATTTTTAAGTACGGATATGTGAAACACATTATGAACACGAGACATACTCGGAGGTAACGCGAGTCTATAGGCTACATTTCCTACTCGGTCAAGAATTTGAAATGGACCAATAAATCGTGGATTGAGCTTTTCTCTCTTCCCAAATCTTGTAACTTCCTTCCATGGAGCAACTCGCATCAATACATGATCCCTATACTAAATTCCACGTCTTTTCGATGAAGATCCGTGATAACTCTTTTTGTCGATCTTGTGCCGCTTTGTATACGTTGTCGAGTCATTTGGATCTTTTCGGTGAGTCATACGCATTAACTCGGGTCCCAACAATGTTGTTTCACCCACCTCATCCCAACATATTGAGAGCGACACATTCGTCCATATAATGCTTCAAATGGAGCCACACCTATACTTGCTCGATAATCTGTTGTTGTAGGAGAATTCCACCAATGGTAAATACTTATCCCAACCCGCCTTGAAGTCTAGGACACAGAGTCTTAATAGATCTTCAAGAGTTTGAATAGTCCTCTCTCGATTGTCCGTCTGGTTTGAGGATGGTATGTCGAATCAATCAGAATCCGTGCCCATAGCTTTTTGCAAGCTAACCCAAAATCTTGAAGTGAATCTTGGGTCACGATCCGAAACTATGGATATTGGCATGCCATGCAACCTCACAATCTCATTTACATATATACTAGCAAGACGTTCAAGGGAATAAGTCTCCCGTGTCGGCAAGAAATTAGCAGACTTGGTTAATCTATCAACAATAACCCAAATAGCATTGATGCCTTGAGAAACCGTAGGAAGACCCGTAATAAAATCCATGGTAATGTGTTCCACTTCCATTTCGGAATATCAAGTGGTTGCAACGGACCCTTAGGTACTAGATGCTCCGCCTTTACACGTTGGCAAGTTAAACACATCAAGATAAACTTTGCAATCTCTCTTTTCATATTGTTCCACCAAAATGTATATCAAGATCACGATACATTTTAGTACTTCGAGATGGATTGCAAATGGTGTATTGTGTGCCTCCATCATAATCTTGTACTTCAAATCAGAGTCGTTAGGAACACAAAGTCTGGAGTGGACTCAAAGTATTCCTTCTTCATCAATTCTCGCTTCCGGAATAACTCCTTCTTGTACTTTCTTCTTCATATGCATCAGCTCCGAGTCGGTGGCTTGAGCAACCTTAACTTTTTCTATTAAAGTTGGCTCTATGCGTATACTTGACATCATCGCACTTATTCCCGCATATGATCTTCTACTCAACGCGTCAGCTACCACGTTCGCTTTTTCAGGATGGTATTGAATAGTGTGGTCGTAGTCTTTCAATAGCTCGAGCCAACGTCGCTGCCGCATGTTGAGTTCTTTTTGAGTGAAGAAATATTTAAGGCTTTTATGGTCTGAATATATCTCCACTTTCTCCCCATATAGATAGTGCCTCCATATCTTTAGCATGAAAACGATCACGCTAACTCTAGATCATGAGTAGGATAATTCCTCTCATACTCTTTAAGTTGTCGCGAAGCATAGGCTATGACTTTCCCACGTTGCATGAGAACACATCCTAACCCTTTGCTCAAGCATCATCAGAGATAACAAATCCATCCGAACCAGATGGTATTGTTAGAACAGGTGCCAAAATAAGTCTCCTCTTAAGCTCTTGGAAACACTTCTCGCATTCTTCGCTCCAAACGAATTTTGTATCCTTCCGAGTTAGCTGAGTTAATGGAGTAGCGATTTGAGAAAACCTTTCCACGAATCTCCGATAATAACCAGCTTGACCCAGAAAGCTACGTACTTCGGTCACCGACTTCGGTTGCTCCCAACTTTGTATTGCTTCAATCTTCGCCGGGTCCACGGATACTCCATGTTTTGACACCACGTGCCCAAGAAATGCTACTTCCTCAAGCCAGAACTCGCATTTCTTCAATTTGGCATATAGTTTGTTTTCACGAAGCCTTTGGAGTACCAGCTTTAAATGGTGCTCATGATCTTCATGACTTTTGGAATATATGAGGATGTCATCAATAAAGACAACAACGAATTGATCCAAATATTCCTTGAATACTCGATTCATCATATCCATGAAAGCCGCAGGAGCATTAGTCAATTCGAAAGACATGACTAAGAATCCATAATGCCCGTACCAAGTTCTAAAGGCAGTCTTTGGAATATCCTCAGTTCTAATCTTCAGCTGATGATATCCAGAATGAAGATCGATCTTTGAAAAAAATTGTGCCCCTTGCAACTGGTCAAACAAGTCATCAATACGAGGTAGAGGATACCTATTCTTGATGGTGACATGGTTCAATTCCCGATAGTCAATACAAAGTCGCATACTCCCGTCTTTCTTCTTTATGAATAAAATAGGAGCACCCCAAGGAGATGTACTAGGACGAATGAAATCGATGTCCAACAATTCCCATAGTTGGAGCTTTAACTCCTGAAGTTCAATAGGAGCCATTCGATATGGGGTTTTAGAAATGGGCTTTGTACCAGGTTCAAGATCAATAAAGAATTCAACTTCACGTTATGGGGGTAGACCGGGAAGTTCTTCAGGAAATACGTCAGGAAAGTCAATAATAACAGGAATATTATTCAAATTTGATGTGTCTTTATTCAAATCCATAACATGGGCTAAGAAAGCTTGACATTCGTTTTTCAATAAACGAATAACTTTATGATTAGATATGATAGTGATTGATTTTAATGGTTTAGTTGCTTGAATTCGAACAACAGGTTGGTTAGGAATATGAAAACTAACAACCTTACGAAAATAATCAATTTTGGCATGATGAGTAGTTAACCAATCAATCCCTAAAATCACATCAAAAGCAAGTATCTTTAAAGAGATAAGGTCAACAGGTAAGGTGATGGTGCCAACTTGAATCAAACAAGATTTATAAACAGTGGATGTGATGAAAGTTTCTCCTAACGGAGTTTCCATGAGATAAGTCAAAGTCTAATTTTTCCGAGTCAAATTTAAACGTTGAGCACAAGTAGGAGAGATAAATGAATGGGTAGACTGGTATCTAGTAAAGTATAAACTTCACAAGAATTTATGATTAGCTTACCCGTGATCACCTTGTTTGGGTTCCTCGATTTTGACCAATCACAACAAACGCTCTTCGGGAACCGTTGACTTTGACTTTTTTCGGGATATCTTTTTAAGTCACCATCCTCATTGAACTAGGTTTCGCCACTGCATAATCTCGAGCGATATGTCTTTCCTTTCCATAATTATAGCATACCTTGAATGTTGTGGATAGTTTGACCGATATGTCCCTCTTTCCGCATTTATAAATATACGATGGGTGGTCGTTCTTCCTCCCTTAGAACCGATGCTTCTCGCCAACCTTGTCGTCTTCACATGGTCGTTGTTAAATCTCCTCTTTTTAAAATCTCTCCCCGACTCGCTTCTTCTATTTTCATGGCTATGATTACCACCGAGTGGTTACCATTTTTGTCCATCTTTTCTTTCTCCATTTGGTTATCGTTGTTTTGTTGATCGCTATCTCCCAGATGATCCTCGTTGTGGTCCCTTAGTTGAACGCATACTCGTTATCTCGCTCTAATAATTGAGCCCTTTTACAACATCCGAATGGAGAGAAAATTTATGAGAAAAATGAGATCTTGACGTATCGGGTTTCAAACCTCTAAGAAACATTTCGCGTCATCGTTCCCCATTCTCCACCAAATGAGGTGCAAACCTAGATAACTCGCAAACTTTGCCTCGCATCGAGACACCGCTATGTTGTTTTGTTTTCTAACTCGATGAACTCCACTTCCTTCATACGATTTAACACTTTCGGAAAGTATTTGTCATTAAATAGTTTCTAAAATGTCTCCCAAGATATGCCGAGTGCGGTTGGATGGGTACGCTTCACGACTCCCACCAAGTAGTCCGCCTCACCACGGAACATAAAGGTGGCGAATGGAACATTCTGTTTCTCCGTGCATCCCAAGACATCGAATATCTTGGTAATTTGCTTGACCCATGTTTCCGCCATGATCGGATCCGGCTTTCCCTTAAATTTCGTGGTCCCTGAACTTTGAATCGCTTGGTTGTGACAACCCGTGAATTGCTATCATTTCTCCTCAGTATTTTGAACACGAAGTCTCCTCGTTCGATTTTGCATGAATCGCAAAAAGCTTCTAAACATCCCTCGTTCATCATCGCGCTCAATTGGTGTTGTTCACAGGAGGAACATTGCCACTGTTGCACGCGTTCTCCTCGTTGGTGAGTACAAAGCGTCTCCACGGTCTCATTTCCATTGTTAATATTCTCACGATATTCTCAAATCGCCATAAAATAAGGATTAATTAAGGAAATCAATATATCACATAATATCCTTATATACTTGACCAACTAACAAATAAGCTTAGGTAGGACACACTAGCGAAGGATTTACTCGCTCTCTCCCTCCTAGTTCAATTCCCGATCTCCGCCAGAGATCATATCCCTAAGATCTCGATACCAACCGTGACGCCCCCAAAATAGGTATACATCACCCATTCGAAGTTGTCAATACATGGTACGTAAACAACTACAACTTTATTATTACAACAAGAAACTGTGAGTTTGAATACAAATATTATCTTCTAGACAATATCTATACTCAAATAAATCCTCATCACATTTATTGATACATTATTTTACAAAAATGGTGAGGACTACTAAACAACTCTCTCTAGAACCTTCATTCCATACCCGACTAAGCACTCGCTATATTCTCGCCTCCCGAGAAGAAAAATGGAACAAAAAGGAAAAGGGTGAGCTCAACTAGCCGAGTAAAAAATATTATGACTAAGATAATATACAACAAATTATGGTTAGTCTTCAACAGGGAAAAATCTAATAGAATACAATAGACAACAAATTTTAAATCAATATTTACAATGAAATAATAATTCATTAGAAGAGTTAAGTTAAGTAGAGAATGCAAACTACTATCTTCTATGTATGAATTTAAAAGTTCATCATCTATCTTTTATCCTCAGTAACATCAATCAATATATATCTGGAATCAAATATTCATCTTTGCACTATAGGCCAAAGATATTCATCATTGGTCATGTTCATCTAAACACTGCTCATCTTTGTACTACGGGCCAAAGATATTCATCGAAATCATTCATCTTTGCACTACAAAGCCAAAGATATTCAATAATATCATCATTTAAGACCGAGGATGATGAAAATATTTTGAAGAAATGAATCCAATGAAACAAAATGACAAGGATTAAGGATTAAGGATTCGTACTTTGTTTTATCCATGTCCAAAAATACCTCAAAAATAATCATAGTGGTGTAAAATTCAAGAATGATCAAAACATGGATACAATCAAATCTAGTATCCACAATAGATATTTTAGATTTAAAAAGAAAAATTTTCATTTTTCGATGAATGAATAGTGTCGATTCGTAAATAGTGTCAGATACGTGAATAATTAATCGTCAGATACGTGAATAGTAACTCCGACACCAAAATTTCCAAATTTGATAAAAACTTTAGATCAATATTTTAGCATAATGATATTGAAGAAATAATATCATTTCAAAAAAAAATAATATCCCTTTCCTCGTAAAGACAATACTTCTAAAAAAAACACCGGATATAAAGGCTATGACTTGAACTTGCACCGTATAGCAATACTCAAAATTATACTCAAAAAAATACTCACAAGAATACGCCGATAATATAGAGAGAAAACTTCAGCGGTGTGATTTTCAATTCTAATCTAAGCACCCTATTTATAGGAAAATGCTTAGAACACCAAAGTAGAAAATTTATTAAAATATTAATATATATATATATATATAATCTTCACACACATCTTTGAATCTAAAATTCAGCAATTGAACACATGCCTCACACATGCAAAAAACGTTTTTTGTAAAAAAAATATTTAAAACTTCAAAATTAATTATTTTGGAGCTTCGTAACTTCAATAATTCATAATAAATAGCCCTTTTGTCGTAAAATTTGAATCTCGCAACCTTTTATAGGAAATTCAATTTCTACAACTTTGCAGTAAGAAAGTTTTTCCAAATTCCAAATAAAAATTGACCAAATCCACAAACAGAGCGATTTTATAAAGCTATAATCAAATTTTTCACCAAGAAATGGGGTCCATCGACACATAAAACATGCTTTAAATATTTTTTGTAACAAAAATACTCCTCCTCCACATATACTCATATATCCCACATTCATCGTAAAAATATCATCATTATTATATTATTAAAATATAATAATATATTTAAATGAATTATTTTATCGTAAAAGATAAAATTTTAATTTTCAACAATTGTCACATTAAAAATTTTCTCCATCTATATCCACATAAAATCAATATTTTCTCATCATATGAATCAATAATTAATTATTCACAAATAATATTACTGAATCACAATATTGACAACGAGTGCGGTTCAGAGAAAGAGGGGCTTTCAATAAATAATTAGGTGACCAAGCCTCTCCTTAGACAAACTTCTAGACATTGCCAATAATGTTATCTAATAATATTATTCAGATAATAAATTATTGCTTGATAATGGAAAATAATGTAGTAATGACAATTATCAAACAACAAATAATATAAAATATCGTCAAGAACAATTATTGAATCAATAAAATAAAATAATCGAATCAAGAATCGTAATAAAAGTGCAATCACGTAAGAATCAATAATTGGTAGGTTTGCAGCTACTTGTTATGTTTGTATTTAAGAACGCAATCAAATCGCATAAAAGTGCTACTAAAAACGTAAAAATCAGAGTTTTAAAATTTTACAAACCATATACCTTGATCACCCTTTATGCATAATTATTAATTAAACGAAAAGATAAAGAATAAAATCATACCCTTGAAGATCGAGCTTCCTCGTACAAGTTCACCTCCAAATCCTTTTCGCTCAACTGAATCCACCGTTCAACTTGGTTTGGTTCCTTCCTTTCGATCAACGTTAGCCACCCCCATATGTTTGGCCTCAGAGGTGATCCACCAAGGAAAAAATAAAGATTCAAGAAGAAGGGTATTGGCTCAAACCCTAGTTTTTTCTATCTCTATAGTAAAAAGGGTCGACTCTCCAACAAATCGAATAACGACAATATATTTTGATATCCGATATAAGACTCCTCTTATAAAGATATCAAGTAACCTTATTTAATAAAATAAGGTATTATTTAATTAAAACTTTTTAATTAAATGGACTCCCTAATCTTATTAAGGATAATTAATTAAACTCCTTTAACTAATTTTCCTCCTAATCCTATTAGGAATAAATGAGAGTACTTATATTAAATTAATTTCTAAACTCTTTAGAAATTAAAATAATAATAATAATTGTAATAATATTAATAAGACTCTCTTATTAATTTATATTTAATATTTCTAAAATATTAAATAATAATATTAAGCTATTTAATTTATTCTATCACCATAGATTAAATTAAATATACATAACATATTATTACGATTATGCCATTAACTTCTTAAATAATTATTCTTCCTTTTATGGTGTGACCCTTTAGGTTCTCCATATTAAACCGGTTGTGAATAAATCAATTAGAATAATTCTAATCTTATTTAAATAAATAAATTAAACAATTAATTTATTTAAATAAATAATATTTATTCTAATAATAGGATAAGCCTCCCAATGATCAACGACTTTCCGTGATAATATAGATTTCAACATTAATCATAAAAGAACCTTTGAGTAAATAGTTACCGCAGACAATTCAATCCTTCCACCATACAATGTCCCAATTAAATATAAGACATGGAATTATCACAAGTCTTATTTTATTTAATTATATGTATTTCGATCCTTAAATGCACAACTCCAAATAATGCAAATTAGAAACTCCTTTCTAATTTCATTCTCGCCGCCGCCAAGGACTACCGGGTTGTCATTTATCGAATCACATAGACATTTCTCTTTTATTAGAAGTGGTAGATTCTTTATCGATCATACATTATCTCCATGTACAACTTATTATACCCAAGCATACCTTTGATATACCCTAAGGGTCTTAAGGAATAAGTCAAAGTATAACTCATCATACACAAGATACTATGATGATCTCAAGTCCAAGGATCACTTGTCAGACTACTATCACTACAGAATTCCTATCGACAAGCAAGTAAAACTCCATTAGGTATTCCTTAGCGAGCCAATGCTCAAATGAACTTATTCTCTAATAAGCACCTACATACTGCTTTTTAGTGTTCCACACAAATGATCATGAGATCAATCATCCTCATCCAACGAAAGCAAGCAACGATGTATTCAATCTATCCGGATTCACTAATCCCCAATTTAGTAATCCAATGATTGGGAACTATTTTAGTTTTAAGCTTTCTAAGAATTTAGATCTCATTAGAATGATCATCATCATTATTCTAAAAGCATTGCTTAAAACTATGGGTTTATCACATATTATAAAACAAGATCATGTAGATAATTAAAAGCCTTTAATAAATTAATACTTTTATTAATAAATGAATAAGATTGTTACAAAGTATATGCTTTATCATCAAACATGATTGGCTTGTGTGCATACTACTTTCAATCTCCCACTTGCACTAAAGCCAATCGCCATGGTATCTTATACTCTTCTTCTCTAAGTGACGATTATCCCGTTGTTGGATAAGCTTTTAGTTAATGGATATGTAATGTTGTTCATGAGAGTCCACCATCTCTATAGTGATTTCCCATCTTTCAATGATTCTAATAATCAAATGAAAGTGCCACAACACATGTTTAGATCCAAGATGAGACTTTAGAACTATTCCTAGTTCTCAGAATGAACTTTTAATCCAAACAATCAACTCTTGCAGCCTTCATTTATAGCTATATACTTTGTCTTTATCACTAAACCAAAGAACTTTTTCATTGCTTGGAACCTTTCCAATTCATCGCACCACGCTCAAGATAACGCTTTACCTTAAAGTGGATTTTTCGTCATCTTGGTCTATTTTGAAAAAACTTGAGTCTGTTAAGCCTCTAGTTTTAATTTAGACCCACCATGAATATGATCACATCCTTAGTGCTTTGTTAATCACTTTAAGATGTTTTTCACCGACTCATAGTGAACTTCTCCATAATACGACCGATCAACATCGTGTCTCGTATACATTTCATTGCATACATGATTGTCACTCATGCGACCTCTCTTTCGTGAGTCCGTGGGGACTATTAAGAGATACACTCCATAGCTCATCGACATGAGACATCTCTTGAGTTTGCCATGCTAAACGATTTTTAGCATCAAATGAATATATCGCCTCGGGTTAAGTCGAGCATCCTTTTAAATCTATCTATATAGATTTTATCCCCAATTAAGATACTCTTCCCAAATCATTCATGGAGGAATGTTTAGACAACTTTATCTTTACCGATCAGTAGCATTGGTATGTCATTCCTCATCCGTAGTATATCAACATATAATACTAGGAATGTCACGACGCCTCTAACGCTTTTCCCCATCAGGTTCATTCTTTTTGTACACATCTAGAACTCTTACCTCATCGATGTAATTTGAGAAACTCGATCATCATCTTCAATGATGCAACACTTCATCATCATCATCATCCATGATGAATCCATACCTCCTAGGTATCTTGGTAGACTATTCCAGATTTATTTATCTTGGCCAGGTACAATAGGTCTATCTACAGTTCCTCTTATTTCGACTTATAGTATTTTGTGGTTCTTGAACTCTTCAAGATCTATTATCCTCCCACTAGCCCCTTTTAATGATAAACACCTTTATCTTTGAAGGCGTGTGTTTCAGAACAAACACCTTTTTGCTAAGTAGAATTATAGAACATATACCCTAAACTTACTTTAGGATGTCCCACAAATCTATACATGTCAAATCTTGTCCCAAGCTTATCCTTCAAACCTTTTCACATAAGTGGACAACCCCTTATCTTAACATACTTAAGATTAGGAATCCTCCCCGTCCATAACTTTTATGGAGTCTTAAATGGATTTTGAGGTTACCTTTTCAGAGATATGCAACCATTTCTAGGACATGATCCTAGAAGGATACCGGAATGCTCAGAAAATCATTATGGACCGCACTACGTCCAACAAGGTACGATTTTTCCATTCAGATACATCAATCAATTATTATCGACGACGATGTGTCCATTATGAGAAAACCATTTGAGATGATCTAGAAACTTATTGCACAAGTATTTATTCCTCGATCTAATCAAAGAATCTTAATACTTTGCCAATTTGTTTCACTTTCAATTCTTTGAACCTTTCAAATAATTCACACTCAGTATTTCAAGCAAATACACACATTCAACTCTTTGAATGATCATCTCCTTTTCTTATACTAGTTTGTTCAATTTGCAAATATATTTTCACGTAAGTCAAGTATACAAAATTTATTAAGTAATATTCCATTCTATACAAAACATTATTATTATAAATAGAACAACAATTGTTCTTAATTATAATACCAAAGATTTTATTGTTCAACAATAAAATGGAAATAATATTTTTAACAAGAATTTGAATACAATAACAACTTATCGACTTAATAGATTTGCTTCAGTAGCATTGCTAAACTATAAGTTTCTATAGCTAATGCAAAGCAACCTTTGCTTCATTTTTCCACACATAGATTACTTATATTTGTTTAGCTTTCTACTCGCTTGGTCCTTCATAAATCTATATTTATGATAACCAAAGCTCAGATCCAATACCCAAGTAGAACTCGACTTAAAGAAAAATTTATTTTAAATCATGAACAAATTTCAGTATTTGTAACCAAACTTCACTAAGCTTCTTTCGTTAGCCTCTCGCAAGATGCTTCTCGCAGTTTCTTTCCAAAGGTCCGTGCTTATTGTAAGTGGAAGCAAACTCCTTTGCTATCCGTGACGCTTTTGTTCTTATTATCCTTTGTTTTTGCCTTTCATTTACCTTCTTTGAATCGCTTCTTCTTTCGTAAGATCCTTTGGCCCCTACCAAGAAGAGACTTGATCTTTCTTGGTTGAAAGTGACTCTCAACATTTTTCAACATGTTAAGCAAATCAATGAGGTCGATATCTAGCTTGTTCATATGAAAAATTCACAACAATTGTGAAAGGAGTCCGGAGTGAGTGCAAGATCAAATCTTCGCTCAACTCTCCATCCATGACAAAAACTCGTTGTCCTAATTGATCAATCAAATTGATAATGTTAAGGACTTTTATCTGCATTTATAGTGTCATCTGGTCATTCTAGATCGGAAGAGCTCCTTAGATATCTCGATATCTATCGCCCCATTTTCCTCACCATCAACTACTTGATGTGCAGTGAATATAGTAGAGCATCCATAGTTTTTTCATGTCGACGTCAAGCTCGTTACTCATGGATGCGAGCATGATGCATCGAGCCAATCGCGCATCATCTTCGCCACTTTCTAAAAGTAGCAATCTCTTTCTCAGAGGCATTGTCTCGCAACCATTGCAGGATAGGCGATTAATGACATAAGATAGCTTTTCAAACCATGAGAACTATTCTCAAATTCCTTAACCAATCCGCTTAATTCTATTTCGTTAATTTAGCATCTAATATGCTTCGCAGTTGATAGTAATTTTAGACATTGTAAAATTTCGTAAATGAATTTGTAATTAACAACATATTTTAACATACATTCTTTTATTAATTACCAAAATAATTTAGGTCTTGTTTTAAATTGGTATCTCCCACTATTTTCTTCAAACTATATTACCTCACTTATATAGTTCGGCAAAAATCTAATTAAAGATTTGCTAGTGAGAATAAGGATCCCATTTCAAATGTATATAGCCTTGTGGTGACACAACAAACTATATATAAATAAATAGGTAGACAACTTTTGTCAATTACATCAACTATGCAACTCTCTTTTTTTTTTGCCTCTTAGATTATTTTGATCAAGTGGTGGCACATCCGAATCAAAATTATCCAAGTTAAGTCCCACCTAGCACTCCATATATTCAAAAAAAGAAAATATCATCCTTGTGGTGACACAACAAAACAATATTGTTCAATTTTCTTTATAAGCATCAAATGTGATAAATTAACATCTTAAATACTTATAATACTTGCTCTTGTGGTGACACAACAAACTCATATTAAATATTTAATACTCTATTAATTTTATCATGCTAGAAGGGCGACGCTCGATATTCCAAATATCTTTGAACGCTTAGGACTTAATATAAAAAAATTGAGGGTTTGTTATTAATTTGTCTCATCTTGTTTAGCAAGCATTTACATATATATATATATATATAAAATACGCTATTATATTAATGAACATGCAAGCATGTTTGCATAATATATATATATATATAGTATAAGCATGCACATATAGAATACTATATTCTACCTTGATTGATTATGGACTTTTATTCTAGTTTCGTTCACTAGAGCCACCAAGTGAACCAAAAGGTCAAACCCTAGGGGTGCAAGAAATAATATTTAAATATAACTATTACATTTAAACCCTGCTCCATTACAAACGGGTCTTCAAGCGCCTCGCTTCTTTCGATCTCCAATTTTTCAAAATTAATTCTAACTATTCCTATTACAAAACTATTTAAAATAAATATAAAACCTTGATCGCCAGCCAAGGGAAGTACATAGGAGGAGATAGAATTTACATTAAGAAAAAATTAGAGAAGACGAGGTACGCAGTAACCCCATTTAATAAAACCCATACATTCATGCATCCAACTAAAATAAAATCCAATCACATTGGTCAATAGTCCATAATCAATCCCATTTATTATCATACACATCATCATACGCATCAATAAATAACATTCATCTTATGAATAATAAACATTTAATATATATATTGATATCATTTAATGGGCAAATTTAGTTAGTATAAAATCTAATTTTGAATCAAAATAAACTCCTTTATTTTAATCCAAATTTAAATCAAAATAAAACTATTTTATTTTAATTTATCCAATTTTGAATAAAATAAACTATTTTATTTTAATCAAAAAAAATCCTTTAATCAAAATAAACTGAATCCTTTATTTTAATTAATTATGGAATCCAATTCCATGTAAAAAAAAAAAAACTCCTTTATTAAAGGAAACACTTGATTCTCTTTCTATTCACAAATAAACTCCTTTATTTTGAATAATATGAAATCTTATTTCATATCTAAATAAACTCCTTTATTTAAGAAAATTAGGATTCTTTCCTATTCACAAATAAACTCTTTTATTTTGAATAATATGAAATCTTATTTCATATCTAAATAAACTCCTTTATTTAAGGAAATTGGGATTTCTTTCCTATTCACAAATAAACCTTTATTTTGAATAATATGAAATCTAATTTCATATCAAAATAAACTCCTTTATTTAAGGAAAAATAGAATCCAATTTCAACTCTAATTAGTTATCATGGAATCCAATTCCAACTCTAATTAGTTAGCATGAAATTTAATTTTAAAATTAAAATAAACCTTTTATTTTAAGATTAAAATAAACTTTTTATTTTAATATTAAAATAAACTTTTTTATTTTAATTATAAAATAATTATATATATATATATATATATATATATATATAATATATATATATATATATATATATATATATATATATATATATATATATATATATATATATAATATATATAAATATATTACATTAGCAAATTATATATAATTTTTAAATCATATATATATGGGCTACCATTATGATTAATCGTGAAATATGAATTATATACGCCTTTTTTTTTTTTTTTTTTTTAAATCGTTAACATGCTTTTCTTATAAATAATATATAATATATTATATTGAAACTTTGAAAGTCACGATTCACGTTAATTAATTGCATATGTCAAGGATTCCAATAATCTTATTATATTCAAAATTGAATATAATCGTATGGGGTCTCTTCGTAATATTAACGCTACTTAATAAAAAAACGGAATAAATTAAAAAATAAAAGAAAAGCTTCATAAAAAATTAATTTTTTTTTTTTTTTTAAAAAAATTTTATACAATAAAATTATGCCCAATTAAATTGTTCTAAACACATATCAATATACATATCAAATTAAAACAATTAATAATTCGTGATAAAGGTTTGGCTCGATGCCATCGTTAGGTTTGTAATATTCAAGAACGCAATCAAATTGCAAAAAAGTTTTAAACGTAAAAATCAGAGTTTAAAAATTTTACAAACCATATACCCGGATCACCCTTTATGCATAATTATTAATTAAACTAAAAGATAAAGAATAAAATCATACCTGAAGATCGAGCTTCCTCGTACAAGTTCACCTCCAAATCCTTTTCGCTCAACTTGAATCCACCGGTTTGGTTCCTTCCTTCGATCAACGTTAGCCACCCATATGTTTGGCCTCTCAGAGGTGATCCACCAAGGAAGAATAAAGATTCAAGAAGAAGGGGTTGGCTCAAACCCTAGTTTTTCTATCTCTATAGTAAAAAAGGGTCGATTTCCAACAAATCGAATTATCAGATATATTTTGATATCCGATATAAGACTCCTCTTATAAAGATATCAAGTAACCTTATTTAATTAAAATAAGATATTATTATTTAATTAAACTCTTTTAATTAAATGGGCTCCCTAATCTTATTAAGGATAATTAATTAAACTCCTTTAACTAATTTTTCCTCCTAATCCTATTAGGAATAAATGAGAGTACTTATATTAAATTAATTCCTAAACTCTTTTAGAAATTAAAAAATAATAATAATTGTAATAATATTAATAAGACTCCTCTTATTAATTTATATTTAATATTTCTAAAATATTAAATAATAATATTAAGCTATTTAATTTATTCTATCACCATAGATTAAATTAAATATACATAACATATTATTACGATTATGCCATTAACTTCTTAAATAATTATTCTTCCTTTTATGGTGTGACCCTTTAGGTTCTCCATATTAAACCTGGTCAGAATAAATCAATTAGAATAATTCTAATCTTATTTAAATAAATAAATTAAACAATTAATTTATTTAAATAAATAATATTTATTCTACAATAGGATAAGTTCTCCCAATGATCAACGACTTTCCAGATAATATAGATTTCAACATTAATCATAAAAGAACCTTTGAGTAAATAGTTACCGACAATTCAATCCTTCCACCATACAATGTCCCAATTAAATATAAGATATGGAATTATCACAAGTCTTATTTTATTTAATTATATGTATTTCGATCCTTAAATGCACAACTCCAAATAATGCAAATTAGAAACTCCTTTCTAATTTCATTCTCGCCGCCAAGGACTCATCTGGGTTGTCATTTATCGAATCACATAGACATTTCTCTTCTTTATTAGAAGTGGTAGATTCTTTATCGATCATACATTATCTCCATGTACAACTTATTATACCCAAGCATACCCTTTGATATACCCTAAGGGTCTTAAGGAATAAGTCAAAGTATAACTCATCATACACAAGATACTATGATGATCTCAAGTCCAAGGATCACTCAGACTACTATCACTACAGAATTCCTATCGACAGCAAGTAAAACTCCATTAGGTATTCCTTAGCGAGCCAATGCTCAAAGGAACTTATTCTCTAATAAGCACCTACATACTGCTTTTTTAGTGTTCCACACAAATGATCATGAGATCAATCATCCTCATCCAATGAGAAAGCAACGATGTACCAATCTCTATCGGATTCACTAATCCCCAATTTAGTAATCCAATGATTGGGAACTATTTTAGTTTTAAGCTTTCTAAGAATTTAGATCTCATTAGAATGATCATCATCATTATTCTAAAAGCATTGCTTAAAACTATGGGTTTATCACATATTATAAAACAAAGATCATGTAGATAATTAAAAGCCTTTAATAAATTAATACTTTTTATTAATAAATGAATAAGATTGTTACAAAGTATATGCTTTATCATCAAACATGATTGGCTTGTGTGCATACTACTT